>CM064547.1:587344-594844 GCA_032716605.1 Paralithodes platypus | reverse complement strand
TGAGCAAGCACTATTTTGCTTTGTATATATAATGTAACATTTTTTCACATGCTTCGTGAGAGCAATTTTCTCAATATTTTCCAGTATTTATTTTGTTGTCTCCAGGTAACATTTATTTTGTTGTCTCCAGGTAACATTTATTTTGTTGTCTCCAGGTAATATTTATTTTGTTGTCTCCAGGTTACATTTATTTTGTTGTCTCCAGGTAACATTTATTTTGTTGTCTCCAGGTAACATTTATTTTGTTGTCTCCAGGTAACATTTATTTTGTTGTCTCCAGGTAACATTTATTTTGTTGTCTCCAGGTAACATTTATTTTGTTGTCTCCAGGTAACATTTATTTTGTTGTCTCCAGGTAAACATTTATTTTGTTGTCTCCAGGTAACATTTATTTTGTTGTCTCCAGGTAACATTTATTTTGTTGTCTCCAGGTAACATTTATTTTGTTGTCTCCAGGTTACATTTATTTTGTTGTCTCCAGGTAACATTTATTTTGTTGTCTCCAGGTAACATTTATTTTGTTGTCTCCAGGTAACATTTTTTCGGGACTTTTTTGCGCACTGGTATTTTGTTGTCTCCAGGTAACATTTTAGTTTATTATTTGTGTGAGACCTGTGGAATTATATATACAGTATATTTGTTTTCACCAACCAACTTCACTTCTAAACTCAATTAATGAAATCAACAAATACATGTGGCACTCCAAGGACTTGAACCTAGGATACTCACACCGAAATTCCGCGCATTTATGTCGAATAGGAGAATATTTTTGGAGTTGATCGCTTCTTCCCTCCCTCTCTTCTCCTGCTTTACTTCCTCTTGTAAACCCGGGAATTCGTCTTGTTCCCGCCCTAACTGCTCTCTTAGTCGTGAATCAGAGCGCGTATTAAGGGGAGATGGTTCACTTTTTGGGCGATTTTTGCAAGTATTCATTATTTTTCTAGTTTCCTCCCTAGACCTCCATCAAACTTTAAAAACAAAACATCCATTAGATCCCCCTTCTAGATTAATTTGTAAATGTTTCGGTAGAAAAATGTTCCGGCCGAAGGCCGGTTCTTCCAACATTACAGGCTCACTATCGTTCGCCAGGGAAAAAATCGACACCTAAATAGCACGAAAGGTCTAAATATTTACGAAGAAATGGGGTGAAAGGTCTTAAAATCGACTAACTGATGGGGCAAACATCTTAACATCTGAAAACTAATGAGGCTAAACATGAGGGAGAAAGTGGTCCAGAAAACTGGCCCATCCCCCTTTAATCCTCTGTCACACGAGCGCTTTTTACGTCAATTTTCCATGAGCAAGTTTTTCCTCGTATTATTTCGGGACTTTTTTGCGCACTGGTATCGGTAACTAGACTGAAGGTAGATTATGTTAGGCGGCTGAATTCTGATAAAGTTTAATTTTGTAAGCTTCGAGACCACAATTGCCCGTAAAAATTGCTCGAAAAATTGCTCGTGTGACTCCGGCTTTAGGCTACTGGATGAGAGGAGAGGCGGCAGCTGGGGCCTCATTTGCATAATACGTAAGTAAATCGCCGAGGGATTCTACGTCCGTCTTGGGGTTTTGATAAATTTCTCAAGTTTTCTCATTATCAGCCTCTTACTGAACCTTCCACTTAAGGGGAGATGGGCCGGTTTTCTGGACACCCTTCTCCCTCGTGTTTAGCCCCATTAATTTTCAGATTTTAAGACGTTCGGCCCATTAGTTTCGCGATTTTAACACCTTTCGCCCAATTCCGTTGTCAATTTTAAGACCTTTTGTGCCATTTAGGTGTCGATTTTTTCCTGGCGAGCGATAGCGAGCCTGTAGTTTTAAGAGAAATCGGGCTTCGGCCGGGTAATTTTTCTACCGAAAAATTTAGGGGGTGTTTTTCTAAGCTTGATGGAGGTCTAGGGAGGAAACTAAAAAAAAAATATATGAATACATTAATTAACAGACCAAACAAACGGCCAGTCTCCCCTTAACACCCAATCCCCAGCCACATATCTCCAGTCACCTCGTCTTAGTCTCAAGCAGTCTTACTTTTCTTCACCCCCCTTCAAAATAAGTTGTACATATTTCGGTTCGAATCCCGGGTGGATCATAATTGCTCTCATTAATTTCGTTGGGAGGTGTTTGGTGTTGGGAGTGAAATTTATAAATGAATTATATATATAGTCAATTATTCTGGTTCCACGAATTATATATAGTCAATTATTCTGGTTCCACGAATTATATATAGTCAATTATTCTGGTTCCACGAATTATATATAGTCAATTATTCTGGTTCCACGAATTATATATAGTCAATTATTCTGGTTCCACGAATTATATATAGTCAAATTCACGAATTATATATAGTCAATTATTCTGGTTCCACGAATTATATATAGTCAATTATTCTGGTTCCACGAATTTCCACCTTCCTTTTCAATTATCACATTTCGGTATTCTTTGACATGCGACTCAGAAGAAGTCGAGCGATTTTTGCGCTTCATCTTCTTGGGGATCATCAGAGTTAAGGAGGGATGGGTAACTTTTATGGCCCCCTTCTCCCTCGTGTTTAGCGCCATTGGTTTTTAGATTTTAAGACGTTCGGCCTATTAGTTTAGTAATTTTTAGACCTTGCGTCCCATTTCTTTGTCAATATTAAGACTTTTCGTGTCTTTTAGGTGCCAAATTTTTCCTGGCGAGCGATAGCAAGTCTGTAATTTAAGAGGAATCGGCCGGGACATTTTTCTACCGAAAAATGTACAAATTTATTTTGAAGGAGGTTCTTTAGCGGGTTATTTTTTTATTTTTTTGTTTGCTTGATGGAGGTCTAGGGAGGAAAAAATAATAATATATATATATAAATACGCCCATCCCCCCCTTAATGCCAAACAAATAATAGCATCAACAACAACAATGTAATATCTACCAAATTCAACCAAACAAGAACAATCTTAAGTCGGTATCACACGAGAGCTTTTATAGTCAACATTCGATGATCAACATTTTTCTGGCAACATTTCTGGAATATTTTGCACTGGTATCGGAAACTAGACTGATGATAGATGAACTTAGGCAACCAAAATATTATATATGTTGACCACATAAGCTGCCAGACCAGTGTTGAGGATAAATGTTGAGGGAAAAAGCGCTCGTGTGATACCAACCTTACGAGCCATCATGAATTATTTCCAATTATAACTTTTAAACCCCTTACTATGTGGAGCAGTCCCTTGGGTCCGGTCCTTGGTGCTGATACTTTACACTATACATACATACACTCTTGTTTTATACTCACACACACACACACACACACACACACACACACACACACACAGTCCCTTGGGTCCGGTCCTTGGTGCTGATACTTTATACTATACATACATACACTCTTGTTTTATACTCACACACACACACACACACACACATATACACACACACACTCACACACACACAGTCTCTTGGGTCCGGTCCTTGGTGCTGATACTTTACACTATACATACATACACTCTTGTTTTATACTCACTCACACACACACACACACACACACACAGTCTCTTGGGTCCGGTTCTTGGTGCTGATACTTTACACTATACATACATACACTCTTGTTTTATACTCACTCACACACACACATATACATACACACACACACACACACACACACACACACACACACACAGTCCCTTGGGTCCGGTTCTTGGTGCTGATACTTTATACTATACATACATACATACATACACTCTTGTTTTATACTCACTCACACACACACATATACATACACACATATACACACACACACACACATACACACACACAGTCCCTTGGGTCCGGTTCTTGGTGCTAATACGTTATACTGTACATACATACCTTCTTGTTTTATACACACACACACATACATATACATACACATATATACACATACATACATACATACACACATACACACACACATACACACACACACAGTCCCTTGGGTCCGATCCTTGGTGCTAATACGTTATACTGTACATACATACCTTCTTGTTTTATACACACACACACATACATACATACATTATTATTATTATTATTATTATTATTATTATTATTATTATTATTATTATTATTACACACACACTCTCAGTCTCTTGGGTCCGGTCCTTGGTGCTGATACTTTATACTATACATACATACCTTATTATTATATATATACATACATATACTGTACATACACACACACACACACACACACACACACACGCACACAGTCCCTTGGGTCCTCCTTTGTTCTAATACTTTATAATATACATACCTTCGTGTTTTTTATACTCACACACACACACAAATACACACATACATACATACATAGAAGATAGATAGTTTATTGACCACAGGCAAAATATAAAATACAAAATTACATATTTACAAAGGGATTTAGTTCAACATAATAAGTTAATTAAAAGCACATGTATCAATTAAATACCGAAAAAAACTAAATTCAGATATTTCGCAGAAAAGGAAACACCTACTGCAAATAAAATTCATAAAGAGAAACAAAAATAATATTCATCCCTCAAAATGAACATACAAATACATAGCATATAGCACCAAAAGTAAGAGCAAAATAAAAAATAAAAGTGAGCATATTTTACACTCCCACTCATGTGTATATCTAAGAATATAGAGCCACTACTGTGTGGATTATGTAGCATACATCTGAATCAGTAAACCTGCCCGAGAATAGATCATTTATAGTTGAGAAGTTATGTGTGGTACGAATGTGATGTGACGGTGGACAATGCTGTATAACGTGTAGCTCCGTCTGTACCTCTCCACACTCACATAACCTCTCCTCTAGTGGTAGACGGCCACGTCCCCTCCTGTTCCACCTACCGACCTCCACCGCCAAAGAGTGACCTGATAGACGAAATCGAGTAAAAGCTGTCCTATGATTTTCATTGATGTTATGTTTGACTAGATATATTTTGTGAACTGATAGGTCGTTATTTATTTCTCTATATGTTCTCCTTGATGACTCCGACTGCGAAATATTGTGCTCAGTGTTTGTCATGGCCATGGATTTATCGTCTACTTCATTGTCAAGTAAGCCTATTATATGTGTTCGTGTGTTATATCTAGTATTGGTCACAGTATTGATAGCAAATATTAAGGGGTCGTCATTCATTTTTGCTCTCTCTCGCCACATTTTAGTAAAAAACTTACGTTGTTTCCTCCTCACCAAGTCTCTGAGTGGGGGGTAGCCAGACTCAAGGTAGCACATTTCGTTACACGTGGTCTTCCTAACACCAAGTAATTGTTTTAATGCCCAGTTATACATTTTTATTATTGGCCTGAGATCTGCGTTCAGTCATGACTCACACCCATACATGATTGAGGACATTAATGCTGCATCAAAAATTCGTCTTTTCACAGAGAATGGTACATCGTTATTTTTTTGTCAAAAATTATATACATTTATTAAGCATCAGCGTGAGCCTTGACCGAAGAAGACACAGAACCGTCAGACGTGAATGGTGAACCCAGGTAGACGTACATACATACCCACACACCCAGTCCCTTGGGTCCTGTCCTGGGTTCTAATCAGGCTGGGAAATTAGGTATAGCCCGGCAGCCCGGACTAGCCCGGACATGTAGCCGGGCTAGTGATTTTCAATGTTAGTCTGCCCGGCAGTTGCCCGGGGGACAAGTGAAAGTTTGTAATACTTCCTTACATAACGCTGCAATAAAATATATACATACATATATAATATCAAATACCGGTATATAATTAATGTAGGAAAACATCGCTGCGGTAACCCTTTAATAGACGGAATCTGAGACCGACGACACTCGGTGTGCGGTGACCCTACAGTAAACAGTAAACAGCTAATCGGTTGTCGAATACTATACTGTCAATATGAGTATATCAGATGCAATAACAACACAAGAATCAATAAACAGATAAAAAGAAAACAAAAAAAGGAAAATTGAAACAAGTTAGGCTAAATGTAGCCGTGTAAATCCTATGATAACATTGCCTAAGAATTGTCGTTATTGCTTTGCCGTGAATCTCGTAATGTTACGAACTTGAATTGCAAGGGATACTAAAGCTTGTTAAGGGGGGATGGTTCCCTTTTTGGGCGTTTTTTGCATGTATTCATTCTTTTTCTAGTTTCCTCCCTAGACCTCCATCAAATTTAAAATAAACATCCTTTAGATTAATTTGTAGCCTACATTTTTCGGTAGAAAAATTTCCCGGCCGAAGGCCGGTTCTTCCAACATTACAGGCTCACTATTGTTCGCCAGGGAAAAAATCGACATCTAAATAGCACGAAAGATCTAAATATTGACGAAATGGAGCGAAAGGTTTTAAGATCGACTAACTAATGGGGCAAAAATCTTAACATCTGTAAACTAATGGGGCTAAACATGAGGGAGAAAGTGGTTCAGAAAACAGGCCCATGTCCCCTTAATTAAGCTTGTAGATGGTGTTGGTGGCACAGTTGTTGGTCAGTGGTCAGTGTTATACTACAGATATTTTCACAGCAATTGTTCCGAGGAACTTGCTTCAATTGTGCCGCCTCTCCACATCTTTCCTCGTAGAACTAGGGCAGCTGAGAGCGCCCATGAATTTATACTTTCTCCACCACAATGCAGAAACTTCTGCTTATCAAAATTAATTTATCCCTAGAACTAATACTCTTTGGAATTCACTTACTCGAGTTGCTTTCCACAAACTTACAATCTACAAAAGTTTAAATCCAGTTGTTACAAACATTTTATGAATGGAGGATGCCTTTAGGCACATGGACCTTTTTGTTTTATCTGTGTTTTTCCTTCCTCCGTTCATTGTCTCTTTAAAAAAAAAAAAAAAAAAAAAAAAAAAAAAAAAATAATAATCCATAGATGCTGGTTGTAGGATAGCAGATTGGCATCGTCTGCACCTACGCTTGTCGCACTACCCGATATCGGTGTGCGGTTTTATTATTTGTTCTATTTCTCCCCATTTTAATGTTGATAATTCCGATCTTCAAAAAATCGGGCTATTTGGGAATTTTGGATTATTCGTGTTCGAATTATCAGAATTGTGCTGTAACAGACTATTTGACAGACAGACATATCTTCCTTAACCCCTTCTGTACCGGCGACGTGTTTATAATTTCTTTCTAGCTAGATTTATACTAGTTTGTGCAGTTTAAGAAGGATGTGTGCTGTTATAAAAAAGGTCAAGTGAGATAATTCGAAGCCTGTTAATTGCTGGAGGCCCCTTTTAAACTGAATTATATAATTTAATAGTAGCCAGAATTTATTGAAATGGACGTCACCGGTAATGAAGGGGTTAAGTCAGTGTTGTGATTTAATATTCAGTATAGCCGTAAACACTCTCTCTCTCTCTCTCCCCGGTATACGTCAATAATAATTAATGAACTATGCATTTGTAATGTGATGCCATAGACCAAGGCTGCCTAGAAATGTTATTCGCCGTTTTCAACTTACTAGGTCTGCGCGTTAAAGCGAAGGAGGCTAATGTTGTTCTGGAATTGA
>CM064547.1:569126-587244 GCA_032716605.1 Paralithodes platypus | reverse complement strand
TGATTGTCTCCCATCTTTAATCTGTCTAAATACCTGAAGCTTATGGTAGTATATGCACCATGTGCGGAGCACTTTATTGACAACGTTTCGCAGAGTAGCTTTCTTCAGGTCCCTAATAAATCTAGCTTCTGAAGCTAATGTCTATTTTTTAACACGGCCAAGCGACGTGTGGTCGCTTCATTCTAAGAGAAATCTAACTAGGATCCTATTTCTGATGGTATGTATCCAAATAACATCATTAATTTGCAAAAAAACACCACACAATTAATATACTACACATCCTCCTCCCCGTATAAAATTATCCCTCCTCAACGAGTGCGAGTAAGGGGCTATGGAACGCGAAAGTGTTTTGTCCCGAACCCTAAGAATTGTTGTTTCTGTTCAGAGCTCTGTCTCTGTTCGGCAACCTTCAGCAATGGGGTATAAGCCTGAGTATAGACATAGACAAACAGCTCGAAGTAAAGATCCCTAATACTATGCGACCACCCCACACCAAAAAAAGCCACCCTTTTTGTTCCAATTAACAGTATCATTGTACGACTATCCCCCATTCAATAGGTGGGCGTGAAGTGTGAGTGTAGTCCTGAGAGTATGATAATTATTTGGGGTGAGTAGACATATGCCGGTCTGGCCTTGGGTTTGGTTAACCTTGGTTTTTCTGGTTCACTGTCCTTCTCGACGTTTAACCCCATTCGCTTGTTGAGATTTTAAGACGTTCTTACACATTTCATTGGTGTAAAGTTGTTAGATATTAACCTCTCCGCTGCGCAGGTGGGGTAGTGGCCACCCCTCCCTGGTGTGAGGGTATTTAGACTGTGGCCTTCACTCAAATCGTCATCGTAACCCATAAATATAATTAATACTTATCCCTATGCGCCTATTTTAGGTTGATTATAAAGAGATTAACCTGTTACAACAATAAAACACGTGGACACAACGTTTGTGATGTTCACAATCGGCAGTCATTATATCGGGAGTTACATGTGCTGTGTTGCGGAGCCAGCCTGCCAGCCTGCCACGCGCCTCACGACGTCTGGAGCAACACTGTCGTGTTGTTCCCTCTCTTTCTCTCTTTCCTTCGCTGTGTAGCACATAACAGCACAGCTTGCTTAATGAATCGCTATTGATAGCACGAAAATATACCGACGAAATAAGGGAATAAGAGAGAGAATTTGGTGATAATTGAAGGGGGGGGGGGGGGGGGGAAAGGAGGTGTGTTGAGGAGTGATATTTGGCATGGCCAAAGGGCAATAACAAAAACAAAAAAAATTGATACTGGGCTGGTTTAACACATTACAAGCGGGTGGGGCGGTAACTTCTACTAACCCGCCATAGCGAGTGGTTTTTTACCCTAAATGGGGTTGATTCCGTGCTCTTTTCATGCATAAAACAAGACCCAGAGCGTAATACAAGTAATTCTATCCCTGAAAGGGCGCGTAAACAGAGCTTTCCAATGACACCCGAAAACCATCCTTGTACGACCACGATGGTTTTCTCTTAGCAACGATGCTTGCAACACTGAGTGCAAAAACCCTAAAATAAGGGTTAATTTTCCTTACATGTCCCGTGGTGTAGCGAGGTGAGAGAGGGTGGAGGCGAGGGTTGTAATAAATTTCAGTTCGACCCACGGCGGGTGGTGGGCGAGGGCGTGTCAGGAAGCAATCTATGCTCCTCGCACCACTCAGCTCTCTCTCAGAGCACATTACGTTGCTGCAAAATTGCACTCGACCAATATGTCGAGGCCGGCGCTAAGTATGGGGGCACAGGTTTCTCTTACACTCGACATATATCGAGCGCTCGATGGTTAAGGGTTAAATGTTTTTTTTTTAGGGGCCTTGGGACTTATATAAGGCGAGTACACGCACGCGCACCGGTACACCATTATATAAAGTAGGAATCTGCACTTGCCGGTGTTTAAAGGACGTCGTCTTGTAGAATATAATTATATTAAATAATGTTGGGTTGTGTAATTGGCATTTATTTTCATTTTTAATATATATAGATATATATATATATATATATACAGTATACTGTATAATATAAATAATGGAAACTGAGGCCGGTATTGTCTTCTTACATCTCGATTCACGTCAAACTAGAACAATGCTTGCATAGTAATATGCTGTTTAATATGAAAATATTGGCAGAAATGTAAATGCAGACTCTTCGTATATTTTCTAATTTTTTTCCATAGTTATGTAAAAGAGAAACGGTCCTTTAAACTTTAGCAAATTTAAATAAAAATCGGAAGTATAGTATCAAAGATACTTCTAACAAGTAATCGATAAATAAGCCGCGCTTAATGGGATCGAGTTTTCACCAAGGTGTTAACAATAACTGGTTGTCGTCACGGTGTTCCATCCCCCTCAAAGGTGTCCGAGTGTGTGGGCGAGGGGGTAGGGATCGAGGGCTTTAAGGGGGGATGGGGGCGATTTTAATGGTGCGCGTTTTTATTGAATCTTTTTTTATTATTTTCTTACTTTCCTCACTAGACCTCCATCTCAAGCTTAAGAAGAATCACCCCCTAGAACCCCCTCAAGAGTTAATTTGTACATTTTATACGATTAGAAAAAAAATGTAAGCTCTTCATAAAAATTAACAGGCTCGCTATCGCTCGTCCAGGAAAAATTTGACACCTAAAATGGCATGAAAGGTCCTAATATTGAACAAAGAAGAAATGGGGTGAAATGAACGAGTCTTATAATCTCCAAAAAACCTAATGGAATTATAAACGACCGTTAAACAATCTGGAAACTAATGGGGCTCCAACGTTGAGGGAGAAGGGGGCCAGAAAAATAGACCATCTCTCTTTAAGGGAGGCCCCACCTCGCTTTTTTTTTCTTCTTTCCCTCCCCTCTCAATCTTTGGCTTGTATACCATTCGGCCCCATTCAGGGGCCTATTATTTTAAAGATGTATTACCCCAATCCAGGGTGGCAATTTGTGAATATTTTTTTGTTTGTGACATCAAGCTAAATTTGTACAATTTTATCGATAGAAAAATTTCTTCGGCGAAAGCCGGATTTCTCCATACAATGCTGGCTCGTTAGCGCTCGCCCAGGGAAGAAATCGACACCCTGGATTGGGGATAAAACGTCTTAACTGTAAACACAGTTGGCTGAATGGGGCCCCGATTATGGATGCAAAGCCAGGGAAAGAAGAGGGGAGATGGGGAGGGAGACAACGGAGGGAGAAAGATTTAAAAAACAGCAGGTGACCTCCCCTGTAAGGAGAGGGGGGGGGGGGGGCAGGAGAGTGGTGGTCTTTTGTTCGTAGTGAGTAATTCTAATCGTCCCCGTCCTTTCCTCTCTCTCTCTCTCTCTCTCCTCTCTCTCTCATCTCTCTCTCTCTCTCTCTCTCTCTCTCCCTCTCTCTCTCTCTCCCTCTCTCCTTTGCTCGATTCTCTTCTGTTCGTGGTCCACAAGGGGACAATTTTGCTGGCCCCTCTTCTCCCTCGTGTTTAGCCCCATTGGATTTCAGATTAATATGACATTCGCCCCATTCGTTTGGCGATTTTAAGGCCTTTCGCCCCATTCCTTGTCAATGCTAAGACCTTTTGTGCCATTTAGGTGTTGATTTTTTTCTCCTGGCGAGCGAGATCGAGCCTGAAATTTTAGGAGGAACCGTCCTTCGGCCGGAACATTTTTCTACCGAAAAATTTACAAATTTATCGTAAAGGGGGTCTAGGGGGTACTATGTTAAGCTTGATGGAGGTCTAGCGAGGAAACTCAAAAATAAATAAATACATAAATATATAGACCAAAAAGTAAGCACAAACATACATGCATACAATAATACATACATATGTCTACATACACATAGTAATATATACAGATACAAAATAGTGTTGGATAAATACACAGCCATAGGTATACGACATATACACATACATACCTACATAGGTTTACGACATATACACATACATACATACATAGGTTTATGACATATACACATACATACATAGGTTTACGACATATACGCATACATACATACATAGGTTTACGACATATACACATACATACATAGGTTTACGACATATACACATACATACATACATAGGTTTACGACATATACACATACATACATACATAGGTTTACGACATATACACATACATACATACATACATAGGTTTACGACATATACACATACATACATACATACATACATAGGTTTACAACATATACACATACATACATACATAGGTTTACGACATATACACATACATACATACATAGGTTTACGACATATACACATATACATACATACATAGGTTTACGACATATACACATACATACATACATACATACATAGGTTTACAACATAAACACATACATACATACATAGGTTTACGACATATACACATACATACATACATAGGTTATGACATATACACATACATACATACATACATAGGTTTACGACATATACACATACATACATACATAGGTTTACGACATATACGCATACATACATACATACATAGGTTTACGACATATACACATACATACATACATACATAGGTTTACGACATATACATACATATATAGGTTTACGACATATACACATACCTACATACATACATAGGTTTATGGCATATACACATACATACATACATACAGTAGGTTTACGACATATACACATACATACATACATACATAGGTTTATGACATATACACATACACACATACATACATACATAGGTTTACGACATATACACATACATACATACATACATAGGTTTACGCACGTGAATGCAAGAAAATACATATACTGTATGTATATTTGCAAAACTTAGATATGAAAAAACATATATGTACAGTATAGGCTACACAAAACATATATGTACAGTATAGGCTACACAAAACATATATGTACAGTATAGGCTACACAAAACATATATGTACAGTATAGGCTACACAAAACATATATGTACAGTATAGGCTACACAAAACATATATGTACAGTATAGGCTACACAAAAATACAGTCTCGAAATTGCGCAAGAAATTCAGAACAGGTTTTGAAATTTATATGAATGCATTTTCAATTATTCGTCCAATTAAAGGATCCCACCTCGCGTTATTTTCTCTTTCTCTCCCTCTCTCTTTGGCTTGTATCCATTCGGCCCCATTCAGCCTACTGTTTCAAGACGTATACCCCCAACCAGGTATCAATATTTTCCTGGTGAGCGGTAGCGAATGGATACAAGCCAGGGAAAGAGAAAAAAGGAAAGAAAGATCAACAAAAGCCGGTGACCCCCCCATTATGAATACTATTCAAGTATAGGTATTCTCTAAATTAATGATATTGGAATCACCTCGTTCATGAAAACATTATATTGGCAGTTGAAGTATATATTTGTTGGAGAGGGAATGCTGACGGTCCTTCAATAGGTCAGGATTATAATGATTATATTGGCAGTTAAAGTATATATTTGTTGGAGAGGGCATGCTGACGGTCCTTCAATAGGTCAGGGTTATAATGATTATATTGGCAGTTAAAGTATATATTTGTTGGAGAGGGAATGCTGACGGTCCTTCGGTATAGGTCAGGGTTATAATGATTATATTGTGTAGGTTATTGGATATAGACACCCCATTTGATGATAGATAAATATGTTTAAAACATAATGTATAGTACATCTAAATCTATACTAACTTGGCTTGCATTAAAGTGTATTGTCTTAGTTTTTGCTACTGTGTGTGTGTATATTGGCCTATACAGTATATGTATATATATATATATATATATATACCGGTATATACTGTATATATATATATATATATATATATATATATATATATATATATATGTATACAGTATACTATATATATATATATATATATATATGTATATATATGTATATTATATATATATATATATATATATATATATATATATATCAATATGTATATATATATTATAGATATATATATGTATATATATTATATATATATATATATATATATATATATATATATATATATATATATATATATATATATAATTATATATATAGTATACTGTATTATAACACCAACCTTTTCTTTTTATTTTATTTTTTTTCTATATTCCAACTAGCCTATTCCCTCTCGGGCATAGGCTGAAAGCCTGCTCATCCAACCGCTCAACACGGTGAAGCCCGTGAGGTCTTGTTCCAGTCTAGGGAGTGACAAGTGAAGCACTAGAGTTCAACTCACGGCTCGAAGCAGCCCCATCTCTGAAGCTGTTTCACCTTCGTGCTTCACTGTCTCACCACCCAGACTCGGACCCTCACTCTTAGAACGCCACCTATTGAGCAATTAACTCACTAGGCACTGATTGCCCCACTGTAGCATATTTTGAATATGGGAATATTCATACAGTGCTATAAAATTAGGGTATTTTGTTGGCATTTCGGTGGGCTTTGTGGTAATGCACTGATACTAGGTACAGCACAAATTCCATCCCAATATTGATATATCGGGATTCGAACCCAGGACCATTGGATTACCAGGCCAGTGGCAAGACCACTCCGCCACACCTCCCAACCAACCCCAGCCAACCATGTGTCTAACCTCTTAATGTTATACGGTATATCCCAGGAGACAGTAAAGTAGGATCGACACCCATTGATTGTTTCCTGTTAACTATAATCATCAACGGGATTAAAGAGATTTTCTCGTTAGTCTCTTGATAATGACCTAAGCTTCGATAATGAACCTATACTCTTATGGTAGCCTTAAAAACGTTAATCAACTTTTTGATTAGCTTATAAGTAGCTTACTCCTGCAAGAACTAAAATTTGTCTCTAATAGGGCAGCTGATAAGGAACCATTTTTGGCCAAATTGTGCACTTTGTGACTAAAGCATTATACTTTGTACACAGATACTAGGACACAATGGGAACATTTTAACAGGTGGAGGGAATCTGTATCTTCATGCTGGTGCTGTGGCAGCCCCTTTTCAATTAATTTCCATTACAGTTCTGAAACACTGATTTTTGCCTCAAACTGTATACCGTGATAGAGATGCCAAACTAATCTCAAATAACTTGTCTGGACAAGGGAAACAAATTATATTCAGACAATGTTTGGCTAAAGTTGACCGTTTGACTTGTAAAGTCTCTTGTAGTTTATCATCCTGCTATAATTCGGTAAGAAATGTTGCCAATTGTTAAACTACAGGATCCAGTACAAGTCAAACGGTCAACTTTAGCCAAACATTGTCTGAATATAATTTGTTTCCTTTGTCCAGACAAGTTATTTGAGATTAGTTTGGCATCTCTATCACGGTATACAGTTTGAGGCAAAAATCAGTGTTTCAGAACTGTAATGGAAATTAATTGAAAAGGGGCTGCCACAGCACCAGCATGAAGATACAGATTCCCTCCACCTGTTAAAATGTTCCCATTGTGTCCTAGTATGAATGTAGAGAGTATGATCCTTTAGTCAAAAAGTGCACGATGTTCTCCTTTTCCGCTGTACTAGTGTTTTCTGCTTCATGGTATCATTTGATCCACCATTATGATATCCTGAGTTTAAAACTTATGGAGTTTCTGATTACATCCGCCAATGAAGTTGGACGGAGGTTATGTGTCCGCCTCCGTTTGTTTGTTTGTTTGTCTTTAAACAAGATATCTCACACAGTTACGAACCGATGATCACCAGTTATGATGGGCACATAGAATATGCGTCAAGGAAGAAGTGATTAATTAGATTAATGAGGCGATTTAGAGATATTCACGAAATTTGGTGGGCAGATGGGATATTCGCCAAGGAAGAAGTGAATCTATTTAGGAAGCATTCCGACTTATATCCTGGAACCCAGAAGCAGTTTTCTGTTGTGTTGTCGCTATTCTGGCTCTGTCTTGAGTCGGCCAACTCTCACCCTCCCCCACCTCCCCAAACAACAGGGAAAGTGGGGTCCTGAGAATACAGCTAGATAGATATAAGCAGAATAGATTGTATGCCTGTGATAACAATGATAAAGAACCAGCCAGCGCAGACGGAGATATACGGTTTACCCGAGTACCCTTCTAGTTTATCCTTTACAATGTGTCAAGCATAGATAAACATGTTAAGGGAGCCCACCTCGCTTTGTTCTCTGCCTCTCCCTCTCTCTTTGACTTGTATTCATTCGGCCCCATTCAGTCTACTGTTTTAAGACGTTTACCCCCATCCAGGTGTCAATATTTTCCTGGCGAGCGGTAGCGAGTCAGCATATATATTTTTTATTTTTATAGCAAGCTAAATTTGTACATTTTTCTATAGAAAAAAGTCTGGAAGCCGGATTTCTAGCTCGCTATCGCTCGCCTGGAAGAAATCGACACCTGGATGGGGATAAACGTTTTAAAACAGTTGGCTGAATTGGGGCGCATGGATACAAGCCAGGGAAAGAGAAAAGGAGAGAAAGATAAAAAAAGCCGGTGATCCCCCTTAAGACATCATCTGAGGAAGAGCACTTTATTGACAACGTTTCGCAGATAGCTTCATCAGGTCATGTGCTCTTCCTCAGATGGTGTTTTTTATCCATTTCGTCTATTTTTTAAGTACTGCTCAACATTTTAAGACACTTGCAGATAGAAGAGTAATTCCTTCTGCTGCAGCACCGCAATGGATTGATATCCTAGTGTCATTCAAGTTTTCTAATACGCACCACAGTACATCTAACGTACATCACAGTGCATCTACAGTACATAATATACATTTCTCTCATTGGTATCTCGATACACAAATGCAATGTAATATATATATACAGTATATACATATATAATAATATATACAGGTATATATATATTTTTTTTTTTTTTCTATTTGAGTGAGGGAGGCAAAAGGCAGAACTGTCTGTAGCAAGTGCCTCCCTCATAAATGAAAGAGTGACAGGGCCGAAATCAAGGAATGTTCGAGGGGGGGGGGGGACTTACCTGTACCAGTGTTGACTCACCTGTTAAGGGGGGCGTCGTCGCTTTTTGTGGACCTCCTTCTCCCTCATGTTTACCATATTATTTTTGAGATTTTAAGACGTTCGTTCCATTAATTTGTCGATTTTAAGACCTGTCGCTCCGTTCCTTTGTCAATATTAAGATCTTTCGTGCCATTTAGGTGTCGAACTTTTCCTGGCGAACGATAGCGAGCTTGTACTTTTGTAAGGCACCGGCCGACATTTTTCTACCCAAGAATGTACACATTTATTTTGAAAGGGAGTCTAAGGGGTGCTATTTTGAAAGGGGGTCTAGGGGGTGCTATTTTGAAAGGGGGTCTAGGGGGTGCTATTTTGAAAGGGGGTCTAGGGGGTGCTATTTTAAAGGGGGTCTAGGGGGTGCTATTTTAAAGGGGGTCTAGGGGGTGCTATTTTGAAAGGGGGTCTAGGGGGTGCTATTTTGAAAGGGGGTCTAGGGGGTGCTATTTTGAAAGGGGGTCTAGGAGGTCCTATTTTGAAAGGGGGTCTAGGAGGTCCTATTTTGAAAGGGGGTCTAGGAGGTCCTATTTTGAAAGGGGGTCTAGGAGGTCCTATTTTGAAAGGGGGTCTAGGGGGTGCTATTTTGAAAGGGGGTCTAGGGGGTGCAATTTTGAAAGGGGGTCTAGGGGTGCTATTTTAAGCTTGATGGAAGTCTAGCGAGGAAACTCAAAAATATATAAATCAATCCATAGACCAAAAAACAAGCACTACCCCCTTAAGGGGGGTCACCGTTTTTTTTTTATCTTTCTCTCCTGTTCTCTCTTTCCCTGGCTTGTATCCATTCGACCCCATTCAGCAAACTGTTTTTAAGACGTTTATCCCCATCCAGGTCTCGATTTCTTCGTGGCGAGCGATAGCGAGCCAGCATTGTACGGAGAAATCCGGCTTCGGCGGAGAAATTTTTCTATCGAAAAATTTACAAATTAAGCTTGCTGTCAAAACAAAAACGTAAATATGCTGGCTCGCTACCGCTCGCCAGGAAAATATTGACAGCTGGATGGGGGTAAACGTCTTAAAACAGTAGGCTGAATGGGGCGAATGGATACAAGCCAAAGAGAGAGGGAGAGAGTGAGAAGAATAGCGAGGTGGACCCCCTTAACGATGCCGTAAACCTTAGTGAGCCGCCAGCGTTATGGAGGGATGGTTTACTTCACCATTATTGCCTCCACTGATAAACAGGTGGAGTAGCATACAGTAGGTACCAGGGTTCGAATCCCGGGTGGGTTGTATGAGTTTTTCTCAAGTGGCATTACTTGATTTAAAGGTTATAGGTAGCATTATATATTGGCTTATAGAGGGAATACTATTTAAAGGTTATAGGTAGCATTATATATTGGCTTATAGAGGGAATACTATTTAAAGGTTATAGGTAGCATTATATATTGGCTTATAGAGGGAATACTATTTTTGCACTGTGCCTCAGAGGATGGCAGAGGCCCCCTTAACCCCTTCTGTACCGGCGACGTCTATTTGTCTTCTAGCTACTATTAGACGATTGTATTAAGTTTAAAAATGGCCTTCAGCAATTAACAGGCTTTGAACTATCTCAATTAACCCTTTATACTACCACAGATCCTTCTTAAACTGCTCAAAATCGTCTAAATATAGCTGGAATAAATTGAAAAAGACGTCGCGGTACAGAAGGGGTTAAACCTAAGAAAGGTGTGGGGGATTATTTTTTATATAGCGAGAAAGATCTAGGTGTGTTTGTTAGCAATGATTTGAAGCCTAGAAAACAGTGTATAAGCGTTCCTAATAAGGCAAACAGGATTCTCGGGTTCATCTCTAGGAGTGTGAGTAACAGAACTGCTGATGTTATCTTAAAACTTTACTTGTCATTAGTGAGACCCCATATGGATTATGCTGTCCAATTTTGGTGTCCTTATTACAGAATGGACATAGATTCATTGGAGAGAGTACAGCGTAGAATGACAAAAATGATCCATAATATTAGAAATCTTCCATGTGAAGAAAGGTTGAAGAAATTAGGTTTACATTCGTTAGAGAGACGCAGAGTTAGAGGGGTATTATGATAGAGGCGTTCAAGTGGGTTAGTGGGATTAACAAAGGGGACATGACAAATGTACTACAGCTCAGTGATAGCGAAAGAACTCGTACCATTGGTTTCAAATTAGATAAATTTCGTTTCAGAAAAGATATAGGCAAATATTGGTTTGGTAACAGAGTTGTAGATGGGTGGAATGGACTACCAAGTGCTATAGTGGGATCTAAAATGGTAGGGAGCTTTAAGATAAAATTGGATAAGCATATGGACGAGAAGGGTTGGGTGTGAAGGGGGATCAGCAGGGTTGGGCCAATCAGCGCTCTGCAGACCCCCATAATCCTGCGTTAATCTCTAACCGTTTTGGTAAGATGATCCTCAGGGTATTAGAGTGTTGAGCCTATAATTGGGCATTGTAATTGAATGGGGGTTGTGTGGGACAGGGATCTGCCTTGCTTAGGCCAATCGGCTTTCTGCAGACTCCCATTTTCTTATGTTCTTATGTTCTTATATTATTATTATTATTTATATTATTATTATTATTATTATTGTTTTTGTTTTTGTTTACCAAGTTGAATACTCGTGTTTCATTAAGGATGTAGCACTTGGTTTTTGGCCTACTGTATCTTTACTTTGTACTTTTGTAGATGTTTAGGTGACAATCACCACGGTCGATCTGGGGATCCACCGCTATTGAGCTCGTCCTGGAATCTTTACGAGTCTGAATCTTACGATTCTATACAGGACTGTCCATGCCATTTGTATCGGGACTAGCTCAGAGAAGAGTGTTGAGAGGGGAGAAGTGGTGTTGGAGAGAGAAGAAGGTGTTGGAGTGGCATTGTTATGCGTGTTTAGTCTGTATACGTCGTCAGGATGTCCCCTGACTGGGTGCAAGCATGTGAAACATGCTAGGACGTACTACCACACCCACTAAATGTCCGCCGTGGCAGGGATTCGATCCCGGGTCTTGCAGATTCATACGTGAGCGTGCTCACCACTCGACCACCACAGCTCCTAAATGTAATATTTATTTATTTATTTATTTATTTATTTATTAGTTTTCTCGCTAGACCTCCATCATGCTTAAACAAAACACCCCCTAGAGGCCCTTTCAAGATAAATTTATATATTTTTCAGTATTCCTTCGAAAATTTCAGGATCGCTATCGCTCGCCAGGAAAATATCGACACCTAAAGGGCACGAAAGGTTTTAATATTGACACAAAAATGAGGCGAAAGGTCTCAAAATAGCCAAACCAACGGAACGAACGTCTTAAAACCTCAAATCTAATATGCTAAAAATGAGGGAGAAGGGGGTCCAGAAAAAAAGCGATTAGAACATAAGAACATAAGAAAATGGGAGTCTGCAGAAAGCCGATTGGCCTAAGCAAGGCAGATCCCTGTCCCACACAACCCCATTTCTTAAAAAGCCCCAATTATAGGCTTCACACTCTAATACCCTGAGGATCATCTTACCAAAACGGTTAGAGATTAACGCAGGATTATGGAGGTCTGCAGAGCGCTGATTGGCCCAACCCAGCTGATCCCCCTTCACTCCCAACCCTTCTCGTCCATATGCTTATCCAATTTTATCTTAAAGCTCCCTACAGTTTTAGATCCCACTATAGCACTTGGTAGTCCATTCCACCCGTCTACAACTCTGTTACCAAACCAATACTTGCCTATATCTTTACTACCCTGTCAGTTCTCCAACGTTCAGAGCGAGGCTGACTATCTTTTATAAGTGCTGAAATAAGATAAAAAAGTGACAAACTAACACAAACCAATTTGCTTACACACACACAGACGCACACACACACACACGCACACACACACACATGGACACGGCCAGAATCAACACACACACACACACTTGGACACGGCCAGAATCAACACACACACACACACACACACTTGGACACGGCCAGAATTAACACACACACACACACACACACACACACACACACACACACACACACACACACACACACACACATGGATACGGCCAGAATCAACACACACACACACACACTTGGACACGGCCAGAATCAACACACACACACACACACACAGACACACACACCCGAGCGGTTGGCGTTTATTGGTACATATCAATTTGATGCATGCTTACGAGTACATTTTTCGATTTTTAAATTACACTAACCTAACCTGACCTGACCTAACCTAACCTAACCGAAAACATTCCATTTCAACGTATTTTAAAGAGGTGTGTACCGATTAACTGTCGCCCCAAACCTCATGTACCTGTAAACCTACAAATATCCAGAGATTTGTACCAATAAACCTACTAACCACTCGTCCACACAACACTACGCACACACACACACACACACACACACTTGGACACGGCCAGAATCAACACACACACACACACTTGGACACGGCCAGAATCAACACACACACACACACACACTTGGATACGGCCAGAATCAACACACACACTTGGACACGGCCAGAATCAACACACACACACACACTTGGACACGGCCAGAATCAACACACACACACACACACTTGGACACGGCCAGAATCAACACACACACACACACTTGGACACGGCCAGAATCAACACAAACACACACATACTTGGACACGGCCAGAATCAACACACACACACACACTTGGACACGGCCAGAATCAACACACACACACACACTTGGACACGGCCAGAATCAACACACACACACACACTTGGACACGGCCAGAATCAACACAAACACACACATACACTTGGATACGGCCAGAATCACCACTTCTACCAATAATAATAATAAAAATAATAATAATAATAATGAAAAAATAATAAAAATACTAATACATAATAATAATAATAATAATAATAATAATAATAATAATACAAATTGTTCTGGGGATAGTGTGGAAGGTATACTGTACATGAGGGCGAGAGGGCACCCACATCCAGTAATAAGGTGTGGGGGTGAACTAATTTTTGTTTTTTTGCCGGAAGTAACGGCACGGGATGATTAATGATTAGGGGGCTGAGGTACGGAGGGTAAAGCTAGAACAGGGGAGGGTAAAGCTAGAACGGTGAAAGACTGGGGAGGGTAAAGCTAGAACGGTGAAAGACGGGAGGGTAAAGCTAAGACAGGGGAGGATAAAGCTAGAATGGTGAAAGACTGGGGAGGGTAAAGCTAAGACGGGAGGATACAGCTATAACGGTGAAAGACTGGGGAGTATAAAGCTAGAACGGTGAAAGACTGGGGAGGGTAAAGCTAAGACAGGGAAGGATAAAGCTAGAATGGTGAAAGACTGGGGAGGATGAAGCTAAGACAGGGGAGGATAAAGCTAGAACGGTGAAAGACTGGGGAGGGTAAAGCTAGAACGGTGGAAGACAGGGGAGGATAAAGCTAGAACGGTGAAAGACAGGGGAGGATAAAGCTAGAACGGTGAAAGACAGGGGAGGATAAAGCTAGAACGGTGAAAGACGGGAGGATAAAGCTAGAACGGTGAAAGACAGGGGAGGATAAAGCTAGAACGGTGAAAGACAGGGGAGGATATAGCTAAGACGGGAGAGTAAAGCTAAGACAAGGGAGGGTAAAGCTAGAGACGGGAGGGTAAAGCTAAGACGGGAGGATAAAGCTAAAACAGGGGAGGATAAAGCTAAGACAGGGTAGGGTAAAGCTAAGACAGGGAAGGGTAAAGCCAAGACGGGCGAATAAAGCTAAGACAGGGGAGGATAAAGCTAAGGCAGGGGAGGATAAAGCTAAGACTGGGGAGGATAAAGCTAAGAAAAGGGAGGATAAAGCTAGAGACGGGAGGGTAAAGCTAAGACGGGAGGATAAAGCTAAAACGGGATGATAAAGCTAAAACAGGGGAGGATAAAGCTAAATCAGGGGAGGATAAAGCTAAAACAGGGGAGGATAAAGCTAAGACAGGGTACGGTAAAGCTAAGACAGGGGAGGGTAAAGCTAAGACGGGAGGATAAAGCTAAGACGGGAGGATAAAGCTAAGATGGGAGGATAAAGCTAAGACAGTGGAGGATAAAGCTAAGACGGGAGGATAAAGCTAAGACGGGAGTACAAAGTACAAAGGAGTACAAAGGAAATCAAGCAACAGATCTAGTGACCCTTCTAGGCTGCTTGTCCTCCAAAACACTGAGGATCAAGTGTCCAAACAGTGGTTTAGAGTGGGTAAGGGAACATTGGAAAGGGAACTACTGCCCTGCCACTAACGTGGCAGGACTAGGAAGTTAGTAGGGGACATATGGGTTAGTAACTGAGGGGAGGATAAAATAAAGTTATTCATTTACAAACGCAGTCAGTCGCGGGTTTGATGCGAGATATTTGTCTAGGCGGAATTTAAATGAATCAACGGTGCTGCAGTCTATAACGTCTCGGGGAAGCCCATTCCACAAGTTGACAACTCGATTGAAGAAGAAATTCTTAGATTCGTGTGAGTTAAAAGATTTACCAATAATTTTGCAACCGTTTCCCCGCGTGTAATTAGATTGGTCGATAGTGAAGTACTTACTACAGTTCATATTGTCGATGCCTTTGATGATTTTGAACACTTGAATTAAGTCGCCTCTTAATCTGCGCTGGTTTAAAGGAAATAGATTTAATTCTCTAAGACGCTCTTCGTATGGTTTGTTCTTTAGGCTAGGTATCATTTTGGTAACTCTACATTGAACTCGTTCTAGCTTGTTTATGTCTTTTTGGTAATAAGGGCACCAGCATTGAACGCAGTATTCCAGAAGAGGGCGGACTAAGGAATTGTAAAGGGTTAGGATTACGTCTTTGGATTTATGCTCAAATGATCTGCCTATAAAGCCAATTATTTTGTTTGCCTTCTTAACAACTTCTGAACACTGTTGACTCGGTTTTAGGTTACTCGATATTGTTACTCCCAGATCGGTTTCTCTGTTTACATTCTTAAGCTGAGTGCCATTCATCGAATAGTTTGCTTTCTCATTTAGGTATCCTATATGTAGTACTTTACATTTATCCGCATTGAAACTCATTTGCCAAATTTGGGCCCAATGTGACAATTTATCTAGATTGTGTTGCATATCGTCAACTTAATCTTTTGAGAGTACGCTATTTGCAATTTTTGTATCGTCAGCAAATTTTGAGATTGTACAGGTGAGACCCTCATCTATGTCGTTGATGTAAATTAGAAAGAGAATTGGTCCTAGTACCGATCCCTGGGGTACCCCGCTACTTACATTGGTCCATTTAGATGCCTTACCGTTTATGACTACTCCTTGCTTTCTGTCGCTGAGCCAATTTTCTATCCATTTCAACACACCGTCTTGTATTCCATGCGCTTTTAGTTTTAGCAGTAAACGTTTGTGGGGAACTTTGTCAAAGGCCTTTTGAAAATCAAGGTATATAATATCTACAGCTTTACTCTCATCGTAGAGGTTGAGGATATCGTGGAAGAAGTCTAAGAGGTTTGTTAAACAGGAACGTTTTTTACGAAAGCCGTGTTGAGTATCTTTAAGTATGTTATTTTCCTCTAAGTGATTTACGAGTCTGTCTCTTATGACCGTTTCTAGCATTTTACATACAACTGAGGTTAAGCTAATTGGACGATAGTTACTGGGTAGGGATTTGCTGCCTTTTTTGAATATCGGTGTTACGTAACTGGCATTCTTCCACTGATCAGGCATAGTTCCAGACTGCAAGGATTTATTGAATAGTAATGTCAGTGGTTTGGAGAGCTCATCCTTAGCTTCCTTTAGAACTCTAGGCGAAATTGTATCAGGTCCAGGCGTTTTATTTACCTTGAGTTTATCTAAACAATTCAATACTTCTCTCTCTGTAACGGTGATATTGCTTAGAACATCTGAATTATCAATCTGAATCGGCGATGGTGTAGGGATATCACTGAGGTCTTCTGTTGTAAAAACTGATGCAAAGAAGGTATTGAGGGCATTACTCATTTGTACTTCGTCTTTGGTGTATTCTCCATTTTCATCGACTAACGGTCCAACAGTTGAAGTAACTACTTTTTTCTTTCTGATATAACTATAGAATTCTTTCGGGTTTGTTTTACTTTGATTCGCAATATGTAACTCTAGGGTCTTTTTACTTTGCTTAATTAACTTTTTGGCTAAGACGGGAGAGTAAAGCTAAGACAGGTGAGGGTAAAGCTAGAGACGGGAGGGTAAAGCTAAGACGGGATGATAAAGCTAAGACAGGGGAGGATAAAGATAAGACAGGGGAGGGTAAAGCTAAGACAGGGGAGGATAAAGATAAGACGGGAGGATAAAGCTAAGACGGGGGGATAAAACTAGGACGGGAGTGTAAAGCTAAGACAGGGGAGGATAAAGCTAAGACAGGGGAGGGTAAATCTAAGACAGGGGAGGATAAAGCTAAGACAGGGGAGGATAAAGCTAAGACAGGGGAGGGTAAAGCTAAGATGGGAGGATAAAGATAAGACAGGGGAGGATAAAGCAAAGACGGGAGGATGAAGCTAAGACGGGAGGGTAAAGCTAAGACAGGGGAGGATAAAGCTAAAACAGGGGAGGATAAAGATAAGACAGGGGAGGATAACGCTAAAACAGGGGAGGATAAAGATAAAACAGAGGAGGATAAAGATAAAATAGGGGAGGGTAAAGCTAGAACGGTAAAAGACAGGCATGGTGTAGTGGGTTAAAAGCTTGAACACGTTCTGAATGTCGGAGGTTCGATCCCGGCTGGGATATATATATATATATATATATATATATATATATATATATATAGAGAGAGAGAGAGAGAGAGAGAGAGAGAGAAAAGGATCTGGTAAGAGCGATGGTGTAGAGGATTCACTAATGAGTGGACTAACTTGATTTCTACGTGAGATTGAGTGTGGTCGTCGCCAGCTGACACTCTCCCCTTCCACCCACCCACATACCCACACACACACACATACACTCCTCTTCCACCCACCCACATACATACATACCCACACATACACTCCCCACCCACATACCCAGACACCCACACATACACTCCCCTTCCACCCACCCACATACATACATACCCACACATACACTCCCCTTCCACCCACCCACATACCCACACATACACTCCCCGTCCACCCACCCACATACATACATACCCACACATACACTCCCCTTCCACCCACCCACATACCCACACACCCACTCCCCGTCCACCCACCCACATACATACATACCCACACATACA
>CM064547.1:561626-566626 GCA_032716605.1 Paralithodes platypus | reverse complement strand
CTCTTAAAACTGTACCGGCCGGTTCCTCTTAAAACTGTAACCGGCCGGTTCCTCTTAAAACTGTACCGGCCGGTTCCTCTTAAAACTGTACCGGCCGGTTCCTCTTAAAACTGTACCGGCCGGTTCCTCTTAAAACTGTACCGGCCGGTTCCTCTTAAAACTGTGCCGGCCGGTTCGTCTTAAAACTGTACCGGCCGGTTCCTCTTAAAACTGTACCGGCTGGTTCCTCTTAAAATTACAGGCTCGCTATCGCTCGCCAGGAAAAAATCAACACCTAAATGGCACGAAAGGTCTTGAAATTGACAACGAAATGGGGCGGAAGGTATTAAAATCGCCAAACTAATGGAAGGAACGTCTTACAATCTCAAAACTTATATGCTAAACACGAGGGAGAAGGAGGTCCATAAAAAGCGAGTAGTACCCCCTTAAGTCCCTTCCTTCCTCTTAGTACCCTCCGTCTTAATGGAGCCCACCTCGCTTTTTTTATCTTTATCTCCCTCTCTCTTTGGCTTGTATCCATTCGGCCCCATTCAGCCCACTGTTTTAGACGGTTACCCCCATCCAGGTGTCAATATTTTCCTGGCGAGCGGGAGCGAGCCAGCATAATTATATATATATTTTTGTTTGACAGCAAGCTAAATTTGTACATTTTCGATAGAAAAAAAATTCCGGCGAAGCCGGATTTCTCCATACAATGCTGGCTCGCTATCGCTCGCCAGAAAGAAATCGACACCTGGATGGGGATAAACGTCTTGAAAACAGTTGGCTGAATGGGGCCGAATTGATACAAGCCAGGGAAAGAGAGAAAAGGAGAGAATGAGAAAACAAAAACAGGTGACCCCCCCCCCCCTTAAGAAATGTACCTCAATATTCTTTGCTACACTGTGCATAAAAATTAAGTTCGTTAAGTTAACCGGGACGACGAGGTATAGTGGATTATCAACCCTACCCGTAATCATGTGGAGACACCAATTAATATTATCAAGGGGAGAGAGAGAGTGAGTGTGTGTGTGTGTGTGTGAGAGAGAGAGAGAGAGGGGGGGGGGCGAGAAAGGTGATGGAGACATAAAGAAGGGATTTCATAATAATATTCAGAGAACCCTAGAATAGCGATAAACCACTGTATTAGCATTGTTAGCCCTTTGAGTACCAGCGACGTGTTATATTTTATTCTAGCTATATTCAGACGATATTATGCAGCTTAGGAAGGATCTGTGGTAGTTAAAAGGGTAGGTTAAGATTGTTTGAAACCATATTATTGCTAGTGGTCCTTCCTAAGCTGAATAAAATCTGTTAATAGTTGCCAAAATATGATGCAAAAAACGTCCCTGGTACTGCATGGGTTAAACACTCATGTATATAGATGCAATAGGGCTAGGTCAATACACTGGGGAGTATATCATTATGTACAATTACTAGTAAGGTGGCGAGAAATTATGACCTCTAACCTCTGTAACTCAAAAACGACTTGAGTAATTGAGCTAATATTCCTACCATTTGGGAAGAGTCAGTCAAGCAATAGATGTTGAAATTCAACAGCCAATTTGCTCTTGCCATTTTTGAGTTACAGAGGATAGAGGTCACGACTTCTTGCCTACTTACAACGAATAGACTATACAGTATATACCTCGGCCAGTACTGATTTATTATTATTTACTGTACATTAGCATGCATTGGCTTATTATTTGAGCATATTGTTTTCAGTTTTAGCATTTTTTATTAATATTTCTTAATTATTATATCAAATGTTGGTCGATAAAGCACATTCTGAAAAATGTCTTGATAGCGTAATGCATAAGTGCGCGGAATTTCGATGTGAGTATCCTGGGTTCGAGTCCTTGGAGTGCCACATGTATTTGTTGATTTCATTAATCGAGTTTAGAGGTGAAGTTGGTTGGTGGAAAAAAACATAATAATTACCCGTTGTTGAGCAAGCACTATTTTGCTTTGTATATATAATGTAACATTTTTTCACATGCTTCGTGAGAGCAATTTTCTCAATATTTTCCAGTATTTATTTTGTTGTCTCCAGGTTACATTTATTTTGTTGTCTCCAGGTTACATTTATTTTGTTGTCTCCAGGTTACATTTATTTTGTTGTCTCCAGGTAACATTTATTTTGTTGTCTCCAGGTTACATTTATTTTGTTGTCTCCAGGTTACATTTATTTTGTTGTCGCCAGGTAACATTTATTTTGTTGTCTCCAGGTAACATTTATTTTGTTGTCTCCAGGTTACATTTATTTTGTTGTCTCCAGGTAACATTTATTTTGTTGTCTCCAGGTAACATTTATTTTGTTGTCTCCAGGTAACATTTATTTTGTTGTCGCCAGGTAACATTTATTTTGTTGTCTCCAGGTAACATTTATTTTGTTGTCTCCAGGTTACATTTATTTTGTTGTCTCCAGGTAACATTTATTTTGTTGTCTCCAGGTAACATTTATTTTGTTGTCTCCAGGTAACATTTTTTCGGGACTTTTTTGCGCACTGGTATTTTGTTGTCTCCAGGTAACATTTTAGTTTATTATTTGTGTGAGACCTGTGGAATTATATATACAGAATATTTGTTTTCACCAACCAACTTCACTTCTAAACTCAATTAATGAAATCAACAAATACATGTGGCACTCCAAGGACTTGAACCTAGGATACTCACACCGAAATTCCGCGCATTTATGTCGAATAGGAGAATATTTTTGGAGTTGATCGCTTCTTCCCTCCCTCTCTTCTCCTGCTTTACTTCCTCTTGTAAACCCGGGAATTCGTCTTGTTCCCGCCCTAACTGCTCTCTTAGTCGTGAATCAGAGCGCGTATTAAGGGGAGATGGTTCACTTTTTGGGCGATTTTTGCAAGTATTCATTATTTTTCTAGTTTCCTCCCTAGACCTCCATCAAACTTTAAAACAAAACATCCATTAGATCCCCCTTTTAGATTAATTTGTAAATGTTTCGGTAGAAAAATGTTCCGGCCGAAGGCCGGTTCTTCCAACATTACAGGCTCACTATCGTTCGCCAGGGAAAAAATCGACACCTAAATAGCACGAAAGGTCTAAATATTTACGAAGAAATGGGGTGAAAGGTCTTAAAATCGACTAACTGATGGGGCAAACATCTTAACATCTGAAAACTAATGAGGCTAAACATGAGGGAGAAAGTGGTCCAGAAAACCGGCCCATCCCCCTTTAATCCTCTGTCACACGAGCGCTTTTTACGTCAATTTTCCATGAGCAAGTTTTTCCTCGTATTATTTCGGGACTTTTTTGCGCACTGGTATCGGTAACTAGACTGAAGGTAGATTATGTTAGGCGGCTGAATTCTGATAAAGTTTAATTTTGTAAGCTTCGAGACCACAATTGCCCGTAAAAATTGCTCGAAAAATTGCTCGTGTGACTCCGGCTTTAGGCTACTGGATGAGAGGAGAGGCGGCAGCTGGGGCCTCATTTGCATAATACGTAAGTAAATCGCCGAGGGATTCTACGTCCGTCTTGGGGTTTTGATAAATTTCTCAAGTTTTCTCATTATCAGCCTCTTACTGAACCTTCCACTTAAGGGGAGATGGGCCGGTTTTCTGGACACCCTTCTCCCTCGTGTTTAGTTAGCCCCATTAGTTTTCAGATTTTAAGACGTTCGGCCCATTAGTTTCGCGATTTTAACACCTTTCGCCCCATTTCGTTGTCAATTTTAAGACCTTTTGTGCCATTTAGGTGTCGATTTTTTCCTGGCGAGCGATAGCGAGCCTGTAGTTTTAAGAGAAATCGGGCTTCGGCCGGGTAATTTTTCTACCGAAAAATTTAGGGGGTGTTTTTCTAAGCTTGATGGAGGTCTAGGGAGGAAACTAAAAAAAAAATATGAATACATTAATTAATAGACCAAACAAACGGCCAGTCTCCCCTTAACACCCAATCCCCAGCCACATATCTCCAGTCACCTCGTCTTAGTCTCAAGCAGTCTTACTTTTCTTCACCCCCCTTCAAAATAAGTTGTACATATTTCGGTTCGAATCCCGGGTGGATCATAATTGCTCTCATTAATTTCGTTGGGAGGTGTTTGGTGTTGGGAGTGAAATTTATAAATGAATTATATATATAGTCAATTATTCTGGTTCCACGAATTTCCACCTTCCTTTTCAATTATCACATTTCGGTATTCTTTGACATGCGACTCAGAAGAAGTCGAGCGATTTTTGCGCTTCATCTTCTTGGGGATCATCAGAGTTAAGGAGGGATGGGTAACTTTTATGGCCCCCTTCTCCCTCGTGTTTAGCGCCATTGGTTTTTAGATTTTAAGACGTTCGGCCTATTAGTTTAGTAATTTTTAGACCTTGCGTCCCATTTCTTTGTCAATATTAAGACTTTTCGTGTCTTTTAGGTGCCAAATTTTTCCTGGCGAGCGATAGCAAGTCTGTAATTTAAGAGGAATCGGCCGGGACATTTTTCTACCGAAAAATGTACAAATTTATTTTGAAGGAGGTTCTTTAGCGGGTTATTTTTTTATTTTTTTGTTTGCTTGATGGAGGTCTAGGGAGGAAAATAATAATATATATAAATACGCCCATCCCCCCCTTAATGCCAAACAAATAATAGCATCAACAACAACAATGTAATATCTACCAAATTCAACCAAACAAGAGCAATCTTAAGTCGGTATCACACGAGAGCTTTTATAGTCAACATTCGATGATCACATTTTTCTGGCAACATTTCTAGAATATTTTGCACTGGTATCGGAAACTAGACTGATGATAGATGAACTTAGGCAACCAAAATATTATATATGTTGACCACATAAGCTGCCAGACCAGTGTTGAGGATAAATGTTGAGGGAAAAAGCGCTCGTGTGATACCAACCTTACGAGCCATCATGAATTATTTCCAATTATAACTTTTAAACCCTTTACTATGTGGAGCAGTACCTTGGGTCCGGTCCTTGGTGCTGATACTTTACACTATACATACATACACTCTTGTTTTATACTCACACACACACACACACACACACACAC
>CM064547.1:244126-559126 GCA_032716605.1 Paralithodes platypus | reverse complement strand
ACACACACACACGCATACTCACACTCTCTCACACCCACACACCCAGTCCCTTGGGTCCGGTTCTTGGTGCTAATACTTTATACTATACATGCATACACTCTTGTTTTATACTCACACACACATACACACATATACACACACACACACACAGAGTCCCTTGGGTCCGGTTCTTGGTGCTGATACTTTATACTATACATACATACCTTCTTGTTTTATACTCACACACACACACATACACACATATACACACACACACACACACACACACCTACACTACCGAGGATTAACCTCCCATTGTAGTACCTGCACCCTCTTCACCCTGACCATACCAAAACACTTTTCTGTATGTATGTATGTTTGTGTGCATACGTGAGCGTTTGTGTTGTTCTGTATATGAGTAAGTAAATAAATGTGTATATGTACTGTATATCACTTACTCTCATGGTTATTTTATGATAATTTGTATTCTGCACATGCATCATTATTGTATTTATTTATTTTGTTTGTAAACTAAGCTTACCATCCTCATATCTGTACATCTCATGTTCATCCACTAAATTGTAAAATGTGTATTTTCAGCTCATGAGGCTGCCATTCTTTAATAAACCGTTTATTATTATTATTATTATTATTATTACACACACATACACACACACAGTCCCTTGGGTCCGGTTCTTGGTGCTGATACTTTATACTATACATACATACACTCTTGTTTTATACTCACACACACATACACATATATAAACACACACACACACACACTTGCTTAATATTATGCATTTCAATTTACCGTAGCTCTATAATTTGCTGTTGACTTCCTTACATATAATATCTTCCACTGTAGTTCTGCTTAAGGTCTATATTTGTATGTATTTACTATATTTATTAGTTTCTTCGCTAGACCTCCATCAAGTTTTAAAAAACACCCCCTAGACACCCCTTTCAAGATATATTTGTTTATTTTTCGGTAGAAACATTTCCAGGCCGAAGGCCGGTTTCTTTTAAAATTACAGGCTCGCTATCGCTCGCCAGGAATATATTGACACCTAAATGGCACGAAAGGTTTTAATACTGACAAAGAAATGGGGCTATATGTCTCAAAATCGCCAAACGTCTTAAAATCTGAAAACTGATACGCTAAACATGAGAGAGAAGGGGGTCCAGAAAAAGCGAGTACCTTCCCCCATAATCCTAGCCTTTCGTTTAGTGTGTCTACTGTAGGTCTTTCGTTAATATTTGAAATTGTAATGCGGAGTATTATTTTTTTTTTTTTTACTCAGGCGCATTCACCCCCCCCCCCCCCCGTGTTTTATAAGTGCTGAGAAACAACACCATTAACCCCTTCTGTACCGGCGACGTCTTTTTAATTTTACTCTAGCTATTATTAGACGCTTTTATTCAGCTTAAAAAGTGCCTCCAGCAATTAACAGGCTTGGAACTATCTCCCTTAACCCTTTTTACTAGCACAGATCCTTCTTACTGCCCAAAATCGTCTAAATATAGCTAAAATATACTTAAATAGACGTCTCCGGTACAGTAGAGGTTAATACAAATGGGTGAGGGCCACTAAAAACATATAAGTGCTGAATAAACCAATATTCTGTCAATATTATGAACTTTTGCTGTAATATAAAAGCTATCACACCTCGTAATTTACATTTATCGTTTCGTAGTGTGTAATATGTTAGAGGATTTCCAAGTAATCCTGCATTATAAATGCCATAATGACGCAGGTATAATTTTTTTTTTTTTTTTTTTTTTTTTTTTTTCTTCTATATTCCAACTTACTTCCTCTCGGGCATAGGCTGAGAGCCTTAACATTCACCGCTTTACAATGAACAGTGAAGCCCGTGAGGTCTTGTGCCAGTCTAGGGAGTGAGACATGTGAAGCACGTAGAGTACAACGAGCACCTGCCATCTTGCCTTCACATGAAGCACGGTGCTCACTCATGGCCCGAAACGACCCCATCTCTGAAGCCACCTCGTTCCCGTGCTTCACTGTCTCAACCCCTACACTCGGACTCTCACACTTACACACACACACAACGCCACCTGTTGATCAGATAAATCACCATGCATGAAATGCGTGCTTGCTTCCAGAAATGACACTCACTGCAATGATCAATCATGTTTTAAACTGTCTTGTTGGTGTATTGGTTACAGTGTTTACAATCTGCATGTGGTAACCCAGGTTCGAATCCCGTTGGATCACATGTTTACTTGCATTAATTTCTTGGGAGGCGTTTGGTGTTGGAGTGAAATAAATACAAATAGTTTACCTCTTCCGCCTTCTTTCAAATTTAATATAAAACACACATACTGTATAATGTAGAATAAAATATTTTACTGATATAGGCTATGTGTTGTGTAAAGACAGTCTGTATACATTTTTGGCAATACTAACTTGTATACGTACGGTCGGTCGCGCTAATAAGTTATGTCCCAGCTGTCATTACGTTTGGCTTGCTCTGTGCTGTATTAATGTCTGTCAGATGTTGAATAGGGTGGGTAAGTGTAGGAACATGTTGGTATATTTCACTCGATATGAAGAAATAAAGCTTAACTATTGATGGTACCAATTATTGGTCAAAACATACTTGGTGCCGAGACATCACTTATTAGCGCGATTGTACACTCGGATACCATAGTCTCTGGCCCACTCATAAATAGTCCTGGCCTTCACTTATTTATGATTATGGAAGTATACCCCTGGAAACGAATTTATGAATATAATGTTCTATACATCAACTACAAAACTATATACCTGTATACTATTATTTGAAAGGCAAGTTCCATCCAAAAATCAATCCATATAGTTATATTTGCATAAATAAACCATAAGGGGTCCACGAATTGTCATGAGTGGGGTAGAGACTGTGGTATTCGAGTGTACAGTCGCGCTAATAAGTCATGTCTCAGCACCAACTATGTTTTGATCAATAATTGGTATCAGCAATATCTAAGGTACATTTCTTGATATCGAGTGAAATATACAAACATGTTCCTACACTTACCCACCCTATTCAACATCTGTCAGACATTAATACAACACAGAACAAGCCAAACGTAATGACAGATGAGACATGACTTATTAGCGCGACCGTAATGGTAATGAATGAACTGTGTTTTGTGTTGTCCCTGTTCTTGCTCTGTCTTGAGTCGCCCTCCACCAAAAAAAAATATATATATATATATATATATATAATAAAATAAAATAAAATAAAATAAAATAAATAAAAATAAACTAAGATAACAACAGGAAAAGTGGGGATTGGGCCTGAATATGTGTTTGTTAATTTCATTAATCGAGTTTAGGAGTAAAGTTGGTTAGTGGAGAGAACATAATAATTAATTCTGGTTCAGTAGTAGTTTATCGAGAGGCCTTCCCTAGGGTTAAGTTCCCCTTTAATTACTATTTCCATTCACATATGCATAGCCTCCGATAGCGCACTTGGAATGATTGGACATGCTAAGATTGGTATGCAGGATTCGAAACTGCATAATAAATCGTAGGCTTGTGCAACATTCTTTAACTGTCTTCGTGGTGCAATACATAAGTGTGTTGATTTTCGGTGTGAGCGTCCTGGGTTCGAATCCCCGGACTGCCACATGTGTTTGTTAATTTCATTAATCGAGTTTAGGAGTAAAGTTGGTTAGTGGAGAGAACATAATAAATAAATAGATATAATTAATTAACTGTGTAAAGGGCTTCTAATGGGAAGTGGAATGTGTAAGGAGCCTCAATGAGGTTAAGGGGGTAGTGTAAAGGGAGTCTGAATATAAAGGGAATGACTGAGTAATTAAAGGGAGTATCAGTAATGACTAATGGAAGGTGTAAGGAGGTTTAATGAGGTTAAGAATGACTAGAAGAGCAGTATAAAGGGAGTGTGAATATAAAGGGAATAACTGAGTAATCAAAAGGGAGTTACAGTATTATCCCCTGGGGGAAAGGGATTAGAATTTGCCCCACGTGCCTTCTGCGTGTGTCGTAAGAGACGACTAAAGAGGTTGAGTCGGTGGGCTTGCGACCCCCACCTGTGAAAAATACGTAGCAACGATAAACGAACAATCAGCCTCGGATGCGGACGAACCCTGTGTTGACGAACCCCGACCGACTTTGGACAACCTTACTGACAATCTGAGAATAGCTACATGGAACGTGAGTGGCATGAATGATGGCACAAAAGAGAGAGAGGTACTGGAAGTGCTAGTGAATGCCAAGCTGGATGTATGGAATGACGAAGACTAAATGGAAGGGTACAGATGTGAGAGAGTGGGAGTGTGGAATGGGTGTGTGTGCTGGAGTGAGTGAGGGAGCAACGAGAGAAGGTGCGTGTTTGTTTGTAAGTAACAAATGGAAGGAGCATGTAAGAGAATATGGGTCTGTGGGTTCAAGGATTGTGTGGGTGAGAATGAAAGTAGGAATACAAACGTGGGTGATTGTGTGTGTGTATGCTCCGACAGAGGATAAAAAAGTAAGAGAGAGAGAGGAGTTCTGGGTGAATGTGGAGGCATGCCTGGATAAGTTTGACAAGAACGAAAGAATATTTCTGATTGGGGATATGAATGGTAAGGTGGGTGATAGGAAAGTTGATGGAGTGGTGGGAGGGTGGGGGGTACCATCAGAGGTGAATGGGAATGGTAGTGCATTTGTGGACGTATGTGTGGGGAGGAGGTTGTGGATAGCCAACACCTTCTTCCGACACAGAATGATACACAGGTACACATGGAAAGTGGTGTGGACAATGATGGATAAGACAGTGGTGGAACGAAAGTCACTGATTGATTATATATGTGTGGATGAAAGAATGAAGGCATCTGTGATGGATGCTAGGGTGTATAGGGGTATTGGATGGGGTCTGTCTGATCATTATGTAGTAGTAGCTAAGGTTAGGTTACAAAAGAAGTGGGTGAGGAGAGCTGGAGGGAGGCGAGAGGAAGGTGGAATGGTGAAGAGGCTACAGGAGGAGGAAATCAGGGAAGAGTACAGGAGAGCAGTAGAAAGACGACTAGGTGGGTTCGACCTGGAAGATATGGAGGAAGTGGAGGAGATAAGCAAGGTGTTTAAGGAAGAGATCTGTGCAGCATGTGAGGAGATGTGTGGAGTGAGAAAAGAGGGAGGAGAGTGAAAGGTACAGCATGGTGGACAGAAGAGGTAAAAATAGCTGTGGAAGAACAGAAGAAAGCATATAGAGAGTGGTTGGGTAGTAGAGGGAATGAAGATTTGGAGAGGTGGAAACGAGCGAGGTACGTGGAGAGAAAGAGAGTGGTGAAGAGAGTAGTGGAGGAAAGTAAGAGAAGAGTAGATGAAGAATTTGGAAGGAATCTGAGTGTAAAATGGAGGGAGTGTAAGAAACTGTTCTGGAAAGAAGTCAAGAAAGTTAGGGAAGGTAGCAAGGGAAACAGTAAGGGTGTGAAAGATAAGAACGGGAGAATGCTAGCCAAGAAGCAAGAGAGAGTCGAAAGATGGAGGGAGTACTTCAACGAGTTGCTAAATGTAAGGAATGAAGAGCCAGCAAACATAGTTGGATATGGTATGGGTAGGAGAAGAAGAGAAGTGGTGGAGGAGGAGGTGGGGATCAAGAGGTCAGAAGTGTGGGAAGCCATGAAAAGAGTGAAGTTGGGGAAAGCACCAGGAACAGATGGAGTGTGTGGGGAGATGTTGAGGTATGGTGGTGAGATAGTGATCGAATGGGTATGGAAAATGTGCGAACTAGCATGGGAGAAGGGGAGGGCACCCGATGACTGGAAGACTGGCATAATAGTCCCCCTATATAAGGGCAAAGGAGAAAATGGAGTGTGTGGTAACCACCGAGGAATATGTCTTCTAAGCGTAGTAGGGAAGGTGTACAGTAGGGTAGTGATTGAGAGAGTGAGAGTGAGAACGGAGAAATGGATAGGCGACGAGCAGGGAGGTTTTAGGAAGGGAAGAGGATGTGTAGATCAGATTTTTACCCTGAAATGTGTTGTGGAGAAGTATCTGGAGAAGCAACAAAAGGTGTATGTTGCCTTTATGGACTTGGAGAAGGCCTATGACATAGTGGATAGAGAAGGTCTGTGGAAAGTACTTAAAATATACGGAGTAGATGGCAAGTTGCTGAAAGCAGTGAAGAGCATGTTTGAGGGTGCAAAGGCGGCAGTACGTGTGGAGAATGAGCAGAGCGAGTTCTTTGACCTGAATGTTGGGTCGGAACAGGGGTGTGTGATGTCCCCGTGGTTGTTTACTGTATATATGGATGGAGCCATAAAAGAAATGCTAGGAAGAGCACTGGATGTTGGTGTATCGCTGAAAAGGGAGGGAAATGAGTGAAAAAAAGGAAATTTGAAGGTAAATGCGAGGAAGAGCAAGGTTATGGTCTTCGAAAAGGGTGAAGTCACAGAGTGTGAGGTGAAGTTGAACGGTCAAGCTATGGAGATCGTCAGCTCTTTTAACCCTTTCACGCACATATGACGCAGAGGTTGCCAGATTAGCAATAAGAAATAGAGTTCTCTCACTCTTATAATTACCTCTCCAAAATTAGTTTTCTTCCCACAGCTAACTCAAAGACAACTGCAGAGGTTGAAGTAACTAAACTAAAGAATTCTAAATACCCCTGATGGTAACAAAGGCTTTAAAGTATCCCCAATAGGCTCAAAATTGCGTCATATGTCGGAGAGGGTTAAGTATCTGGGCAGTGTGTTGAGTAAGGATGGGACTATGGATGAAGACGTGCGGGAGAGGGTGCAACAGGGGAAGAGGGTTGTAAGAATGCTGAAAGCAGTAACAAGAAATAGGGTGGTCAGTATGGAAGTGAAGAAGTCCTTGCATGACAGTGTGGTAATCCCGACACTAACTTACGGAAGCGAAGCATGGACATTCGGGAAGAGACTCAGACCAAGAGTGAGAGCGGTGGAAATGAGTTACTTGAGAAGTGCGTGCGGAGTTACATGGAGGGATAGACAGACGAATGAGGAAGTAAGAAGGAGGTGTGGTGTGGAGGTAGATGTGCTGGAAAGTGTGGAAAGGAACAACTTGAGATGGTTCGGCCATATGGAACGTATGGAAAGAGAGAGAATGACTAAGAGGGTGTACGAGAGCGAGGTGGAAGGACCGAGAGGGAGAGGTGGAAGGATGGAGTGAGGAAGTATATGAATGAAGGCGATGGTGGTTGGGAGGAGGTGCGTCGACTGACTGGAGACAGAGATGTATGGGGGCGGTTCGTTCGTGGTCACCCCTTCGGGGATCACGGCGTCAGGCAATAGATAGATAGATAGATCAGTATTGACAAGTGGAAGGTGTAAGTCAATGAGGTTAAGGATAGTGTAAATGGAGTGTGAATATAAAGGGAATGACTGAGACATTAAAGGGAGTAGTTCGGGTGAGTGATGGCGGGTCATTACTTGGGTGTTGGACGCCGGCAGAGCGGGGGGATGCGTTTTAATCCTAGGTTGTTGTTGCTGCACCTGAGGCCTCTCTGGAGGAGGGACTCCTCCAGCGGCGCGAGTGTTGCCAATTTAGGTAGTTTCCCGCTAGATCTAGAGGCATTTACTTCGATCCAGAGGCACATTTTTACATCTAGCGACATGAATTCTAGTCCTATTCCATACATTTAAGCCATTTTAGGGCGATATTATGGAGATTGTGCCGTTATTCTAGCGATTCTCGGCATTTAATTACGATCTAGGGACTTGATATGGTAACCCTGTTTAAAAACTATTACTGTCCAGTCTCTCTCTCTCTCTCCCCCCCCCCGTCACACATTCTACCTCTTCTCCTTTGCTACCTCTTTAGTTCTGTTTACCTCTTCTCCCTTGCTTCCTTTTTTTTATTTAGCTGTTCATCCTTGCCTGTTGTCTGTTTCCTCTCTTTTATCACCTCTCATTCTGCCTCTTCTCTCCCTTGCATCTATCGCCTCTCCGTATTAAGGGGGAATGGGCCGGTTTTCTGGACCACTTTCTCCCTCATGTTTAGCCCCATTAGTTTTCAGATGTTAAGATGTTTGCCCCATTAGTTAGTCGATTTTAAGACCTTCCGCCCAATTTATTGGTCAATGTTTAGACCTTAGTGCTATTTAGGTGTCGATTTTTTCCCTGGCGAACGATAGTGAGCCTGTAATGTTGGAAGAATCGGCCTTCGGTACAAATTTATCTAGAAGGGGGATCTAATGGATGTTTTTTTTTTTGTTTTTTTTTTATTTGATGGAGGTCTAGAGAGGAAACTAGAAAAATAATGAATATATGCAAAAATCGCCCAAAACGTGAACCATCTCCCCTCAAGGAAATTGGAGTTTTTTACATTGATATTTAGCAGAATTACCAGCTAAAATGCGGTTGTAGTACATTTAAAAATACATGCAACTAAATTCAACATACGATTTTATCCATTAGACATCTACTTTATTATTGTATTTCTGTTTAAGGGGAGATGGGCCGGTTTTCTGGACTCTTTTCTCCCTTATGTTTAGCCCCATTAGTTTTCAGATGTTAAGATGCTTGCTCCATTAGTTAGTCGATTTTAAGACCTTTCGCCCAATTTCTTCGTCAATATTTAGACCTTTCGTGCTATTTAGGTGTCGATTTTTTCCCTGGCGAACGATAGTGAGCCTGTAATGTTGGAAGAACCGGTCTTCGGCCGGGAAATTTTTCTACCGAAAAATGTACAAATTAATCTAGAAGGGGGATCTAATGGATGTTTTTTTTTTCAATTTGATGGAGGTCTAGGGAGGAAAGTAAAAAAATAATGAATACATGCAAAAATCGCCCAAAAAATGAACCATCCCCCTTAATACCGATGTTTACGGCACCAACTTCCTTATAGCCAGAAACTCGCAAGTGGTCAAATTGTCTATGAGCAAGATTTTTTCTCGCAATATTTTGAGGATCTTTCACATTGGAATCGGAATATATTAGATCGAATAATTAGATCGAAGGTAGATTATGTTTGGTAGTTGAATTATAATAAGACTTAAGGGGAGGCACCCCGTTTGTTTGGTCTATTAATTCATTTATTCATATATTTTTTTTTAGTTTCATCCATAGACCTCCATCAAGCTTAGGAGAAGAAAAAAAAAGCTAGACCCCCCTTCAAGATAAATGTGTACATTTTTCGGTAGAAAAATGTCCCGGCCGAAGGCCAGTTCCTCTTAAAATTTCAGGCTCGCTATCGCTCGCCAGGAAAAAATCGACACCTAAATGGCACTAAAGGTCTTAAAATTGACAACGAAATGGGGCGAAAGGTGTTAAAATCGCCAAACTAATGGGCCGAACGTCTTATAATATCAAAACTAGTGGGGCTAAACATTAGGGAGAATGGGGTCCAGAAAAACGGTCTGCCTCTCCTTAATTTTGAAGCTGCCAGACAACAATTGCCCGTAAAAATTGACGGAAACAGAGCTCGTGTGACACCGCCTTAAGGGAGCCCACCTCGCTTTTTTGCTCTTCCTCTCACTCGCTCTTTGGCTTGTATCCATTCGGCCCCATTCAGCCTACTGTTTTAAGACGTTTACCCCCATCCAGGTGTCAATATTTTCCTGGCGAGCGCTAGCGAGCCAGCATATATATATATTTTTGTTTTGACAGCAAGCAAAATTTGTACATTTTTCGAAAGAAAAATTTCTCCGGCGAAGCCGGATTTCTCCATACAATGTTGGCTCGCTATCGCTCGCCAGGAAAAAATCGACACCTGGATGGAGATAAACGTCTTAAAACAGTTGGTTGAATGGGGCCGAATGGATACAAGCCAGGGAAAGGGAGAATAGGAGAGAAAGATAAACAAAAAACGGTGACCCCCCTTAATCTCACTTTCTCTATTATGGCCTTTCATCGTAGTTCCTTTTTCTTGTTTTCTGTTGCTATCCCCTTGCTTCTCTCTCTCTCTCTCTCTCTCTCTCTCTCTCTCTCTCTCTCTTCGTATCATCTTGTTTCATGTCGCTGTCGATTCTCATTATATAAATTTGGTCTTAAAATGAGTTTGGCGATTTGAAACATTTCGACTCATTTTTTATTCAACATTAAGACCTTTCGTGGCTTCGTGCCCTTTAGGTGTCGATTTTTCCTGGCGAGCGATAGCCTATTTTTAGAAAGAATCGGCCTTCGGCCGGGACTTTTTCTGCCGAAAAATGTACACATTTATCTTGGAAGGGGGTCTAGGGTTTTTTTTTCTAAGCTTGATGGAGGTCTAGCGAGGAAACTCAAAAATAATTATATATATATAAATATATCGCCCCAAAACCAAGTACTACTACCCCCTTAATGAACGTAATAAGACGAAACAAATTGTTACCTTATAAAACTAAGGAGATTTCAAGTTTTCTTTCTTTAATTAACACTCAGTTCCAATACCTTCGTTCATTATTGGCTGGATCAAGGTCCAGGTACAGTTTGCCGCACATATTCTATTCCGTTGGGTTCGTGAATTGACCACTTGCGAGTTTCAGGCTATAAGGAAGTTGGCGCCATAAACATCGATATTAAACAGAAATGCAATAATAATGTAGGTTTCTGGTGGATAAATGGTATGTTGAATTGGGTTCTATGTAGGCCTATTTATAAATGTACTACAACCGTATTTTATCTGGTAATTCTGTTAAATATCGTTGTCTACAGCTCCAACTTCCTTATAGAACGAAACTCGCAAGTCGGCAATTGGCAGTGCGGCACCCACTTCCCCAACTCCCCTCCCTCACTCCCCCTCCTTCTCTTCCACTATTGGTAGGAGGTGGACTGAGGGAGGGGGCTTGGGGAGGTGGGTGCGGCTCTGCCAAGTTACGATTTGCTGGGATGGTATCGTATAAATACGATAGAATATGACTCTTTTGTGATCTTGTTTGTCTCTGTGACGTCACGATCTCTCCTACAGCACGACGTAGGACGAGTAGATCGTATATTATAAGATTGTAAATAAGTTAAGTTATAAAAGGCCTAATATGCTATTAAGCAATATTGCCATGGTCTTATGTAGTATATATGAATTTATCGTATAGAGCAACCTAAATGCGGTACGATAATTTGGGCTCCTGGCGGTTTGTCAAGGCAGCAAGGTGTGCTTTTGAGGTACGCCAGAGCCTTCACGAACACCAACCAGTTATCATCTAATTTTCCGCCCTCAGTTGATCGTGCTTTTGTGCCTCTAATCACAATACACACAACTACACCATCACGACGCTCTCATCGACATCATGACTGACTGATAGATAAGCATAAATTATAATAATCATGTCCATTCCCATGTAATCATTTATTCTTTCTTTAACTTGACTCGTGTCTTGGGACCGAAGTCTCGTTCCCCATTGTCCACCACCATATTGGGTAAAACGTTCTCCCTTGCCTCATTGCCACGTGGAACTATTGGTGAGTTAATTCCTGGCTAATATTAACCCTTATAACCTTACCCTATAATTATATACATTTATTATGTGAGACCTTTGGATATAAATTAGCTTGTTTCAGATTGAATTCAATTTAAGAAGTGGAATATGTGCAAACTGTGCCTTGGGCTGGATGACACCCACCCCATGTGTCTAGGAATACGGTTGTAAGTCTAAAAGGGACAAATATAGAAGTAAATACCAATTTATGGGTAAAAACACATGTGCAGATATGGTCCAAGGTTTATTCTACGTTTCGCCTTTTACGGGCTCCTCAGGAATACAACATAAATGGAAATACAGTCAACGTATATACAGTCCAAGCTCTGAGAAAACAACTACTGCTCACCAATGTATACAGCACAACTATGGTGGAACTATAAGAAAATTACAGTGAATAGACTAAGTATCTCATATCACAATATCATGAAAATGTTTCTGGGGCGCTCAAAATATTTATGAGAGTACAAGTACGCTATGTGCCTATATGAACTTACACTGTTACAAATCACTCATTAGAAAGCTAACATATAAATTCATTCAGCGCCTTAACACTTCTGAGAACAGGATCATTAAAATGCTACAAACTCCAAGCATAGTGTACACCTCCAGGATCCAGGCACACTGGAGGAAGTTGCTCTATATTTAACCTTAAGTAATGATTTCAGGTCTGCTACTCTACAGAATTAGCATACCGGTACTGATCCTCATAGTGCAGTACAGTACCGATATTCCTATACTGTACTGTAGCAACATACTGTACCGGAAGCTAAATGATGTGAGGCATGGTACTGTACACAATTAGGACAGTGGTTTTGGTAACACAGTAGTTTGATGACCACTGTTTTTGGTTGAGGCAGTGCTGTGAACTACATGATAGCAAGCTAGGTATTATTTAATTTCTTTTTATTTTATGTAGCCTATGTACAGTAGCTTATATATATTTATATATATTTATGTTACTGTAAGGTATATATGGACCCCAGTATGGTCCCCTCTGTACTGTGCGAGTCTGAAATAAAGTATTATTATTATTATTATTATAACTAAACAAAATGAAATAATTGGTGTAGCAATATGAAATGAAATTAATTAAAATACAGCATGAACAATATGGTAAATACTAATGTTGACTGCTCGATCATAGGTAGGGTTCTTGGTTGTGTGATAGTTGTAGTATCAGGTAAGGTATGATAGGTTCGAATCCTTGGAGTACCACATGTATTCATTACTTACATTGATTTCATTAGTTAGGTTTGTCTGTAAATTAATTGGTGGGTTGGTGATAACTAATGTGAATATATAAGGATCTGGGATTTTATTAGCTCCGAAAGAACTTAGATGACCTGCACAGTCCCTCTTGGATTTTTAAGAATATATGAAAATAGGAGTCTGCAGAAAGCCGATAGGCCCACACGAGGCATATCCCCCTGTAAACATGCCATATAAAAAATGTATACAGTATTTAATTAGGTCTAATATATCCTTTCCTTTTCAGAACCTGGTAGCTCCCCAAGAAACGTCCACGTCAGACCTCTGTCCTCTTCCACTATGGTGATCCAGTGGAACGAACCAGAAACACCCAACGGACAGATCACGGTCAGTAAACACTCACCCACATAACTCCACGGCAGGATGGTGTGTGTGTGTTTTTTTTTTTTTTTTTTTTTTTTTATGTCACATTCCCTGCTATCAGTAAGTTTTTATCTGAAGTTCATAAGACAAAGTGCTGTGCCAGTGACATAACTAATTTGACAAGCAGTTGCTGCTTCTAGGCAATGTTTATTCTATGTTCATTCGCCTGAAGGGGTAGCCACGAATGAATCGCCCCATGCACCTCTGTCTCCTGTCAGCCGACGCCCCTGAGGCCCCTCCGGGTAGAATGTAGAGCTCGGGCGTACCGCCCGCCTTGTTTACACTACGCGGAGCGGCGTCGGACGCTTGCCATCATGTTCCCGTCTATTATGCAAAGCTCCCCTTCACCCCCTCATGACATATTGCCAGCAGGGGGCAAATAACCAAAAGAATCGCTGTCAAAATAGACATTAACTTTACCGCGGCGATCAACAATGTACACTAAACATGACGGCGTCGGTGGCAGACGCTTGCGATCATGTTCCCGTCTATTTTGACTGCCATTGGATACAATAATATGTTGAGGGGGGGCTTTGGCCCCTCTCACCCCCCCAGGACATTTTGTCATCATCTTATATATTGCCAGCAGGGGGCAAATAACCGAAACAAAATCGCCGTCAAAATAGACGCTAACTTAACCACGGCGATCGACCTATGTAAACATGACGACCATATGCCCGGACACTACATCTATCCCGCCCCTTCTCCCATTCAACACCACTTTCACTCACATACCTCTCAACTCCATTCCACCTCACTCTCATACACTCTCTTAGTCATTCTCTCGCTTCCCATACGTTCCACATGACCGAACCATCTCAAGGTGTTCCTTTTCACACTTTCCAGCACATCCACACTACATCACACCGCTCTCGTACTTTCTCATTCGTCTGTCTATCCTTCAATGAAACTTCACATGCATTTCTCAAGTAACTCATTGTCACCCCTCTCACTCTTGACTTATGCCTCTCCAACAACGTCCATGCTTCACTCCCATACGTCAATGTTGAGATTACCACACTATCATGCAATGTCTTCTTTACTTCCATGCTGACCACCCTATTCCTAGTCACTGCTTTCAGCGTTCCTACAACCCTCTTCCTCTGCTGCACCCTCTCTCGCGCTTCATCTTCTGTACTCCTATCTTTATTCATCACACTACCCAAATACTTAAATGAGCTGAGATTCTCCATAACCTGACCATTCAACCTCACCTCACACTCTGTGCCTGCACCCCTTTCAAAGATCATAATTTTACTCTTCCTCGCATTTACTTTCAGGTTCCATTTCTCGCACACTGTTCCAAACATATTTAACAGACCTGCAACTCCCACTCACTATCACTCATCATAACCGTATCATCAGTAAACATCCATACAGGCAACTTCCCCTCATTTCCTTCCCTTATCAGGGGTACACAAACATCCATTGCTCTTCCTTGTATTTCTTTCATGACTCCATCCATATACATGGTGTCCCACGAGTTTTGTCAAATACTTCCAGTAATGAAAGATTATGTAATTCTAAGTCGAAAATGTTCTATAACCATATATTTTTTTCTTTTTTCGGTTGATCTTGCTAACTCGTTTTACTAAACTGCTTAGGCAGGTGCCCAACCCCGAAAGGGGTTGAAATAGGGGAGCTATCCCCCTGCCAAAGGCAGCTTTCTAGGGCCTTTCCTAGCTGATGCTGAGAGGATTGGGTTCTAGTCATGTGGTGATGGGCTGGTCTATCAGAGTGAGAGCTGAGCGATCTCTGCCATACCCATAGCTTACTCTGACTGTTCCTTTTACTTATATATTTTCTAGATTTTATGTGGCGGCATCTCTTCCGTGGATTGACCTCTCTATTGCCAACAATTAGAGGTTGGCAGACTGGGAGCCAAAGCGTCACATTTTTCCTTTGCCCCTCAACATTCCCTTCATAATTGTTAAGTGGCACAGGGCCTTGGGTGGGGCTTCGGTGACCCGGGCATTTCCTCACCCTCCTCCGCTTCTCGCCTGGGAGCGGCTTCGGTCACCTGGGCATTCTTAGTGGTAAAGCAGGGAGGGTTCTGTGGGGGTGCTCAGTTATGGCTTTGGCCTTGCTCGCCAATGCTCGGGACCTTGGGGCTGTTCAATCAGACTACCTAGGGAACAGCAACAACAACTAAGCTGATTAGACTCCTAACCGACTAGCTCATCAATCTCGTTGCGTGCACCCTCGAACGAGGGCTCTAGCTAACTACTGTAGTATCTAACTCCGCATCGGTCTTCTTCACCTCTGAGATTTGGCCAATAGGGTGGGTGCCTAGGCGAGAGTCTCAGCCAATCGGGCAGTCTTTCTGGCGTGACTTCATCCCTTGGATGGCCTTGGCTCGGCCAATGGGGTAGCGTCGGGGTGGGGACAGCTTCGCCCATTTTCGAGGTTCACCGCTGGAGGAAGGGCCGTCCTCCAGCTCGATCAAGGACACAGTGGGAGGCTTGGGGATCTTAGGTTGCTCCTATTGGGGTTGCTTAGTTCGTTTGGATGATCTCCCAACAATTATTATTATTATTATTATTATATTGTGTGTTACTTCTTACAGTATCTTACAGTAGACGTTCTGGAAGAGGCCTTCTTAGACCTGTGCATCCAGCTCGGGACCCGCACCAAAAGTGATGGCTGTGGCAGTGGCAGTCGATACAATTTTATCATAATAAAGTTTAGCTTTATAATTATAAAATAGATCTTGTCTAGGCCTACTCTATCTATCTATCTATCTACTGCCTGACGCTGTGATCCCCGAAGGGGTGGCCACGAACGAACCGCCCCCATGCACTTCTGTCCCCCCTCAGTCGATGCCCCTCCCCCCAACCAGCACTGCCTTCGTTCATATACTTCCTCACTCCATCCTTCCACCTCGCTCTCGTACACCCTCTTAGTCATTCTCTTGCTTTTCATACGTTCCATATGGCCGAACCATATCAAGTTGTTCCTTTTCACACTTTCCAGCACATCTACCTCCACACCACACCTCCTTCTTACTTCCTCATTAGTCTGTCTATCCCTCCATGAAACTCCTCACGCACTTCTTAGGTAATTCATTTCCACCGCTCTCACTCTTGGTCTGAGTCTCTCAACCAACGTCCATGCTTCGCTTCCGTAAGTCAGTGTCGGGATTACCACACTATCATGCAAGGACTTCTTCACTTCCATACTGACCACCCTATTTCTTGTTACTGCTTTCAGCGTTCCTACAACCCTCTTCCCCTGTTGTACCCTCTCCCGCACTTCCTCATCCATAGTCCCATCTTTACTCAACACACTGCCCAGATACTTAAAGGAGTTGACGATCTCCATAGCCTGACCGTTCAGCTTCACCTCACACTCTGTGACTTCACCACTTTCGAAGACCATAACCTTGCTCTTCCCCGCATTTACCTTCAAATTCCGTTTTTCGCACACTGTTCCAAACTCATTTACCAGACCCTGCAACTCCCATTCATTATCACTCATCACAACTGTATCATCCATACTCATATCTCTCGCCAATCCATCCTCTCACTCACAGACAACACGCAGCTGCATGCACGACCTCCCGAAATCCATCCTTCCGAATCCTCCCTCCCTCGCGAGGACAGTGTCCACATGGCCAGGCTGAGATGCGGACACCATCCAGCTCTCCTGAGCTATCAGAAGAGACTGGATGACTCCGTTGTCGACGCCTGCCCGGGATGTAACACAGCACCCCATACCATTAAACACATCATAGAAGACTGCATTTCACACAACCACTTACGCCAACAACACAACCTACACTCAATGAGAGCTCTGTGGGAAAGCCCGATCGTGGCCATGGCCTTCCTCAGGGACTCTGGGCTGTTCGGCCAGGCAGCTTAGGGAACAACAACAACAACAACAACTGTATCATCCGCAAACAGCAGTATAGGTAGCTTCCACTCAATTCCCTCACTTTTCAGCGATACACCAACATCCACTGCTCTTGATAGTATTTCTTTCATGACTCCATCCATATATACAGTAAACAACCACGGGGACATCACACACCCCTGTTTCAAACCAACATTCAGGTCAGCGAACTCGCTCTGCTCACTCTCCACACGTACTGCTGCCTTTGCACCCTCATACATGCTCTTCACTGCTTTCAGCAACTTGCCATCTACTCCGTATATTCTAAGTACTTTCCACAGACCTTCTCTATCCACTCTGTCATAGGCCTTCTCCAAGTCCATAAAGGCAACATACACCTTTTGTTTCTTCTCCAGATATTTCTCCACAACACAATTCAGGGTAAAAATCTGATCTACACATCCTCTTCCCTTCCTAAAACCTCCCTGCTCGTCGCCTATCCATATTTCCGTTCTCACTCTCACTCTCTCAATCACTATCCTACTGTATACCTTCCCTACTATGCTTAGAAGGCATATTCCTTGGTGGTTACCACACACTCCTCTTTCCCCTTTGCTCTTATATAGGGGGACTATTATGCCAGTCTTCCAGTCATCGGGTGCACTCGCCTTCTCCCATGCTAGTTTGCACATTTTCCATACCCATTCGATCACTATCTCACCACCATACCTCAACATTTCCCCACACACTCCATCTGTTCCTGGTGCTTTTCCCAACTTCACTCTTTTCATGGCTTCCCACACTTCTGACCTCCTGATCCCCACCTCCTCCTCCACTACTTCTCTTCTTCTTCCTCCCATACCATATCCAGCTATGTTTGCTGGCTCTTCATTCCTTACATTTAGCAATTCATTGAAGTACTCCCTCCATCTTTCGACTCTCTCTTGCTTCTCGGCTAGCATTCTCCCATTCTTATCTTTCACACCCTTACTGTTTCCCTTGCTACCTTCCCTAACTTTTTTTACTTCTTTCCAGAACAGTTTCTTACTCCCTCCATTTTACACTCAGATTCCTTCCAAATTCCTCATCTACTTTCCTTCACTACTCTCTTCACCACCCTCTTACTCTCCATGTACCTCGCTCGTTTCTGTCTCTCGAAATCTTCATTCCCTCTACTACCCAACCACTCTCTATATGCTTTCTTCTTTTCTTCCACAGCTATTCTTACCTCTTCTGTCCACCATGCTGTACCTTTCACTCCCCTCCCTCTTCTCTTCATTCCACACACCTCCTCACATGCTGCACAGATCTCATCCTTAACCTAAGACCTGCGCATGGGGGGTATGAGACACCACACGCCTGTGTGCACGTTTTTGAGCTGTTCCCATCACTAACATCGTTATTTTACCATAAATAGCATTAACACTTATCCATATGCACCTATTTTAGGTTGATTATAAAGGTATTAACCTGTTACAGCAATAAAACAAGTGGAAACAGCGTTTGGATGGTCAAAATCGGCGATATAGGCCGGGAGTTACATAATGTATGGCTGAGGCAACCTCCCTCCCCTCCCCTTGTCTGGAAAGACACTGTTATGCAATAGTCTCTCTCTCGCTCTTTCCCACGCTTGGTAACAGTGATGACAACGCCCTGCTACCAACTCGCTAATGTTACCACGAAAATAGACCACAGAATAAGGGAACAACAGGGAAAATAGGTGATAACTGAAAGTGGGGAAGGAGGGGATGTGGAGGAGTGATATTTTGGCATGGCCCAGGGGCAAAAAAACAAAAAAATTGGGGGGTGTTTTAAATGGATTGTTTTAGGCCCAGGATCTTAACACCTTACGAGCGGCCTATGCGGTTTATTTATATGTACCGCCCAGCGGGGTGTTTTTTTAGCCAAAATAGGGCTGTTTACGTGATCATTTTCATGCCTAAATAAGATCCAGAACGTAAAACAAGTATCTATCCCTGAAAGGGCATAAACAGAGCTTTCGAATGACACCATAACGATCCTTTTATGATGGCTAGTTTTCTTGCAATAACCGTGCAACGCGAGTGCAAAAAGCATGTAATTAGGCACTTTCCCCATACAATTCCGTATATAGCGAGTGAGAGAGGGAGGGAGGAGGTGGGATTCGTGTCAGTAGGTTCGCCGCAGTGGTCTGGAGCAGTCATACGCTCGCTACTCTCCTGCCACCACTTGTCTCTCTCTCTCAGCAACATTACATGCTGAAATTGCCACACGACCTATGTCGAGCGCCGCCACATAGTCCAGCTTTATTTAACTCGACTTATGTTGCTCGCCGCTAATTAAGGGTTAAGAGTCTTCCCGCAGTCGCCCGGGGAAACTCTTAAGAGTCTTGCCGGGTTAAACACCTTGCTCATCTCCTCCACTCCATAACTTCCAGGTCGAACCCACCTAGTCGTCTATCCACTGCTCTCCTGTACTCCTCCCTGACTTCCTCCTCCTGCAACCTCTCCACCCTCCTCACCATTCCACCCTCCTCTCGCCTCCCTCCAGCTCTCCTCACCCACTTCTTTTGTATCCTAACCTTAGCTACCACAACATAATGATCAGACAGACCCCCTCCAATACCCCTATACACCCTAGCATCCATCACAAATTTCTTCATTCGTTCATCCACACATACATAATCAAGCAATTACTTTCGTTCCACCACTGTCTCATCCTCCATCGTCCACACCCGTTTCCACGTGTACCTGTGGATCATTCTGTGTCGGAAGAAGGTGTTGGCTATCCACAGCCTCCTCCCCACACATACGTCCACAAGTGCACTACCATTCCCATTCACCTCTGATGGTACCCCCCACCCTCCCACTACTGGCTATTGACGAGGAAGAGGAAACGGAAGAAGTTCGGCTTGTGGGCGACTCCATGGTCCGTGGCCAACTAACCGAGTTCTGCGCCAGGGCACCCAGGACCAGAAAGCGATTCTGTATCCCAGGTGGCGGCGTGGACGACATTGTTGCGGCTGTGGAAGAGGTTTCCAGGCTCGCCCCCGCAAGCACTACGTACGTCATCCACGTTGGATCTAACGATGTCCAACGGACGCGGTCAGAGGAACTACTTTGCAAGTACCGGCGGCTGATCAGGTCCTTCAAGGAAAAATCTAATAGAATCTTAATTTCAGGAATTGTTCCCCGGATTGATGTAGAAAACCGATTCTACAACATAGCTACCAGAACAAATCGCCGACTAGCCAAACTCTGCAGGGAGGAGGACATCGGCTTTGTCGACACGTGGGATAATTTTTACTATGATAAATCTTTGTTTTCAGGAGATGGTGTACATCTCAATGAAGTAGGAGCTGCACGTCTTGGTCGTCTGCTGAACGATGCAGTCAAGGATTTCCGTTCAAAAAACGGGGTCAACCAGACCCCAGACAGGGTAGTGTAAGTCAAATACGAACTGAAAATTCAGACAATGCACAATCAGTAACATCCAACTCTAATACTCTTAAGGTGTTTTATGTAAATGCTCGTAGCATACGCAATAAATTTTCAGATCTAGAGGAAATCGTGTTTACAGAACATTATGATATAATCGGCATTACAGAATCTTGGTTAAATACGGAAGACAGAGACTTTTTAGCCGAATATACGCTTCCTGGTTATACAATGTTTGAGAAAAGTCGGATCAATAGAAATGGAGGAGGAGTTCTGTTTTTTATAAAGGAAAGTCTTAATCCCGTCTTAATGTTAAAACCTCAAATTACGAATATAGACATATCTTACGTACTATTAAATAATAAACGAGGAACTAAAATAATACTAGCTTTATTATACAGACCCCCATCTCAATCAGTGCAAACTGACAGTGAAATTTATGAACAAATTGCAGAAATAACTAACATACAAGATACCGTAATTCTTGGCGATTTCAACTTACCCGTGACTAAATGGGGCGATATTCTTACTTCACACTCTGGACACAACCTCTATGCTAACTTGCAAGAGAGTTCACTTTTTCAATTTGTACAATCTCCGACCCGTGGTAATAATGTGCTTGACCTTGTACTCGCAACAAAAGAAGAATTAATAGAGAATTTGTATGTTGGTGATGAATTCAGTAACAGCGACCATCGTACGATAACTTTCACTTTAAAGTTTACTAGTAACAAATCAAATAGCAGCATTGAGAAAGTCCCTAATTTCAAGAAAGCAAATTTTCATAAACTTAAATCAAAGCTTAACCCTTCCTCCCCGGGTGTCATTTTAATATGACACCACGGCAGATGGGCAGGTACCCGGGTGTCATTTTAATATACAGTAAGCTTGAAAGCCTATTCAGCTTGGTCTGAACGCCGTGCGTCCGACGCATGTAAACAAAGCCGATCGTTGCGTCACCGCACCTTCGAAAACAAGAAGAAGACTCTTTTGTTATTGTATGTCGTTGTTTCAGTAGTGAAAAGATCGTCGTATTTCTAACATTGCCTGAAAATGCTCACCACTAAAATCGTCATCACAACTGAACCAGTTGACTTAGAGAGCTCTACTGAACACCAATCTACAGATTGGAAACTGCACTACGTTTATAGATGCGTGGGCAATTTCTAACAGTTAAAATTAACCAAAATACGGTAGCCTAGGCCTAGACGTTTTTCGGCCAGATCGCCCGGGTACGCCGCACTGTCATTAGGAGAGCTAGCCCGGGCCAGGAGGGTTAAAGAAACTGACTGGAGCTTTCTGACTAACAATAACAACATAAATACATCTTGGGAGTGTTTCACAACCACTTCCCTTAAGGCAGTGCAAGACTGCATACCATCGAAAATACGGCGTCCAGGCCATAATGATAAGCCCAAATGGTGGAATAAAGATATTTCAGACTGTCTGCTTGCTAAAAAATGTGCTAATGATAGATTATAATCCTCACAAAATGACGAAGAACGGGTGAAATTTGTAGAGCTACGACGTAAAGCCAAAAAGTTAATTAAGCAAAGTAAAAAGACCCTGGAGTTACATATTGCGAATCAAAGTAAAACAAACCCGAAAGAATTCTATAGTTATATCAGAAAGAAAAAAGTAGTTACTTCAACTGTTGGACCGTTAGTCGATGAAAATGGAGAATACACCAAAGACGAAGTACAAATGAGTAATGCCCTCAATACCTTCTTTGCATCAGTTTTTACAACCGAAGACCTCACTGATATCCCTTCACCATCGCCGATTCAGATTGATAATTCAGATGTTCTAAGCAATATCACCGTTACAGAGAGAGAAGTATTGAATTGTTTAGATAAACTCAAGGTAAATAAAACGCCAGGACCTGATACAATCTCGCCTAGAGTTCTAAAGGAAGCTAAGGATGAGCTCTCCAAACCACTGACATTGCTATTCAATGAATCCTTGCAGTCTGGGACTATGCCTGATCAGTGGAAGCTAGCCAACGTAACACCGATATTAAAAAAGGCAGCAAATCCCTACCCAGTAACTATCGTCCAATTAGCTTAACCTCAATTGTATGTAAAATGCTAGAAACGGTCATAAGAGACAGACTCGTAAATCACTTAGAGGCAAATAACTTACTTAAAGATACTCAACACGGCTTTCGTAAAAAACGTTCCTGTTTAACAAACCTCTTAGACTTCTTCCACGATATCCTCAACCTCTACGATGAGAGTAAAGCTGTAGATATTATATACCTTGATTTTCAAAAGGCCTTTGACAAAGTTCCCCACAAACGTTTACTGCTAAAACTAAAAGCGCATGGAATACAAGACGGTGTGTTGAAATGGATAGAAAATTGGCTCAGCGACAGAAAGCAAAGAGTAGTCATAAACGGTAAGGCATCTAAATGGACCAATGTAAGTAGCGAGGTACCCCAGGGATCGGTACTAGGACCAATTCTCTTTCTAATTTACATCAACGACATAGATGAGGGTCTCGCCTGTACAATCTCAAAATTTGCTGACGATACAAAAATTGCAAATAGCGTACTCTCAAAAGAACAAGTTGACGATATGCAACACAATTTAGATAAATTGTCATGTTGGGCCCAAATTTGGCAAATGAGTTTCAATGCGGATAAATGTAAAGTACTACATATCGGATACCTAAATGAGAAAGCAAACTATTCGATGAATGGCACTCAGCTTAAGAATGTAAACAGAGAAACCGATCTGGGAGTAACAATATCGAGTAACCTAAAACCGAGTCAACAATGTTCAGAAGTTGTTAAGGCAAACAAAATAATTGGCTTATAAGCAGGTTATTTGAGCATAAATCCAAAGAAGTTATCCTAACCCTTTACAATTCCTTAGTCCGCCCTCTTCTGGAATACTGCGTTCAATCCTGGTGCCTTTATTACCAAAAAGATATAAACAAGCTAGAACGAGTTCAACGTAGAGTTACCAAAATGATATCTCGCCTAAAGAACAAACCATACGAAGAGCGTCTTAGAGAATTAAATCTATTTCCTTTAACCCAGCGCAGATTAAGAGGTGACTTAATTCAAGTGTTCAAAATCATCAAAGGCATCGACAATATGAACTGTAGTAAGTACTTCACTATCGACCAATCTAATTACACGCGGGGAAACGGTTGCAAAATTATTGGTAAATCTTTTAACTCACACGAATCTAAGAATTTCTTCTTCAATCGAGTTGTCAACTTGTGGAATGGGCTTCCCCGAGATGTTATAGAATGCAGCACTGTTGATTCATTTAAACTCCGCTTAGACAAATATCTCGCATCAAACCCGCGACTGACTGCGTATGTAAATGAATAACTTTATTTTATCCCCCCCTCAGTTACTAACCCATCTGTCCCCTACTAACTTCCTAATCCTGCCACGGACATTAGTTCCAGGGCAGTAGTTCCCTTTCCAATGTTCCCTTACCCACTCTAAACCACTGTTTGGACACTTGATCCTCAGTGTTTTGGAGGACAAGCAGCCTAGAAGGGTCACTAGACCTGTTGTTGCTTGATTTCCTTTCTACTCCTTTCTACTCCCTCAACTTTCCTATCACCCACCTTACCATTCATATCCCCAATCAGAAATATTCTTTCGTTCTTGTCAAACTTCTCCAGGCACGCCTCCACATTCATCCAGAACTCCTCTTTCTTTCTTTCAAGTTTATCCTCTGTCGGGGCATACACACACACAATCACCCACGTTTGTATTCCTACTTTCATTCTCACCCACACAATCCTGGAACCCACAGACCCATACTCTCTTACACATTCCTTCCATTTGCTACTTACAAACAAACACGCACCTTCTCTCGCTGTTCCTTCGCTCACTCCAGCACACACACCCATTCCACACTCCCACTCTCTCACATCTGAACCTTTCCATTTGGTCTCTGTCATTCCACATATATCCAGCCTGGCATTCACTAGCACTTCCAGAACCTCTCTCTCTTTTGTGCCATCATTCATGCCACTAACATTCCATGTAGCCATTCTCAGAATGTCCGAAGGAATGTCCTTAGTCGGTCGTGGTTCGTCAACATAGGTTCCGTCCGCATCCGAGGCTGTTCGTTCGTTTTTCTTTGTTTAGCTATTTTTTCCGGGTGGGGGTCGCAAGTCCACCGACCCAACCTCTTTAGTCGCCTCTTACGACACGCAGAAGGCACGTGGGACACATTCTATTCCCTTACCCCCAGGGGGGGTACTCCATGCCTTGTCTTAATTACGCTCAAACGTTTGTAAAGATTCTGACTCGATCACATACTTCTCGTTTGTAAAGATGCTGACTTAATCACATACTTCTCGTTTGTAAAGATTCTGACTCAATCACATACTTCTCATTTGTACAGATTCTGACTCGATCACATACTTCTCGTTTGTAAAGATTCTGACTCAATCACATACTTCTCGTTTGTAAAGATTCTGACTTAATCACATACTTCTCGTTTGTAAAGATGTTGACTCAATCACATACTTCTCGTTTGTAAAGATTCTGACTCAATCACATATTTCTCATTTGTACAGATTCTGACTCAATCACATACTTCTCGTTTGTAAAGATTCTGACTCAATCACATACTTCTCTCACACAGGGCTACAAGCTGTTCTACACCACCAACCCATCACTGCCCATACAGTCGTGGAAGAGCCAACCAGTCCAGGACAACAAGCTCACCACCATCAGTGACCTTACGCCCCACACCATCTACACCATTAGAGTCCAGGCGTACACGGGTATCGGCCCGGGCCCTCTCTCGGATCCAGTCAAAGTCAAGACACAGCAAGGAGGTAAAATTATCGACAGCCTGAAAATTATCGGCAGCCTGTGTTAACCCCTTCTGTACCGCCACGTTTTTTTTTAATTTATTCTAGCTATATTTAGATGATGTTGTGCAACTTAAGGGGAGGCAGACTGTTTTTCTGGACCCCCTTTCTCCCTAATGTTTAGCCCCACTAGTTTGGCGATTTTAAGACCTTTCGCCCCATTTCGTTGTTAATTTTAAGACCTTTCGTGCCATTTGGGTGTCGATTTTTTCCTGGTGAGCGATAGCGAGCCTGCCATTTTAAGAGGAACCGGCCTTTGGCCGGGAAATTTTTCTACCGCAAAATGTACAAATTTATCTCTAGAGGGTGTTTTTCTAAGCTTGATGGAGGTCTAGGGAGGAAACTAAAAAATATATATGAATAAATGAATTAATATACCAAACAAACGGTCTGCCTCCCCTTAACCCTTTCTCTACGGGGTGTTTTGGGCTATTTAGGGCATATTCAGGCACTCCTGAAATAAATCAAGCATCTGCATTAAATGAACTGTATTCTGTCGAAAACTAGGCGAAAATAGCTTCAAAATGAGACCAGAACGGGCCTCGTACGTGGTCTGGTTCACCCGCAGCGGTGCCAGTGAAACGCGGGAAACCCGCTATTTGTTAGCACTCGCTCGCTTGGCTACACTGTTGTGAGAGACAGAGAGAGACCCGCGCGAGACACAGTCTACCTCAGTGAGCCGCTCGCTGCTCTGAGGGTCGGAGGTGGGCCCCTCACGCTCCCGCCCTCTGACACTCTATTTTTACGTTTTTTACAGACTTTTAAAGCCTGGAAATTGCTGCAAATTGCCAGGACGTTCCAGAACGTCAACCGAAGCGAAAGGGTTAAGAATGATCTGTAGTAGTAAATTTTTTTAATTTAGATTGTTCAAAGCTTGTTAATTACTGGAGGCCCTTCTTAAACTGAAAACAAATTGTACTGTATAAATAGAGCTATAAAACAACGGGTGAACCCCTTCTGTACCGCCGACGTCTTTCTATTGTCTTCTAGCTACTATTAGACAATTGTATTCAGTTTAAAAAGGGCCTCCACCAATTAACAGGCTTTGAACTATCTCAATTAACACTTTATGCTACCACAGATCCTTCTTAAACTGCTCAAAATACTACTATTAGACAATTTTATTCAGTTTAAAAAGGGCCCCCAGCAATTAACAGGCTTTGAACTATCTCAGTTAACCATATATGCTACCACAGATCCTTCTTAAACTGCTCAAAATCGTCTAAATTTAGCTAGACTAAAATGAAAAAAACGTCGCGGTACAGAAGGGGTTAATCCATGGGCCACAGTAGGTAACTGTATTTACATATAGTTATTTGGTGGTTTAATGGTTTAGATGCTTATGTTCTGGGTGTGGTGTCCCGAGTTGGAATCCCGGGAGGACCATATGCTTTCATTAGTTTATTCAAGTTCATTGGGGTTTATAATTGATGATTAATGTTAAGAACGGGGTGTTACTTAATAATACCGAAATTACTACTTTCGCTTCTAATTTTATTATCATAGTGGATTTAAATATCTCGTCAACAAATAATCATACCCACGCAGTAAAACTATTTTTATACGGGGAAACAAAACAGTTACAAATCAATGTCATTTGTAATTGACCACTTGTGAGTTTTGTTCTATAAGGCAGTTGGAGCTGTAGACAACGATATTTAACAGAATTTACAGCTAAAATACGGTCATAGTACATTTATAAATACATGAAACCCAATTCACCATACTATTTATCCATCAGAAACGTACATTATTATTGCATTTCTGTTTATTATCGATGTTCACGGCCCCAACTTCCTTATAGCCTGAAACTCGCAAGTGGTCAATTGATATGTATAAACGGCATTCCTTAGCCTATACTGTTCAGTAGATGTATCCCATTATGCGAACTATAGTATTAATGTTGCAAAGATATTGACTTTATTTATGATTTATATATATCATGTGCGCTCTCAGATGGATTACTGTTCACCTCTGTGGGGTGGAAGTGGAGTGGTTGCATTGAGGCAGTTGGACAAAATTCAAAATAAAGCTATTAGATTAATCAATAACCCTGCAATCACACAGGACCTTCCTACATTAGCCATACGAAGAAACGTTGCATCCCTTGCATTATTCTACAGATATTTTCACAGCAATTGTTCCGAGGAACTTGCTTCAATTGTGCCGCCTCTCCACATCTTTCCCCGTAGAACTAGGGCAGCTGAGAGCGCCCATGAATTTACACTTTCTCCTCCACAATGCAGAACTTCTGCTTATCAGAATTCATTTATCCCCAGAGCTACTACTCTTTGGAATTCACTTCCCTCGAATTGCTTTCCACAAACTTACAATCTACAAATGTTTAAATCCAGTTGTTACAAACATTTTATGAATGGAGGATGCCTTTAGGCACATGGACCTTTTTGTTTTATCTGTGTTTTTCCTTCCTCCGTTCATTGTCTCTAAAAAAAAAAAAAAAAAAAAAAAAAAAAAAAAATCAACGTTCCTCACAAGATGGCAGACGGCGACCTCATGGATTGAAGGGGGTTTAGCACATCCAACGAGTGATAGATATCTATGGATTGTCAGTTTGCAAGTTTTACATTTTAATTTAGCACTTTTCATATAGTATTATTGTACTGTACTGTACTATTATTATACAGTACAGTATATAGTGGTTTATTGGTATTGTGGGTGACTTCATTGGATCCCAGTTGTTTTTGGTCATCAACAATCAATTACTTATGTTATGTTGATTACAAATATCATATTGTCATATTAACTAGCTACTATGGGTTTCACAGGCCGTGTTACACAGTTTTTTGGAAATAACTTCTGAACAAACAGTTGGATGAGTATGATGTTTTGCCACAGCTTGTTTCACACCTCGCCCTAATTTTCATTAATATTGTGAATAACCAAAAGTGGATAATTAAGCCACTTGTCCCTGTGTCATGAAGTTAAAGTCACACCTGAATGACAAGGAAACGGACAAGGCTGCCATGGCTTACCTGTGAAACCACCAAACCATTATTGCTCCTCCATTAAACACGGTAGTTATCAGCCACCACCCAACCCTATTATCGTCTTTACTTCCAAGTTATCTGTCACTATTAAATATAAATATACAGTACAAAAATACATATTTTGTATATACTGTATTTATATTTGATAGTGACAGAGAACTTGAAAGTAAAGACGATAATAGTTTTTTGTTCATGGAACCCTATTATATAGAATGTTTTATGTTCAGAAACTTTTGTGTTTTCTTAAGCGAGTTTAATATTGTACCGCCTTCTGCCTTCTTCCAGTGCCGAGCCAGCCCACCAACCTGCACCATTCAAGAGTGACGGCCACCTCCATTGAGATGAGTTGGACCCGACCGTCACACTCCGGGGAGAACATTATATCATATGAGCTATACTGGAATGATTCTACAACTCAAGTATGTTGTTCTCGCCTATACAGTATTGTATTATGCATGTAGAGTACAGACTGTACAGTAGTACACAATGTAACGCCTCTCTGTTCTATCATCTACAATGCCAATGGTGGAACATTTTACTGTTTTATACAAAACAAAATTATTGGAACTTAGTATAAAAATTTAAGTAATTTGTTATTCACATGAAGGTTAAGTTAATGCCATGCACTTGAATATGGTAAAAAGTGACGAAAATAAAAATAATACTCTCACTCATTAGTTTATCAAACTCTGCACATTCAGTAACCTGGAGTTTACAGACTAGGTACCCCTTGGTGCAGCCTCCCCCACGTTCACTAACTTGCATCTTTTAACCCATCTTTGTTCATCCATCCTCTTCACATGACCAAACCATCCAAGCCTACTATAGGTAGCGCCAACGAACTTGACAATTTTCTTGACCCCTTAACTTCTCAAAAGGGCCTAGAGCAAAATGGCTGTAAATATCCACACCTATTTCCTGGTGGGCTCTTCCCTAATGATAGAAATGTCAGCTCGATTGCTTTCATTCATTTTGAGTTATGAGAAGTTAAGAGGTCAACAAAATTGTCAAGTTCGTTGGCGCTACCTATAGTACGCATCTCATCACTGATGCTCTTGATATCTAACCGTCTCCTTAGCTCTTCAGTAGGTATCCTATCTTGCAGTTTGGCACCAAACATCCCTCTCACCATTCTCATCTCATTGCATTCAATTCTGTTGATATCATCCGATTTGACAGGCCACGTTTCTGAAGCATATGTCATTGCGCTTCTAACACATGAAGCGTACACCTTTCCCTTCAAGGGGAGAGGGAGTCTTACTATGAGAAGACCCTCCTCCAATCCAATACCACTTTCACTCATATACCTCTCAACTTCATCCTTCCACCTCACTCTCGGTCTGCCTCTCCCTCTCTGTCCTTCCACCTTATTTTTGTTTACTCTCTTAGTCAATCTCCCATACATTCCACATGGCCGAACCATCTCAAGGTGTTTTTCTCTCTCCAGTACAGCCACACTAACCGCTCTCATACTTCCTCATTTGTCTGTCTATCCCTCCATGTAACTCTGCATGTACTTTTTAAGGGGAGGAAGACCATTTTTCTGGACCCCCTTCTCCCTAATGTTTAGCCCCACTAGTTTTGAGATTATAAGACATTCGGCCCATTAGTTTGGTGATTTTAACACCTTTCGCCCCATTTCGTTGTCAATTTTAAGACCTTTCCATTTATGTGTCGATATTTTCCTGGCGAGTGATAGCGAGCTTGCAATTTTATGAGGAATCGGCCGAAGGCCGGGAAATTTTTCTACCGAAAAATTTACAAATTTATCTTGAAGGGGGATCTAGGGTTTTTTTTTCTAAGTTTTATGGAGGTCTAGGGAGGAAACTAAAAAAAATATATGAATAAATTAATTAATAGACCAAACAAACGGCCAGTCTCTCCTTAAGTACAGTAACTCATTTCCACCCCTCTCACTCTTGATGTGTGCCTCTCCAACAACATCTATGCTTCACTCCCGTACATTAATGTTGGGATTGCCACATTACCATACAATAACTTCTTTACTTCCATGCTGCCCACCCTATTCCTTGTCAGTGCTTTCAGTGTTCCTACAACCTTCTTCCCCTGCTACACCCTCTCCCGCACTTTTCATCCTCCATACTCCCATCTTTACTCATTACACTGCCCAAATAGTTGAATGAGCTGACATTCTTCATAACCTGATCATTCAACCTCACCTTGAACTTTGTGACTACACTCTCCCTTATACCCTCAAATATATTGTCTTTGTCCAAGTTTTGGTTTGTTTAGTTTGCAAGTTTTACATTTTAATACTCTCACAAACTTTCATAATTTGGTCAAGCATTTTAAGTTCTCTGTAATTGCCCCGATCCATAGAGTCACCTTGTGACCTTGTCCTTTAGAAATTTTCACTGTCACTCTTTTGCCAATCGTCAGGTACCTTTTCCGCCCTTACAACTGCATTTATCAGTTGTGTTGCCATTCACACCCCAACCTTCCCAGAAGCCTTCAGCATCTCGGCAACAATACCTGAGCACACTGCGGCTTTACCATTTTCCATTTTTTGTATTGTGCTTCTAACAGCTGTATGACTAATGCATGGAGGAGGGCCAGTTATAATAATTATTATTACAGTGTAATTGTTATTATTTATTTAATGTTTATTACACAGAACCAGCGTAACATCCCTGAGGGCGAGAGCTTCACCCTGAGAGACCTGAAGCCCAACAATGTGTATAACCTGTGGCTGGCGGCACGATCACAACGAGGGGAAGGAGCCGCTACTGCTCCTATCTCTGTCAGGACTGAACAGCATAGTATGTACCATTTTTTATTTTATTTTTGAGTTGTCAGGCATATTATCTACACCCCCATTCAATCCAGTTTGTACTTTTGTGAGCTCTAATTCTCCCTACCAGGAATTCTCCGGAGACCTCTGGGGGACGCTTCCGAAGTAGCGCCAGAGCTATGTCTGTCGACATAAACAATACTCAACACCTAGGCTATGCAAAGTTTATCACGATTTCTTACGATTCTGCATGTTTTTACTATATACTACACTAAGTGCTTATATAGTATGGTAGTTGTTGGGGTAATGTGTGTTATAGAAAGTACGACATATAGCTTATAATTAAGAATGATTGATGGAGAGGGAGGGTGAAGAACTGCGGGAGATCGCCATTTAACCCTTCTTTGGCGGCGCGCAACTTATGCCGTGTGAAATAAATTTGGACTAAGTGGCGGTTCCCAACTTATGTCGTGTGCCATTTTCAGCACGTAATGTTGCAGAGAGAGAGAGCAGAGCGGGGTGAGGAGCGTAGTAAGGCTATGACCGCCGCCCACCACCGCAGTGGGCCAACTGAAGTGAAAACCACCCTTCCATCCCCCCTCACACTCGCTACACAGGGAATTATGTAGGGAAAGTACCTAATTACATGGTTTTTGCACTCGTGTTGCGCGATCGTTGCAAGAAAACCAGTGGTCGTACAAGGATGGTTGGGGTGTCAATGGAAAGCTCTGTTTATGCCCTTTCAGGGATAGATACTTGTTTGACGCTCTGGGTCTTATTAAGGCATGAAAATGATCACGTAAACAAACCTATTTAGGGTAAAAACACCCCGCTGGGCGGTACATATAAATTACCGCCTAGGCCGCTCGTAAGGTGTTAAAGGGCCCAGGTCGCTTACTGTACAAGACAACGTGGTGTCTGGCGTGGCAACTACAAGAATTTATGGTAGGGAGAATTATTATGATAGATAGATAGATATAAATACCGTTTATTAAAGAAAATTATCAGCTCTATATGATAATGTACTAATATTCTAATTAAAATGTAAAACTTGCAAACTAAACAAACCAAAACTTGGACAAAGACAATACAGTATACTGTAACTTAGGCAAAATAACTTATCAAAATCGCTATGTGGTAACAACGCTTACTAAAATAAAATGTATGAAATAAAAGAACACAATCCACCACATAGGGTGTACATTACTACATGAGCAAGTTAATCTGTTATGTAACTAATGGTAGTTATGCACTTTATTACCTTTACAGCTCCAGGTGCACCTCCAAGCAATATAGTGGCTGTACCTGAAAACTCTGAGAGCATCCGAGTGGAGTGGCAACCTCCGCCCTTGGACCAGCAGCACGGTGACATCACCTACTACAAGCTCATGTATGTCAACCACTCTCGCCCAGATTCAGACGCTGAAGTCATCAATATATCCGACCCCAGCCAGCGAGACTTTGTCATCAAGAATCTCAAGAAATGGACCGAGTACCGGGTGTGGATGTTAGCCGGCACTATGATAGGTGACGGGGTTACATCAGAGCCGGAGGTGGTGCGCACTGATGAGGACGGTATGTACACTTGGTATTTTTCACTCAGGCTTACTAATTACAGGTGTATAATTATCACAGCATATTAAATATTTTGAAACTGCATTACTGCTAATATTAAGGATTGCCTTTAAGTAGTGTACTAATAACTTATACAGTACTGCTGCTGAATATATAGTAGTGGTAGTACTGAATTTGATATAGATTCTTGTTGGTAATTATAAAATTTGAATTGATTGGTATTGACTGAAAACTGAACTTTATGCATAATATAATTGAAAGGATTTAATTGAAGTTTTAGAGTTGTAGAATACTAATATGACTTACATACACAAATATTTGCTTAAAACAATGAGTACAACATTAAGTATTCTTTATCCTTCTTCACTGCATGAGCACCATGAACAATCAAAATGCACATAGTTGATAATTTTAATAAAGAGCCCATCATCAGTGTATAACAGGTACATTGTGTTCAATAATTACTTTAGTGTAGTAATAATTATACTACCACAGCCTTACTATAGGCTGTTTATTTTAAGCCGAGGATAAATTGACATGTCCTCATCATGATTACTTGGCTATTACGACGATTTTGAAGCGAACTATGTTGTTAATTGTGAAAACTTGGTATATTAAAATGTAAAACTTGCAAACTAAACAAACCAAAACTGGGACAAAGACAATATAAAGTAAAATTAACTTATGAAAACCGCTATGTGGAAACAACGCTTACTAAAATGGAATTTATGAAATAAAAGAACACAATCTGAGGCAGAGACATTGTAGTTTCATGTTTTTCCATTAAGTATCGAAAAATCAGTTGCTAAGGGATTCACTTTACCATCAGCTGGAAAAATCCAGACTATACTTGGTACGGTACTGTATATATTAAATTTCATAACGTATTGTAACATTTCCATTATTTACTTATGATTTTAACCCCTGCATTACTGGTGCAGTACTTTTAGCTTTATTCTGGCTACTATTAGACGATTTTATGCAGTTTTAAGAGGGACTCCAGCAATTAACAGGCTTCTAAATATCTCGCTTAACCTTTTTTACTACCTCAGATCCTTCATAAACTACACAAAATCGTCTGAATACAGCTAGAATAGAATTAAAGAGGCGTCGTCGGTACGGAAGAGGTTACGCATACAGACTTGTAGTGTATTTCATTAGGTATTTCTATGATCTTAACTATTATAATGTAAAACTTGCAAAATAAACAAACCAAAACTTGGACGAACACAGTAAAAAGACAAAACACTTATCAAAATCGCTATGTATGACTGTTGACACTGATGAAGCTCTACCTTTAAAGTCTAGTCCACTCACACTGTCTCTTGTGCCCCAGCTCTCCTCAGGACAACATTAAAAACATTCAGACTTTTAAGCCGGTATCACACGAGAGATTTTATAGTCAACGTTCGATGATCAACATTTTTATGGCAACATTTCTGGAGTATTTTACCCTGGTATCGGAAACTAGACTGATGATAGATGAATTTAGGTCACAGAAAAATATTAAATGTTTACCTCATAAGCTGCCAGACCAGTGTTGAGGATAAATGTTGAGGTAAAAAGCGCTCGTGTGATACCAGCTTAAGGAAAGGTCAAGGGATTATATAAAAGTTTAGATCTGAAGTAATTAGGATTATTATCATATCATTTGCAGTTATAAATAGAAGTTTCACAGACCTTGTCTCTTTCATACTGATTTTAGTACTGTTCCACTACTAAAAGTAAGTTCTGAAAATATGTTATTAAATGTGAACCTAAGTGAAATATATCAGAGCCTGGAATGAGAAACATCACTTAAAATTATACATTATATTTAGTGGCAGACTCTGGTATCTAGCATTCATACCTGATTTCTCTTCAGACAGGGGGATATCTGGTACAAATACAAGATATATGTGCTTGAGGGCATATGTTCAAAATAATTATAATGTAAAACTAGCAAAACAAACAAACCAAAACAGGGACGACACAATATAAAGACAAAATAACTTATCAAAATCACTATGTGGAAACAACGCTTAAGCAAAATAATAATTTATAAATAAAAGAACACAATTCACCACATAGGGTGTGCATCACTACATGAGCAAGCCAATCTGTTTCCCAAGCAAACCAATTACACATCTAACAAGAAATAAATTGTTAAGTAATTTACTGTCGAGGCATTGAATTCCTTGTAAGTATGATAGTGTAATATGTTATAAGGTACTACATTTTATAAAGACTCAAATCCATGCTAACATGCGTAGATCATTTATCTGATAGTGCATCTTCACGTGTCATAATTCTGGCCCATCTCCTAATTGAGACCCTTAGCTTGTAGATCATTCCACAATATTTCCATCCAATTCTTCCTCAATCTATCCCATATTACCTTCCACATTCACATACCCCCCTGGGGATAAGGGATTAGAATATGCCCCACGTGCCTCCTGCGTGTCGTAAGAGGCGACTAAAAAGGTTGGGTCGGTGGGCTTGCGACTCCCACCCGTGAAAAATACTTAAGCAACGAAAAGCGAACGAACGAACAGCCTCGGTGGGGGTGGTTCGTTCGTGGCCACACCTTCGGGGATCACAGCGTCAGGCAATAGATAGATAGATAGATAGATAGAATATAAATACTTATAATATAATTACATAGACCATTATTCTGTATAATTTTTGAGGGAGTGATTTAGCACAGTTCCAGCCCTAGTCTTTGTACCAGACCAAACCCTCTGAAGAGACTGGAGACAAGAATACCAGATAGTGCAGTCCACTACCAAATACCAGATTATTTCTTCTTAACCCACAGGTGTCAAAACCATATGGTAGCTTTTACAATACTTCAACAGATTAATGACATATCTGTACATATCTGTACATATCATACAGTACCAATACAATATTCCGGGTTCTGATATATAGTGTGATTAGATAATTATGTGCAATTTTTGTGCTTCCAGTTTTACAAATAATCATTCTCTTTAATATATATTTAGTTAGTTTCAAGAGATTATGTACTGATGTGTGTGAATCAGGCAGTTGAATGTGATGACTATGTGATGTTACTATTGCTGCAAAATATGATACTTGTATACATGTGCACAATTGAAATTTGCACATAATCTAATTTGTGCATGAGCACTTACAGATTTGATATTCCACACCACAGGTGCCAATGGCCCCATAATTACTAAACACATTACTGGCATTCTTAGAGTGACATACAGAATATCTGGCTCAGTGAGTATTCTACACATAATGCTTATCGGTTTTAGAACAGCAATGCAGTTGTATAATGGTTGGTGCTTCTAAAACTAACAGTCATTTATAGGCTATTTACAAATACAGGCCCCACCCTTTCGGACTAAACCCCCACCTTTTCGGACTAATCGGGGGAGACTCCTGTCCGAAAGTGTCAAAAGTCCGAAAGGGTCGAGTCCGAACTTCACACTTCAGCCATTCGGACTTGTCCGAATGGCTGAAATAATGTCCGAAGTTTATAAGTCCCAATACAGATTCACCTAACCAGACAAGTCCGAAACTCGGCTCTTTGGTCCGAATGCGATTTAATTTTTTCTCAGCCTTTCGGACGAATCCGAAAGGCTGAACCATGAGTCCAAAGTTAAATGTAGTCCGAAACGGACGGAGGTATTTTCTCAGCCTATCGGACAAATCTGAAAGGCTGAACCATGAGTCCGAATTGAAATGCTCGTCCGAAAATCTTGGAATTCCGAAAGGGCGGGAGTTTACTGTACCTTTATTATTACATTCACTGGTGCAATCTTAAAGTAGAGCATTATAGAAGTATTGAGCAAGACACTTAGTATGTTTGTGTACTTGCACTAAGACTTGTGTTACTCTTGTACACATAATTATTGTATGCTAGTGTAATTTGTAATTATATAAATGTTCATATAATTTTTGTCTTTGTAATATAATTCAAGTACCTGTATATTGCAAAAGTGAAATTAATACTTCAGTTACTTAATTATTAAATGTAAAACTTTCAAAATAAACAAACCAAAACTGGGACGACACAAGATAAACGCAAAAGAACTAACTTAATTATAATAATTAAGTTAACCATTTTGTAAGTAAAAACATAAATTTGACCCAAGTCACCTTTATACCATTGACCTACTACACCATTGGTATCTTCAGAATTATAATGTAAAACTTGCAAAATAAACAAACCAAAACTGGGACGACACAAGATAAACGCAAAGGAACTAATCAAAATCTTTAAGAATGCCAGAATTTCAATCCAGACTCCAATATCACATTGGAAAGATGGCTCCCAAACTTTGACAACAAAACTATCTTTACAGTCTATCATGAACCTATATATCAGACTAACACACTTGTTTCCCTGCACCTTACAAGGATACATTAGGAAGTACAATTATGCTCACATGAGGACAATCTTGCTCCACTGTACATTTGTATTACTACCCCCTTTACAAACAGAAAAATTATCTCAACAGTACAGTCACTATAAAATATACAATGCTATATATACAGTATACCGTGTATATATATATATATATATATATATATTATATTTAGACAATCGTGGCAATAGCCATATCACAAGAGACCAGAGATGATCATAGCGACCCCTTCTTGAACAGGAATAAGCAGCCCCTTGACCTTATACCTCGCTCTTTGCCATAAACACCCTTTGAATTTTTAGCTCAGGACATAATTTCTATTCCTCTGTACTAGTATATACTGGAATACCATATATTTACAATTTTAAGCCCTATTTTCACCCATACTGTACATTGTAAATATCACTTGTAGTATCCAAATTAATAACAGACCCCTTTTTACTTGATATTCAAATACTCTTATACAGTACTACTATATAGCAACTTTTGCACTTAGATCAAATAATACAGAGGGATATTATATTGCATGAAGCTGTTCTTAATTTATTACAATATGCATCATACAAAAACAACTTTGTACTGTATGGTATCATTCTTTGTACTACCCTACAGCACTGCTCATCTTGTTTATTTGTGTCATTCAGAACTAACTCACAAGTTCAGGTACTATAGGTAGCGCCAGCGAACTTGACCCCTTAACTTCTTATAACTCGAAATGGATGAAAGCAATCGGGCTAACGTTTCTATTGTTTGGGAAGAGTCCACCAGGAAATAGGTGTGGATATTTACAGCCAGTTTGCTCTAGGCCCTTTTGAGTTACAGAGAGGTCAGGGATCAAGAATATTGTCAAGTTCGTTGGCGCTACCTATAGGCTTTTATTGTTATGATGGCTGTTATATCGGTATTTGTAGTTCAATATTCACAAGTTCTCCCTAACATAAAAACAGGTGTGACTTAGTTGGAGAAGAAATTTAAAAACAAAAATACCGGTGTACGTATGATTGCCATTTCACTACATCCTAGCTATGTTATTCTTTTGTTCAGTTATCTTGTCATAAAAGTACTAATTTGTTGATCTGACAATTACATTTTAATGCTTTGTCCTTTCAAATGAGATATGAAAGATTAGCTCTACCTACTTCATAAACTGAGAGGCATGTGTTTGGCTGTTGTGCATGAAAAACATAAAGTAGCACAGATAATCTCTTTAACTATTGACGATCGTATTATAGAATGCTGTTGAAAATTACAAATGCTACCACTGACAAATAGATTATACAGGTGGTTTATAATATGCAAATGAAGGAAGCTTAGAATTCATGTTTCACTTCCATAAAAGAAAAGAAAAAAAATAGGAAAAGTGGGGATTGGGCTTGAGTAAATAGATAGATGGACTTCCGTAAATACCAACTCCAATAAAAAAAAAATTTTTACTGTTACAGAGGATATCGGTTTTAGAATTGTTGAACTGGCTTAGGAGGGCCCTTGTTGCAATTTAGTTTCCATATTGTGGGATGTCATGGAATAACAGCCGTCCAATCAACTCTGACCCTGTTGGGGAAACTATGTAGCTTGGAGAGGCATCGGAAGTCAGGGTGTTTCAAACCTCAGTTCAAGTATCTGTGTGTGTGTGTTTGGTAGCCCATGAGGAGAGTTGGAGCCAGGATTGTTTGATTAATTCCCTGGGTGCCCTGTAAACCTGAGGAAGTTCTTATGTAATGGTGAGAGTAAGAGAAACATGAGATGTATAAATACTCCCGTCTGATCTCTGCTGAGTGGGCTAGCAGTCTTGGTACAGTGGATAACGTTTAAGGATCATGACTGGTGGTTTGATCCCACACTCCAGTGGGAGAAAGTTTATTTAACTGATACCGCTCTCTGGCCATTACCGGAGGTGTGAATAACTTGTACGGTACTGAGAATGTAAGGAATGGAAAATGTGAGTTTGGGATTTGTGGCTTTGTTGTTGTTGTTGTTGTTCCCCAAGCTGCCTGGCCGAACAGCCCCAAGGCCCCGAGCAAGGCCAAGGCCATAACCGTGCGTCCCCACAGAACCCTCACTGCCGACCACAATAAAGCCTGGGTGACCGAAGCCACTCCATGGCGGGGAGCTGAGGAGGGTGCGGAAACGCCCAGGAAACCAAAGCCCCACCCAGGGCCCTGTGCCCCTCAGCAATTATGAAGAGAAAGTTGAGGGGCAAAGGAAAAAATGTGACGCTTTGGCTTCCAATCTAGGTAGACTGGGAGGTCAATCCACGCAAGAGACGCCGTCACTTGAGATCAAGAAAATATAAAAGTAAAAGGAACAGTCAGAGTAAGCTATGGGTATGGCAGAGATCGCTCAGTTCTCACTCTGATAGACCAGCCCATCACCAGTTGTTGTCGTTCCCCAAGCTGCCTGGCCGAACAGCCCCGAGACCCTAAGGAAGGCCATGGCCATGATCGGGCTTTCCCACAGGGCCCTCAAGGACTGTAGATTATGTTGTTTGAATAAGTGATTGTGTAGAATTCAGTCTTCTATAATGTGTTTAATAGTGTGGGGTGCCGTGTTGCATCCTGAGCAGGTGTTAACGGATATATCCAGTCTCTTCTGATAGCTCAGAAGAGCTGGATGGTGCCCACATCTCAACCTGGCCAGGTGGATTCTGTCCTCGCGAAGAAGGGAGGATTCAGAAGGATGGATTTCGGGAGGTCGTGCCTGCAGTTGCGTGTTGTCTAAGAGTGATTGGATGGAACGGCGAGAGATAGGAGTATGGATGTGCTTCTGAAAGCTGGTTTGGGGTTTCTTGGTGTCTATGGGTGTGCTGCCATGTAATGTAGTTGGTGGTGTTGGTTTGTGGAGGCTGCAACCAGGAATTGAGTGCCTTATGTTCAGGTGGTCTTTGACTTTGAGGACTTTGGTTTCTTGATGTAGGTGACCTGTAGGTGTACTAGCTGTTATATAATATAATTCACCTTAGCTCTCTGAATTCCAACTATGGATGAATATATAAGGTTTAATTGGCCGGGTATGGACTCTTCTCGAGACACCCTTAGGCTATTGCTAAATATTTAACAGTCCAGGGTCCAGCCACTGAAAAGTCATGTATGATTTTCTTTGTGATTATAATGTAAAGCTTGCAAAATAAACAAACCAAAACTGGGACGACACAAGATGAACGCAAACAAAATAGTATAATAGTTTTAAGTACAATCAAGTTAATAAAACACATATATACTGTATATATAATATTTACAATACAAGACAAAGATGATTGCGGTACAAATAAAGATGATTACAGATGCTGCTGTAGGGTAGCTGCTGCACCCTCAATTCCTGTATGTGAATCCTGAGTGCTATTTATTTATTTTATTATTTCCATTACATTGCTGTTTCTTAGCTTTTGAGTTGCTTTCTTTACAGTTGAGTTGCAAAGGCTTTATTACACTTATTGGCACATGCACCAAGCACCACACTTCAAAAATATCATTGTCTTACTTGAATATCAGGCTGATCTACACTTTTGATAACTTGCATGTGCTCTCTCTCTCTCTCTCTCTCTCTCTCTTTTCTTTTCTTTTCTTTTCTTTTCTTTTTGATAGCTATCCCTCCCCTGTTCCTCCTTCTGTCCTTCTTCTTCCCCTTCATCATCCTCTTCTGATCTCCGGTTATCTCTTTCTTACTCCTTTCCTCTCTTAGTCTATACTATTGGTTTGAGTCCCGGAGGGAAGAATGAAAACCTAATTTAGTAGTGGCCCCTTCATCATTGACGATATGCCTATAATATAATGGCACTCTTACCCTTGCGTCAGCTGTTTGAAACACCCGCCACAGGGAAAAGAGACGCTAATTCTCTTACGGAATCGTCCTTATGATTGGGTACTCACTACGAAAAAACTTCGTAAAAATAATAAAAGAAAATTAAAATAAGAACTGCTATAATCAAGCTTCCCAACTTGTGGATGTTTTGCCGTGCGGAGTATTCCCCTGAGACGCTGATCTGCCCAGCGTCATCTCGTCCTTCAATGATATATCAAGACCAACTTAAAAACATCAACGAATTGGAAGGGAGGGCCCACATCGTCAATGATTCCGGGGCCACGACTAAATATTAGGTTTTCATTCTTCCCTCCGGGACTCAAACCTATAATTTTATTAGTGGCCCCTTCTTCACTGACGATATGCCTGATATCTCAAGACTAGAGGGGGACATTCGTGCCAATATCAAAACCACTAACAAATCAACAATAGGTTGAGAAAAACACCAAAACTAGCATTCTTAAATTTATGTTGTACATACATAATTGGTATAAAAAATGAAAAAAAAAGCAGGCTGCACACTTCGAAGCAGACCTGTTTGTACATCACCTCTCAGGTACATGTAGTTATTGATTATAAATGTGATCATAATTTTCAATCAAATACAATTTTGTTTATGAATTAAATTCTTATACAAAATTATGATACTCCTGACTCATACTCGTCTGGGAGGATTGTAAGGTATACAAATATTTGGTTATGTATATCACATACAAAATTTATCCTTATAAGTACTGTATATGCTGTACATGGGTGGATGGGACTCGTTAGCCTTGGTCGGCAACTCATCTAGGGGAGACAACCTTATACAAATCCGGGTGGATGGGACTCGTCAGCCTTGGTTGGAAACCTTTCTAGGGGAGTAAACCTGATACAAATCCGTACTGCTTACCTAAGGGTAAGGCAGGTTAGTGGATGGATTAGCCAAACACCACTGTAGAAAAATAGTGCTAACAAGATACACAGATGGCCTCGGAGTCGGACGGATCCTAAGTTGAGTGGTCAGTCCTGTAAGCCCTTCACTAAACTGGCTCGGGTTGTCCCTCTCAGAGGGAATAGGTCCGCTTGGGGGCATTCTATGTATAGCCACCCTCGTAAGGGGAGTAAGGCTTCTGGCATTAGATAGATAGATAGATATGCTGTACAATTATGTCTATATATTTCAAGCATAAACAAAAATAGCACTTGTGGACTGTAAAACCAGTCCGTAATATTCAGTATATCACATAGCTTAGTATACTATATATGTTTCCACTACAAAAATTATAAATATTCTTGAACTTGTATAACCAGTTCATTAATCTTAAGTATATCACATAGCTTTGTATACTCATCATATTATCCGACGGGGGCTGAAGGTCTTAGCTCTCCCCCCCCCCCTCCCCCTCCTTTTTCACTCTTAAAATTATCCTTAATTCTAACAGCACTAGACCTATCAGACCCGTTGTCGTAATGCTACACAGGGAAGATTTGGCCTATCCAGGGCAACAGACAGATAGCACGTTAAGAAGATATGGTTAGACGCCCAGAGTTTCGTGTTAGCAATATCTTCAAATGAGAAATTCTGTAAGAATCTTCATGATACTGGCCATTTCATGATGTCATGTTCACGCCCCACTACGCCGGGGTTGCTCTCTTTAATGACTTTTACTAGCAAAGATGCTAACCTTCTTTTTGTAACGTGTTTACCTGTGTTATTAACCCAGAGAGCTCCTGGTTGATTAGGCCGGGACACACTCATAAAATTAATCAGAGATTGCACTGGACATAACTTATGATGCGTATCCCCTCGTTTTAGAGCCGGGATCGTAAATGCAGAATAAACATGTTCACTATGCTCATTCTTGGCAATGAAAGTAGGTGACGGCGCAATTTGTACATCTACATTGCGTCGTCCAAACCTAAGACAATTTGGTTCGTTGCTCATCGCCGCCAGCTCTGATACCCGGTTTCCTGTAGCTAAAGCCATAAGGAACACAGCCTTCTTTAAGATTAAATCAAAATTTGGGTTGTGGCTATATTTCCGAAAATGTAGTAAAGACGAGGCTTTTTTCCAGCCACCAGGTAGACGGGGTGGTGGGCGAAGCTTAAAAGATGCTATCATGAAACCTTTCTCCTCCGCCTGCGGTACAGAGAGCCCGGTTAAATCATAGAATGGGCCTCTGATTGCTGACAAATGGTTCTTAAGTGTGACTACTGAAAATCATTTATGTTCAAATAGATAACCGAGGTACTGTATTTGAAAATTAAAGATACTGATGCTTCAGTCTGAGCAGTTTCCACTGTCCAAGTCGTAAATTATTTCCAATGTGATAGGTATTGGCGCCTGGTTGACAAAGTGTACTGATTCAAAAATGTATTAGTTACACTTTCACCATAGGGAGTTAACCACTTAGCCTTTTGAATGTCCATAATGCAAAAGTCAGCGAGGTCTTGAGGTTGCCAATTGTCTCTAAGTGGAAGTACGAGATCGGGAGTGATACCGGGTTCTCGCACACCGTCTTCAATTGGGAATACCACATCAGAGCCGGCCACAGGGGTGTGATTAGCGAGACTATGCCCCGATAATCCCGTAGTTTGCGAACTACAGTACTTGACACATGAGTGAAGCGTCTCGAGGCGGAAACAGATCGATGGAATTCCACCTGTTCCAATCCTCCATTAACGCGTCTGGACCCCCCGCCAGAGTAATCTCCCGGCGGGTTAGGTAGAAAGGGAGTTTGCGGTTGTCCTTGGACGCAAATAAGTCCACTTGTGGACGGTATAGCTCTGCAATCATCTGGTTGAAGATTGTTTGCTTGAGTGACTATTCTACTATTGTGCTCTGTCTTCATGACACAGCGTTTGCCCAGACATTGGGTACGCCCGGCAGATATGATGAGTGAAGATGAATGTTCAGCTTTTCGGCTAGAACAAAAATCTTTCCCGACAACTCTAGCAACGTTCGAGACCTCGTTGACCCTTGTTTCTGAATGCAAGACACCGCATTCAGATTGTCCATTCGTAAGGCTATGGATTTCCCTTGCAAAGTGTAGCCGTGAGCCTGAAAGAATAATAAGGGAACTAATAACTCTTTTGCATTTATGTGACACTCCTTGGATTGGGACCAAAGCCCTTGACCCTGATGACCGAGGCTTGACTGATAACCCCAGCCTATTGTCCCTGAAGCATCCGTATCCACCCATACCGTAGGTGGAGGAGAGGTCTCAAGTCATGATTGAATGCAATGTTTCCGTCTTCGCCCAGACCGCTAGTAAGTTGTGGATTAATGCTGGGATTTGCCATAACTTTCCCGCCGGCAATAGCGGAAAATGTTTGTTTCCCTCCAAGATTAACCTCTTTGCATTCAACCGGCCCAACTTCACAGTAAGTTAAATCCGGTTGACAGAGCCGACAAGAGACTCCCACGTCTTTCTCGTGGTAGTCAGGCTGTGGAGAAAACAAAACCATTTCCTGCGGAATCTGTTCCGATTGTCCACACTCTGACTGAGAGTTAGATGTGCTGTGTCCCAAACCAGACATATCCACTGAATTACCCTTGTTGGGACAAGATTTGACTTTGCCAAGTTGATATTGAACCCCAGGGCTTTGACATGCTCTATAATTTGATTGACATGATTGAGGCATTGAATCTCGGACTCCGCCACCACTAGCCAGTCGTCTAGGTACCACAATACTTTGATTCCTTGTCTTAATAGTGGTAGAAAGCTTGTCGGACTAATTTGGTAAATATTCTCGGCGCTAGGTTCAAACCGAAGGGCATCCTTTGAAAGACATAAGTCTGATGCTCGACCCTCAAAGTGAGGATTTTTTTGGGAACCTTTTGTTTACTGGGACATGCCAATAGGCTTCTGTCAGGTCTAATGAACACATCCAACCTTGTGGCGAAAGTTTTAGCCTGATTTGATTCACAGTGAGCATCCTGAACGATGCGTTGTGAATGTAAAGGTTCAGACGAGACAGGTCTACGACTGGCCTCATCTGAACACTGTCCCTCTTTGGCACGAGACAAAGCTTGGACGTGTAAACTGGGCAAGTTGGATTGACCGGGACAATGATACGCTTGGTGATCATCTCCTGGACTAGTGACTCCACCTCTAAAGAAACCTGATTGATTTCGAGTGGTTGACGTAAACGAGGTCGTCGGATCCACCGCCAGGTTATGCCCTTGCGTACCACTGTCCGAGCCCAAGTCCGCCGGGGCCAAGCCCGGTGACACGTCCGGAATGACCCAGTTCCCTGACTGGGCTTGTCCGGCAGAACTGCACTCTGATCCAACTCGCCCACGATAGGCCCCGGGAGTGAGAGAGTTTTCAATGTGGCTAGTTTTTTATTTTGGTGAGGTAGAGGTAGACGGCTGGCTAGTTTTGGCAGTCGTCGATCCCTGACTTGGTTTATGTTTAGTTTGCCCCTTAAACCATTTACCTGAGCTTTTCCCTTGTTTGCTTCTAGCTGGACTGCTTCCCGGCGTTGAAGGAGTTTTGTAGCTCTGAAAAAACTCATCCCCGCTAGTGTGAGTCTTCTGACTACCTTTAGGTTTTACATAAGGTTTAGGAAATTTGTGATGCTCCTTTCTCGCTGGGGAAGCAGTCGGTCTAGCAGCATCTACTAAATTAAACACTTGTTTTCCACGTATGAGGACAGACTAGAGTGGGAGTGAGCACTAGCGACAGAATTACCCGGCGACCTATGTCTTCCGGTAGTTTCTTTACTAAGTGGACCCGTAGATCCTGACGTGCCCGGACTGCCTCTAAGAAGGAGACCCGGACGTCACATAGAGACTGAATAGAATTTTGCAAAAGCAAGCGGCGGGACAAATTAAGTGCTTTTATGGCATCTGAGTGGGTGTGCTCAACCGCCTTAGGGGGTTCTTTACCTCTGCACAGCTTCTTGCTCTGTACAGGGGCATAGTGCATCCTTGTATTGAGTATTGTTCACATGTGTGGGGAGGTTCCTCTCACACTATGGCTAATTTAGATAAGTGGACTGTATATTTGATATTGAATAAGTATTAACCATATAGAAATATAATTACCTTTTGATGAACTCAGCTGGTGATTGGAGGATGGCGGAAAATAGGCTAGATAACTGGAAGTGGTTAGTAAACAAAGTATGAAAAGAGGCTACAATAGGCTAGGATAGGCTAGATATTTACGTTAAGTTGTGCTAATTAACAAAGATGATGATGTAGTGACTATATGGAATATGAGATGAAAAGTGAAGCGAAAACACCTGGTGAAATAACTAGAAGAAAGAAGGCTTAGCGTGTGTAGCTGGGACGGAGGTTGGTTGGAGAGTGAGCGAGCGCGTTATGTTCGTCTCTGTCGTGACATACCGCGCACGCGCATAACATATGGAAAATGTATCCCATCTTCTTTACAATGAGATACTTATAAACAATCTTAAATAATACACACATATATATATATATGGGAATTATAATCCTACAATACTTTCCCATATACTATTATAGAATAATATATTCTACCCAATCCTGGAACGTTCGACCAAGGTTATGGAAGCGTTCAACTTAAGACTACGGAAAGATACGTAACGCTACATCAACCCAGATTACGTAACATCGAGACTGTTCATACTAGTTTGAGTACACTAAGTATGGACACACACCGCTCTCCTAGACAAAATTGAAAGGAAGGCCTTTCGTATCATTAACTCCCGTCCACTCACCAACTCTCTGCAATCTCTCTCTCTTCGCCACAATGTTGCATCTCTCTCGCTATTCTATCGCTACTATAAACGTCAGTGTTCCTCAGAGCTTTCCCAGTGTATACCACCTCCTTTACGTAGGGCACGTGGTACCCATCTTGCAACACAATCCCACCCCTACTCTGTGCAACTCTCCAACCCAAGAGTGAAACATTACTCTCAGTCTTTCTTCTATTCAACAGCTGAGCTCTGGAACTCTCTCCCAGAATCAGTCTTTCCCTCTTCCTATGACTTAAATTGCTTCAAACTCCGTGTGTCCAGGCATTTTGGCTCAAACATCCCTTGATTTTGGCCCTGTCAATCTTTCAACTTTGGGGGAGGCACTCGCTATAGGCAGTTCTGCCTTTTGCCTCCCTCACTCACATAGAAAAAAAAATCACCTGAATAGTTCTTACTAATGACTGGGCTATTTGACGACTTATCAAAAATTGTGATACTAGTCTTAAAGCTTTCTGTCTTAACTTGAAATCTTTATCCAATTGAGCCGGAGGTGGGGTTGAGAAGGGTTCCTGCATCTCCCACAATGACAATTTTGGAGCAGTAAGAAATTCTAATAAAGCATGTGGGACACCCTCGGCACAGGCTACTGGCAAAGAAAACCAACTATGAGTTTCTTGTGGGATCTGGTGGGAAGACTTACTAGTTATGGTGGATGCAAATTGTTGTGCTTCTGCCTCCCAATCTAACCATGGTCCTGTACCCACCTCCCCTATGAGGCTATGTGCAAGACTGGATTGCTGGACTCAAACCTGACCAATATTGTATCCAATCCCGGTGTTAGTAAAGCAAGAGCTTTGATGTTAAACCCATCCACCTTAGACCAGTCCGCATAAAGTCTTGCAGATGAGGGAGGTGTTAAAGCTGGTGAAGAGGTACACACGAAATAGTTAGGGGTATAAACAATTGGAATAGCTTTGATGGAGACATCTAGAATAGCTCTTGAACCATCCTTAGCTCCCGTTGCTCATTTACTTGTATTTGCCAGTCACTTGGTACCGGAAGCTCTCCCGAGATTGTTTGTTGCGCAATTGAGGGATTCTGAGCTGTAATGTTGACCCATGACAAGTCTGGACCGTACAGCAACGGCATAGGGCCTTTCTTAATGGGGGTTTTATCTAATGGTGGAGGAACTATGTCTTTTATGACTCTAACATTAGTTGTGGTCAGCGTCGACGTTGACTGAATATTACTTGAGCAAGTGAGAGGGGAGGGTAAGTTAGTTTTAGCGGCCACCTTGGCTGATTCTAGCGGTCGAGCAACTGACACGGTCGGTTGAGCTTCCGGTACCCTTGTTTCTCTCTGAAAAGAGTAAAGTTGGTTGGTGGAGGGAACATAATAATTCATTCAGGTTTAGGGGTAGTTTATAGAGAGGCCTTCCTTAGGGTTAAGGCCCCATTAATTACTCCTTCCAGTCATCTATTCATAGCCTATGATAGCACAGTTGGAATGTGTGTACATGCTTAGATTGATGTGCAGGATTCGAAACTGCATAATAAATCGTAGGCTTGTCCACCATTCTTTAACTGTCTTCGTAGCGCAATGGATAAATGCACTGAATTTCAGTGTGAGTATCTTCGGTTCGAATCCCTGGACTGCCACATGTATTGGTTGATTTCATTAATTGAGTTTAGGAGTAAAGTCGGTTGGTGGAGGGAACATAATAAGATTGCATCATATTATTCAACATATCTTCCAGAACTTCCCTAGTTACATATTCTTTATTGGAATCATTAGAAGCTACTGAGTTTACTTCTGAAGGTCCCGGTGATTGCAAAGGTTGAGCAGACGGCAAGGTTTCCACTACCTCTTGTACAGTGTCAACATATTCCATCTCTTCCACTTGATCATTCTGTACCGCGGGTATTAAGTGTTGTCGTTCAAAACCCTCCCAACTCAAGTTTAAGTTCGGAATTGAGGATGGGACAGGTTCAGCTTGTTGTCTCTCAATTATTATCTAAGGCATCAGATTGCTGACTCACACTTTCACTTTCCCTAGACCCCTCCGGGTATTCTCGGTACTTATCCACTGACACTGGTTCGGGGTGCTGCTGAGGCTTTTGCGGCCACTGATTTAACCTTCTCACATTTTCCACCCGCCGGGTAACCTCGGTACTTATCTGCCAAAACCTTTGCAGGAACCCGAACTGTGGTATAACTAAGCTGAGTATTCACATGTGGTATAGAAAGGTCTGACCTAAGTGAAAGCGACACAGAGTTTATTTCACTAGCACTATCCCTGGGAGACTTTTCTGCTACCTCCGTTCCTACCTCCGAAATGCCAGATTGGACGTGAGGCTTGGAGGAGGGAGGAGGACGGGAACCCGGCGATTGCCGGTGCCCCGAGCACGAAGCCTCCGTACGGGATTTATGTTTATTACCCGAACCCTTCCCGCCTGAAGAAGACGTGACTGATGCCGCCGCTTCAGGTGATGTCTTCCTTTTCTTGGTGGCCTGAGGTCGCGACGAACCTGACGACCTGGAGGACTGTTTCAATGGAGATCTTTACCGTGACCTGGTCCTTTTGTCTTGCAGTGATACTGACCGCGCCTGTTTGGGCCGGCCGGGGAAGGTTGCCTTCGAGTCATCCAAATCATCACTACTACTGATTATTTCTTTAGACAGTACTTTAGGTTTTGATTTAGTTTTACTAATTGACCGGGATGATTTCGGTTTTGGCGTCTGTGATTTTATGATCAAATAATCCCAGAGTGCCTCATCGTCGTATTGAAGGGCCTTATGTGCTATGTCCTTCGTATATGCTACAAACGTCGCTTTTATTGCTAGTAAAGCCACTGGACAAGATGGTTCACGATGAATTAATAAACCTTTTCGTAATTGTGAACAAACTCCACACTTTCTAGACATCCAAATCCCCGGGATCGGTCTAAGCACGTGACACATTTAATATACAGCTGATGATTAAAAACTGGTATGCTCATACATGTAAGAGTCAAACATAAGGTTACGAAAGGCATGATGTTAACGACCCCCACCCCCCGCCGGGATCGGCCCCCCTACCTGGAGCCCGTGCCGAGGTTACTGCGTGGTATCTGGAAAGAAATTTCCAAGAATCAATGCTCATAAGGATAATCCAAAACATCCACACATGTATATACTGTACCTCGAATACGCCGGAAATTTAGATATAGCGCCACTTGCTACTCTAATTTTCCTTCGTATCCCTCTGGGAAAAAAAACTTGTCCATTTTTTCCTTGAAGGTAATCTGACTACTTATCTATGACACTCTGTATCACTGACCTATACTGATGCATTCCTATAGAATGTTCCTTGGTAACTATCCTAACGCCTCGCTTGACGGGTGATAGTTTTAGCACCAAACTAGGCCTTTCCGCCGCGATGACGGATTTTAAGTCCTTCCCCGCCGCTGGAGGATAATAACTAACGTATCGGTGAGCCCTTCCTGCTGAGCCGAAAAAAAACCTTGAGGAAGCCTTCTCTTCCGCCGGGGATGCGGTGGTACATCTGACCACTAACAGGTTTATTGGATCGCTTTCTCCTGCTCGCCGAAGCGAGCCTCCGGTAAATATTTTAACCAATTTTCCGCCGGAGGAGAAGACCCAAACCCTTTGTGTTTACTAACTCGTCTGCTCGAGATAGCTTCACACAACTGTACATAAATATCACTGTCAGGACGTCTCCTGACACCTTCCGTCATGCTTAATATCACTACATGAAAGGGAAGGTCACAACTTATGGCTATAATTATTATAATATACAATAATAACAATAATGCATCCTAGCCATAACATTTACCCCTAAACTGAGGCAAGCCACGAGGCCTAGGGCAAGCAGCACGACGGCATGCGACACTCTTACCACCATCGATGAGCAGCAGCCAGCCATCACACGGCGCCCCGGGCCAGAGGGGAAAAAATGGCAGCACACTCTAGAAAGTTCTCCACCACGTGGAGCAACTCCGTCGTCGACTCCTGCCCAGGTTGTAACACAGCACCCATACTATTAAACACATCATAGAAGACTGCATTTCACACAACCACTTACCCCAACAACACAATCTACACTCCTTGAGAGCTCTGTGGGAAAGCCCGACCGTGGCCATGGCCTTCCTTAGGGACTCAGGGCTGTTCGGCCAGGCAGCTTAGGGAACAACAACAACAACAACTCTTGAACCAAAGCGAATAAAACTGCGACCTCCACCTTAATGGTAGCAAAGTAGCAGAGCCCCGCAATAATAGCCTCCTAACTAGCTAGCAAGGCTAAGCTACGAGCATTGAAAACAAACAAATAACAATGGCGCGCGTGACTATGGGGACAAGTAGACGCCAACACACTGTACCCTAAATTAACATACTCCTGTGGACGTACCAATGGGGGCGCCCGGCCTGTCTAGTCTAAGCCTATTCTAGAACATCTCAAGATAATACAAATGAGCAAATGACTCACTAGGAGACCAGTAAAACGCAGAATGAAGACTGGATGGAACACACGTCCGCTCAGCACGGCCACAAGGAGAGAAAGGACGAGATGACGCTGGGCAGATCAGCGTCTCGGGGGAATACTCCGCACGGCAAAACATCCACAAGTTGGGAAGCTTGATCATAGCAGTTCTTATTTTAAGTTTCTTTTATTATTTTTTACGAAGTTTTTTTCGTAGTGAGTACCCAATCATAAGGACGATTCCGTAAGAGAATTAGCGTACCCTTACGATGTGTGGCCTCTCTTCTCCCTGTGGCGGGTGTTTTAAACAGCTGACACAAGGGTTTGAAAGAGTGCCATCATATTATAGGCATATCGTCAAGGATGAAGGGGTCACTAATAAATAGTATTATTTTTCTTATCTATATTCTCTCCACTCTTCCTCCCTCTCTAACTCTAACTCACCCACTCTCTCACTCTTACTCTTTCTTTCTCACTCTTACTCACTCTCTCTCCATTAAAGCCAAATAACATGATATTATTCCTCCCTCTCTCTCTCTAACTCTAATTCACTCTCTCACTCTTACTCTCACTCTCACTCTCTCTAACTCTAACTCACTCACTCTCACTCTCTCTCTCCATTAAAGCCAAAATAACATGATAAATGGTATAAAACAGACTCACTCGGGTTGTTAACAGGCTATTGATGGCATATATTTTCATTTTTGTCCTCACTCTCTCTCTCTCTCACTCTCCTTTCTCTCACTCTCACTCTCACTCTCTCACTCTCTCTCCCTCCCTCTCTCTCTCCATTAAAGCCAAAATAACATGATAAACGGTATAAAACAGACTCACTCGGGTTGTTAACAGGCTATTGATGGCGTATATTTCCATTTTTTGTCCTCTCTTGCCTTCCGTCGACAGCCATTAATGAAACCGGTAAGTATCCTGGGGTTTGTAAATGCTACGTAGATGTGGTGCTAGTCAGTGGTATTGGAATTTTTGTCCCTAATTTTTTGTATCTTGATTTTGTTTTCTCCTGTGTACTAGGTTACATTTCTCCTCTCTCGGCATATGCTTATTAAGCCGGTATCACACGAGAGCTTTTATAGTCAACATTTGATTATCAAACAAATTCTGGCAACATATCTGGAGAATTTTGCACTGATATCATAAACTAGACTGGTGATAGATGAATTTGGGTAATAGAAAAATATTAAATGTTAACCTCACAAGCTGCCAGACCAGTGTTGAGGATAAATGTTGAGTGAAAAAGCGGTCGTGTGATACCAGCTTTAACCACATACTTCCGAATCATGTTCAGCTTTAGAACATTGTCTTGTGAAGCCGTTTGTATTGCATTTCTCTTCTGTAATTCTGGTCTAAGATAGTTATGTGCACTCTGAGACGCAAATCCTTGGCCATTGTCAACCCTCGAACATAACATGCGAACCTCAGAAATGTACAGTAACGAGCATAAATACTGCTACACCAACCAGATAATGTTCGCCCCCCTTCGTCTCCAAAGGTATTGCTAAACTTTTTTATTCAAGCTCAAAATTATTTCTATATATCATTCTAGATACCGCCAGACAATTTTATTCAGCTTAGTATAAACCTCTCTTGATGAAGGAGTTGACGTTATCTGGTTGATGTTGAAGCATTTATCCTCGTGACTGTATAGTAAATATTAGTAAAAAATAATAACTATAAATATTCATTAGAAAATTTGACTCGGTTTGGAATAGAATATAAACTTTTAAATACATATTCATTAGAAAATTTGACTCCGTTTGGAATAGAATATACTGTACACTTTTAGGCCCAAATTTATGTGCCAGAGTGTACGATACCCACTTTGACTTGTTTATGAGAAGCATACAAAGGAAAGTGCACATGACAAAGTTCCCCTCATGTATGCTGGTTATGTGTGGTTTAACCCGTCCAGTACCAGGGACGTCCTTTTCATCATATTCTGGCATCTATTAGACGGTTATATTCAGCTTTGGAATGACCTCTAGCAATAAGAAGACTTCAAACTATCTCAACCAACCCTTTTAACTACCGCAGATCCTTCCTTATCCCGTTCAGTACTGTAGGATACAGTAATAAAGTCCCCTGCAGTCCCAAGCACTGTGGCCAAAATGGCAAGAGAGAACAACTTTCCACCTCAAGAGATGAGAGAAGACTGGCTCCCCCAGCCTTCAGTGGGTCTTATATAAGCTGAGAAGTGTTGCCATATCAAGAGCAGTGCTCAAACGGTCGTGGTACCAGGTACAGGCTTGTACAGACAGTTACAAGGAAAGTAAATTGCTGACGGCGATTCACCGTCTCTGGGACTGGGGAGTGACTTATCTACTGACGGCGATTCGCCGTCGCTGGTATTGCAGGGGTTAGCTGCATAATATCGTCAATAAGAAGACTTCAAACTATCTCGACCAACCCTTTGAACTACCACAGATCCTTCCTTAGCTGCATAATATCGTCTAAATACTATATAGCCAGAATATAACCTAGCACACGTCACTGGTACTCAAAGGGTTATATATATAATAGGAGACGTGTGATGGAATGCTCAGATTATGGCAACCCCTATCATCATCTTTGCTACATGGCTCATTATTTCCTTACCCACCACCTCTCATCCTATCAACGTACTGAAAAGGGGCTGTATTTCTTTTGTCTCCCCTACATTATAGTAAAGAAGTTATTTTAAGGGGTGTCACTGTTTTTTTTTTTTATCTTTCTCACCTTTTCTCTCTTTCCCTGGCTTGTATCCATTCGGCCCCATTCAGCCAACTGTTTTAAGACGTTTATCCCCATCCAGGTGTCTATTTCTTCCTGGCAAGTGATAGCGAGCATTATGTGGAGAAATCCGGCTTCGCCGGAAACATTTTCTATAAAAAAATGTACAAATTTAGCTTGCTGTCAAAACAAAAATATATATATATATATATATTGACACCTGGATGGGGGTAAGCGTCTTAAAATAGTAGACTGAATGGGGCCGAATGGATACAAGCCAAAGAGAGAGGGCGAGATAGAGAAAACAAGTGAGGTGGGGTGCCTTAATGATGCTCTCCCCCCTTAAGCTCTTCTACTTAACCCTATATAGTAGCTACCCTGGTATGTATGAAGCCTTCCTGAAAGATCGGAGACAGAGGGTATTGGTGAATGGAATAGGCTCGGGGTGGAGGGAAATTACAAGTGGGGTACCTCAGGGATCTGTGTTGGGACCATTGCTGTTCGTTATATTTATCAACGACTTGCCTGAAGTTATAACTAATGGAAGTGAGGTATACCTGTATGCGGATGACACTAAACTGTATAGAAGAGTGAGGAGTAAGGAAGATATGGGTTTGCTTCAAGGAGATGTGGAGGGCATGAAGGGATGGTCTGAGCATTGGTTAATGCCTTTTCATCCAAAAAAATGCAAATACATGCGGATTGGGACCAGCAAGATAGACAAGGTAGGATACAGTATGTATGAAGCGATGGAGGAAGTGAGTGCAGAAAAGGATATAGGAGTAGTGATAGATAATAAGTTAAATTTCTCAGAACATTTAGCGGAAAAGATAAACAAAGCCAATAGAATTGTAGGGCTGATAAGGAGGACATTTGTGTCACTTGACGAAGAAATCTTCAGGAATCTATATACAGCGCTGGTTAGGCCACACCTGGAATATGCAAACCAGGTGTGGGCTCCATATATGGTAAAGGATATAGAAGCAGTGGAGAAAGTGCAGAGAAGAGCTAGCAAGCTGGTACCAACGTTGAAGAACGCGGGCTATGAGCAGAGGTTGAGGACACTGGGACTTCCGACACTGGCATATAGGAGAAAGAGAGGGGATATGATAGAGACTTTTAAGATAGTGTCAGGAAAGTACGATGAGGATGTGTGTGAAGGTATCTTCTTGATGCGGGAGGGAACAAGAACGAGAGGACACTCTAAGAAAATTTACAAAGAAAGAAATAGGCTTGAGAAGGCGAAGAACTCATTTTGTGATAGAGTGGTAAATGAGTGGAACGCACTGCCCCAGTATGTAGTCGATTCCGAATCAATAAGGGAGTTTGAAAGTAATCTTGATAAAGCATGGGGAAGACAAGATTTGAAGTTTGATTATAAAACAAAAATACAGAATAGTAAAAATGTTGCGTCTGCTACCGCCGCCGCCAACACCGTGAACGACCGCAGCAGTGCAAGCACTGGTACTGAGCTGGATACACAGGCATAGTTTGCCTTTTTCCAGAGGATCTACTGTAAGAAACTGTAAAGAATGTATTAAGCTCTTCTACTTAACCCTATATAGAAGCTACCCTGGTATGTATTAAGCTCTTCTACTTAACCCTATATAGTAGCTACCCTGGTATGTATTAAGCTCTTCTACTTAACCCTATATAGTAGCTACCCTGGTATGTATTAAGCTCTTCTACTTAACCCTATATAGTAGCTACCCTGGTATGTATTAAGCTCTTCTACTTAACCCTATATAGTAGCTACCCTGGTATGTATTAAGCTCTTCTACTTAACCCTATATAGTAGCTACCCTGGTATGTATTAAGCTCTTCTACTTAACCCTATATAGTAGCTACCCTGGTATGTATTAAGCTCTTCTACTTAACCCTATATAGTAGCTACCCTGGTATGTATTAAGCTCTTCTACTTAACCCTATATAGTAGCTACCCTGGTATGTATTAAGCTCTTCTACTTAACCCTATATAGTAGCTACCCTGGTATGTATTAAGCTCTTCTACTTAACCCTATATAGTAGCTACCCTGGTATGTATTAAGCTCTTCTACTTAACCCTATATAGTAGCTACCCTGGTATGTATTAAGCTCTTCTACTTAACCCTATATAGTAGCTACCCTGGTATGTATTAAGCTCTTCTACTTAACCCTATATAGTAGCTACCCTGGTATGTATTAAGCTCTTCTACTTAACCCTATATAGTAGCTACCCTGGTATGTATTAAGCTCTTCTACTTAACCCTATATAGTAGCTACCCTGGTATGTATTAAGCTCTTCTACTTAACCCTATATAGTAGCTACCCTGGTATGTATTAAGCTCTTCTACTTAACCCTATATAGTAGCTACCCTGGTATGTATTAAGCTCTTCTACTTAACCCTATATAGTAGCTACCCTGGTATGTATTAAGCTCTTCTACTTAACCCTATATAGTAGCTACCCTGGTATGTATTAAGCTCTTCTACTTAACCCTATATAGTAGCTACCCTGGTATGTATTAAGCTCTTCTACTTAACCCTATATAGTAGCTACCCTGGTATGTATTAAGCTCTTCTACTTAACCCTATATAGTAGCTACCCTGGTATGTATTAAGCTCTTCTACTTAACCCTATATAGTAGCTACCCTGGTATGTATTAAGCTCTTCTACTTAACCCTATATAGTAGCTACCCTGGTATGTATTAAGCTCTTCTACTTAACCCTATAGTAGCTACCCTGATGTATTAAGCTCTTCTACTTAACCCTATATAGTAGCTACCCTGGTATGTATTAAGCTCTTCTACTTAACCCTATATAGTAGCTACCCTGGTATGTATTAAGCTCTTCTACTTAACCCTATATAGTAGCTACCCTGGTATGTATTAAGCTCTTCTACTTAACCCTATATAGTAGCTACCCTGGTATGTATTTGGTGTATTTTTTAAAGTACAATTTCAGGTGATTCCCTTGGATATAAAGGTACAGTCAAGTGATTTCTGAATTCCCTCCTTAGTAACTAGTGAAAATATAATAGTTTAAAATGTAAAACTTGCAAACTAAACAAACCAAAACTGGGACGATACAAGATAAAGGTAAAATAACTTCTAAAAAATCGCTATGTGGAAAACACGCTTACTAATATAATAGTTATATGTTCCGTACAAGTACAATTGTGCTTAAATATAAAAGATAATCAAGGTATCCTACTAATTTAAGTATATTGAACATATATATTTCAAGAAAAAAAATATCCATTCTTAGGAGCAGAAGGGATGCAAGTGTATAGAGTTTAAAATATATTAATATAATAATTAGATTCCTGTTGGGTGTGGCTTGTCAAATGAAGTGAAAAAGTAAATAAGGTTATCGGTACAAAATGAATGCCTTTCTATATGTTATTGTTAATGCTATAGGACTGTAGGTAGTGTAGGTGAGGCTCGTTAACCTGTCCAGGATTACTACAGTTGAGATATCTTACCTATTGTCAGGTGGTAGAATACCATTAAAACCATATCAGGGGTTCAAGAGGTTAACTAGGAAATTACACTTAAAAGCAAAAAATAATCGAGCCCGACCACTGCTGGTGTTGTTGGCTAGCACTGGGCGGGTTAACCTTATGTGTTATTATACTTGTAGACAGACAGTCCATCTAGTAAAGTACAAGGTCAACTCTCAAAACATCTTGTACCTGTCACTTACAATGCAGCCCGACCACTGCTGGTGTTGTTGGCTAGCACTGGGCGGGTTAACCTTATGTGTTATTATACTTGTAGACAGACAGTCCATCTAGTACAGTACAGTACAAGGTCAACTCTCAAAACATCTTGTACCTGCCACTTACAATCTGGTTATACAGGTGTTCCTCACTATCCCATGCCCAGATTTGCAATATTATTATAGGGTTTTTAGGTGTTTGGGTTTGGGTTTTGGCTGGTCCCAGAATGCATCCCCGTTTACCCCATTAATTGTAGGATTCGCTATATGATTTTTCTATTTAAAATCAGGTTTTGAGGAACGTAATTCAATCGTAAATCGAGGGAGACCTGTATATTTTGTAAATCGAGGGAGACTTGTATATTTTGTAAATCGAGGGAGACTTGTATATTTTGTAAATCGAGGGAGACCTGTATATTTTGTTTCTAGTCAAACCTCTGGTATTTGGGGTTTATAATGAAATAAAAACTTATTTTTTTGTATTGCCTTAAGGGGAGATGAGTCATTTTTCTGGTCCCCCTTCTCCCTCATGTTTAGCCACATTAGTTTTCAGATTTTAAGATGTTCGGCCCAGTAGTTTGGCGATTTTAAGACCCTTCGCCTAATTTTGTTGTCAATTTTAAGACATTTTGTGCCATTTAGTTGTCGATTTTTTCTGGCGAGCGATAGCGAGCCTGTAATTTTAAGAGGAATCGGCCTTCGGCCGGGACATTTTTTTACCGAAAAATTTACAAATTTATCTTGAAGGGGGTCTAGGGGATGTTTTTCGAAGCTTGATGGAAGTCTAGCGAGGAAGCTAAAAAATATATGTGTATAAAATTATGAATTAATAGAGCAAAAAATATGTGTATATGAATTAATAGAGCAAAAAAATAGCCACCGTCCCGTTAATCGTCAGTTCTCCACATCAATGATTCAATGGCGCTCACATTATGTAACTACAGTATTCACAGTGTTCATGGGGAGTTGCCAGGCTTTCCCATCCAAATATGAACAAAATACCGTAATTTCATTTTTATGATGGAAGAAAAATGTAAGGGAATTTTTAGTTTTACTCATAAACATTAGTAGGTACCGTAATTTCATTTTTATGATAGAAGAAAAATGTTATGGAATTATTAGTTTACTCACATAAACACAAGTAAGAATAGTGAGATGATTGCAAAGAAGTAGTAAGTTTGAGTGGTTCAAAAAGGTATATTTAAATATTTCAAAGAATTATTAAGTTAGTAAGGTTTAAAAAGGTATATAGAGATATTTCATTTATTACTCCTTCCATGTCAATAATATGCCCCGCACTGTTTTGTACTGATCTCGAGGCTTTTTATTAGTTCCCGGAGAACCCCGTAATGTGAAGGTGGACGTGCTGAACAGTACAAGTATAAACGTGACGTGGATGCCACCCATTGAGAGCGAGAGACACGGGATCATCCGAGGCTACCAGATCCACACACAGGAAATTGAAGGCCAGGTGAGACCAGTTGTTTATTTCCTATTGAAGGCCAGGTGAGACCAGTTGTTTATTTCCTATTGAAGGCCAGGTGAGACCAGTTGTTTATTTCCTATTGCAGGCCAGGTGAGACCAGTTGTTTATTTCCTATTGAAGGCCAGGTGAGACCAGTTGTTTATTTCCTATTGAAGGCCAGGTGAGACCAGTTGTTTATTTCCTATTGAAGGCCAGGTGAGACCAGCTGTTTATTTCCTATTGAAGGCCAGGTGAGACCAGTTGTTTATTTCCTATTGAAGGCCAGGTGAGACCAGTTGTTTATTTCCTATTGAAGGCCAGGTGAGACCAGTTGTTTATTTCCTATTGAAGGCCAGGTGAGACCAGCTGTTTATTTCCTATTGAAGGCCAGGTGAGACCAGTTGTTTATTTCCTATTGAAGGCCAGGTGAGACCAGTTGTTAATTTACTATTGAAGGCCAGGTGAGACCAGTTGTTTATTTCCTATTGAAGGCCAGGTGAGACCAGTTGTTTATTTCCTATTGAAGGCCAGGTGAGACCAGTTGTTTATTTCCTATTGAAGGCCAGGTGAGACCAGTTGTTTATTTCCTATTGCAGGCCAGGTGAGACCAGTTGTTTATTTCCTATTGAAGGCCAGGTGAGACCAGTTGTTTATTTCCTATTGCAGGCCAGGTGAGACCAGTTGTTTATTTCCTATTGAAGGCCAGGTGAGACCAGTTGTTTATTTCCTATTGAAGGCCAGGTGAGACCAGCTGTTTATTTCCTATTGAAGGCCAGGTGAGACCAGTTGTTTATTTCCTATTGAAGGCCAGGTGAGACCAGTTGTTTATTTCCTATTGAAGGCCAGGTGAGACCAGTTGTTTATTTCCTATTGAAGGCCAGGTGAGACCAGTTGTTTATTTCCTATTGAAAGCCAGGTGAGACCAGTTGTTTATTTCATACTTTAATTTGTATTTACATTTTTTTTCCGGCTTATGTTAATTTGCCTACTCCCTGTTTTGGTTACTTGGCAATTACAACATTTTTGTAGCGAATTATGTTGTTAAATACATATACAATCCCCTACTACTACGCCCCTTGATGCGGTGGGGGGGGCCCCTGGGGGCACCAGCGACTGGGGCTTGATGGGGGAGGGTTTGGGATTTTTCCCTTTACCTCTCCCCTCCAGCTTTTGTTGTTGGCTTGACTAATTTTGCGTAGTTTTTCATTCCTCTTTCTATGTTTTTCCCCTTCTGTTTTTATTCTGTCCCATTCGGTTGTCCTCGGGCAGCCTATATCACATGCCTCCCTGGCCTGGTTAGGGTAGTAGGCTCCTGACCTGATTTGTCTCTTCAGTCACTGATGCGGCCGAGCTGACTTGATTCCCTTCAGTACTGTAGTGCATTTGTTTTGTATCTCACTGTTATTTGTTTTCTACCTTTGTCCTCATCTCTCATTCTTCACCCATGATCACTTCTTGGTTGGTGCTGCATTGTAGCAGTTCTTGCCTCATCTTTCGGCCCTACCCTATAAGAGCTCTGATGTGGAGCTCATGTGGTCCGGCTGAACTGATGACATGGTGAAAAATTTCTGCGTGTCTTTGCCTTCCTAGATTTGTTCACCTCCTGCCCTTCCTTATCTATCTCGACTTGATTAATTGTCCATCTTGATCTAATCCTTCAGGCCAGCCCTATGAGAGTTCTTTTGTGGAACTCAGTGGTCTGGTTAAACTAATATACCTGTCATTTAAAAAAAAAAAAAAAAAAAAAAAAAAAAAAAACATGTACTGTACTTACATACATTAAAGACTATGATGTACACTTGAGTAGGTCAGCCTTTTTGTTTACCTTATAGCAGCGTTCCAGGCAGCTCAGTCTTTGTATCTCTTAGTCAGTCCTTTGGCGGTGAGATCAGTCTGTACTACCTGATATCACATCTTTCTTGGTCTACCTCTCCTTGCAGCTCCCTCCACATTCATAGACTTACTTTTCTTAACCCAATTATTCTCATCCATCCTTTCCACATATCGATACCATCCAAGTCTGCTCCTAGGCATCTCGCCACTAATACTCTCGATGTATAAACGCTCTCCAAGTTCTACATTGGGGGCTCTTGTCTTTCATAGCAGACCCACCTATCTATCTCACCAACTTAACTTCATTTTGTTATACAGGTCTCCCTCACTATCCAGTGTCCCGATTTACGATATTATTATAGGTTTTTCAGTGCTTGGGTTTGGGTTTTGGCTTGTCCCAGAACACATCCTCATTTACCCCATCAATTTTAGGGTTTGCTATACGATTTTGTCATTTAAGATCGGGTTTTCAGGAACGTAACTCAATCGTAAATCGAGGGAGACCTGTATCCTATTTATATCTTTTATCTGGACCGGCCAGGATTCACTAGCATACCCAATCACACTTCTAATACAAGTACAGTACTATATAACTTCCCATTTAGTCGTAGAGAGAGCTCTTTCATAGTCAGTAACGGTAGCATCTCTCTGAACTTCTTCCAACCACTTCTGACTCTCGCGATTGAGCAGGCCTCAGCCCCACCGTCAGCAGCAATCATGTTGCCCAAGTAACAGAACTTATTGACATATTCCAGGTGCACTCACCCCCAATCTCTATGCTGCCTTTTTTTTTTTTTTTTTTTTCCCTATGTGTATGGGTGAGAGAAGTAGTGGAGGAGGAGGTGGGGATCAGGAGGTTAGAAGTGTGTGAAGCCATGAACAGAGTAAAGTTGGGGAAAGTACCAGGAACAGATGGAGTGTGTGGGGAATTGCTGAGGTATGGTGGTGAGATAGTGATCAAATGGGTATGGAAAATGTGCAAACTAGCATAGGAGAAGGGGCGTGCACCTGATGACTGGAAGACTGGCATAATAGTCCCCCTGTATAAGGGTAAAGGGGAAAGAGGAGTGTGTGGTAACCACCGAGGAATATGTCTTTTGAGCGTAGTAGGGAATTAGGTGTACAGTAGGGTAGTGATTGAGAGAGTGAGAGTGAGAACGGAGAAATGGATAGGTGACGAGCAGGGCGGGTTTAGGAAGGGAAGAGGATGTGTAGATCATATTTTTGCCCTGAAATGTGTTGTGGAGAAATATCTGGAGAAGGGACAACAGTTGTATGCTGCCTTTATGGACTTGGAGAAGGCCTATGACAGAGTTGATAGAGAAGGTTTGTGGAAAGTACTTAAAATATACGGAGTAGATGGCAAGTTGCTGAAAGCAGTGAAGAGCATGTATGAGGGTGCAAAGGCGTCAGTACGAGTGGAGAATGAGCAGAGCGAGTTCTTTGATGTGAATGTTGGGTTGAAGCAAGGGTGTGTGATGTCCCCGTGGCTGTTCAATATATATATGGATGGAGTCATGAAAGAAATACAAGGAAGAGCAGTGGATGTTGGTGTACCTCTAATAAGGGAGGGAAAGGAGTGGAAGTTGCCTGTACTGCTGTTTGCTGATGATACAGTTCTGATGAGTGATAGTGAATAGGAGTTGCAAGGGCTGGTAAATATGTTTGAAACTGTGTGTGAAAAACGGAATCTGAGGGTAAATGTGGGGAAGAGAAAGGTTATGGTCTTTGAAAGGGGTGCAGCCACAGTGTGTGAGGTGAAGTTGAACGGTCAGGCTATGGAGAATGTCAGCTCATTCAAGTATCTAGGCAGTGTGTTGAGTAAAAATGGGAGTATGGATGAAGAAGTGCGGGAGAGGGTGCAACAGGGGAAGAGGGTTGTAGGAACGCTGAAAGCAGTAACAAGAAATAGGGTGGTCAGCATGGAAGTAAAGAAGTCCTTGCATGACAGTGTGGTAATCCCGACATTGACTTACGGGAGCGAAGCATGGACATTGGTGAAGAGATTCAAACCAGGAGTGAGAGGGGTGGAAATAAGTTACCTGAGAAGTGCGTGCGGAGTTACATTTAGGGATAGACAGACGAATGAAGAAGTACGAGAGAGGTGTGGTGTGGATGTAGATGTGCTGGAAAGTGTGAAAAGGAACACATTGAGATGGTTCAGCTATGTGGAACGAATGGGAAGCGAGAGAATGACTAAGAGAGTGTACGAGAGTGAGGTAGAAGGACAGAGAGGGAGAGGTAAACCGAATGAGAGGTGGAAGGACAGAGTGAAATAGTATATGAGTGAAGGTGGTGCTGGATGGGAGGAGGGATGTCGTCTGACTGGGGACAGAGGTGCATGGGGCCATTTCGTTCGTGGTCACCCCTTCGGGGATCACGGCTTCCGGCAATAGATAGATAGGTAGATAGATAGATAGATAAGTAGATAGATAGATAGGTAGGTAGATAGATAGATGTAAAATACTGTATATTAAATATGGTCTATATTCCTAAGTATTTTACAACAATGCAATGTACAATAATGTTGACAAATGTTTACTCCTGTTTATTTGTGTTGTAGGGAAGCGAGGTGGCTGGAGGTCATACCTACACTGTTCACAATGGTGATGCAACCCATCATGTTATAGCAGACTTGGTACCGGACACCAACTACCAAGTCCAGGTGTCGGCTCTTACAAGGAAGGGAGATGGTGCCAGATCAACGCCAGAGAGGGTCGAGATGCCAGGAGGAGTTCCTAACAAGCCTGTATTGCTCGTCAAGTAAGTGATCGCTCTATTGTAATTTAATTATTTTTGTTGAACTTTTATGACATACTGTATATCGCATCAGCCGGGGTGATATGGTCTGTATCCCACTTTATATTTACTGTTGAAAATACACTGTGTATTCCAAATTTTACCTATGTTGTAAATAGTGATAGGGTTGTAAGACAAATTTGTCTTATGCACTGAGGAACGAATAATGGTGAAATTCACACAATAGCATAGTGCAGGTGAATCCCAGTGTACAGGTAGATAAACGCAATTTTGACAAACTTTGATGCTTTCTAAAACAGTTGCAGTTCTTCCTAATATGGTAGATTCTAGTACACAAGTCAAGTACTACACGAGTAGGAGGTCCAAATATGACCATCAAAATCATGACATGCTGTGGCATGTTCGCAACACACACATCGGGAAAAAAAAAATCCTCAACTATGCTTAACATGGAACTGCCTTTTCACTTATATCAATACAGCACCTAATACAAAATTATAAATAATTTTTTTTTTTTTCAGTGGCACAGTTGACCCCTACACTGGCAAGTTATCTGTAAATGTGCAGTGGGTTCCTCCAACTGAAGCATATGGAGAGCTGAGAGGTTATCGGCTTAGATATGGACCAAGAGGTAAATGAATACATTATCCAGTTTTCAATATTTGTTACTTTAAGTATCTTTAGTTACTATGTCTAAGATAATAAGTTATAATGTTGTAGGTTGCCTACAGTCTCAGATTGGCAACAACGTAAAACTCACATAGCTGACCTGTTACCTGCATACAGTAATTTATATGATGAAGCCAAACAATCAGTTTGCTTTCTTCCACTGCCATACCCCAACATCATTCCATTTCACAACTAAAATCTTTGTTTTCTCTTCCTACATGTAGAACTTTTCACTACTGAAAGTTTTATTTAATTTGTCACTTCTCTGCTCATGCTTCTACTTTTACTATATCACATGCTGATCTAAATTGTTTATGCTTATTCTGTATTTATACAGAGGTATGAAACCTCAATGTTCTGTTGAAAAACGAATGAGGTAATGCCGACAAGAACTGCGAACAGTTTATTAACTAGCAGCCTTAATCGAAAGTTTATATCAGTGTTATCGTGGTTGTACAGTGATTTACGGTTATCTGAGTACTGCAGTATGGGATTAAATCCAAAATTTCATAAAGAAAACTATTGTAAAATACTCTGTATCGACAAGTTCACAACACCCTACAGACCGTACAGAACAAAGCCCTCAAAATAATCACTGGCTGCGCAGCTACCACACCTACACCAGGAAACCAGTCCTCAAAATCAAGGAACACCTTGATATGAGAGGCACACAATTTCTCGCCACAGCCTCCACAAACCAACACCACCCACTGCACTACATGGCAGAACATCCACATATACCAAGAAACATCAGAACGACACTTACCACTCGTTATCATGCACAAATACTGTCTTCACTCCCCCCTTGCCCACCCCAAGCCAGCGTCCAGAAGCTTATAATTATATACTTAAATCACCCACCGATCCATCCAGTATTCCAGTTACTCGAAGACAACACATGCTACATGCACAGCCCCCTGAAATCCATCCCTCAGAAACCCTCCTTTCCCGTGAGGACATAGTCCACCTGGCTAGGCTGCGATGTGGGCACCATCCAGCCCTTTCTAAGTTATCAGAAGAGGCTGGATGACTCCATCCAGGACACCTGTCCGGTTTGTAACGCCGCAAAACCGCACACTATAAAACACATCATGGAAGACTTTTTTTTTTTTTTTTTTTTTTGTTTTTTTTGTTTTTTTTTTTCTCTATGTAAATGAGGGAGACAAAAGGCATAACTGCCTGCAGCGAGTGCCTCCCCCAGATTTCAAAAAGTGATAGGGTCGAAATCAAGGGACGTCCGAGCTAAAATGTCTGGACACACAAAGTTTGAAGCAATTTAAGTCATAGGAAGAGGGAAACACTGATTCTAGGAGAGAGTTCCAGAGCTTAACAGTTGAATAGAAGAAACTCTGAGAATAGCGTTGCACTCTTGGGTTGAAGAGTTGCACAGAGCAGGGGTGGGACTGTGTTGCAAGGCGGGTACTACGCACCCTACGTAGAGGAGGTGGTATACACTGGGAAAGCTCCGAGGAACACTGATTATTGTAGTAGCGATAGAATAGCGAGAGAGATGCAACATTGCGGCGAAGAGAGAGAGATTGCAGAGAGTTGGTGAGTGGACGGGAGTTAATGATACGAAAGGCTTTCCTTTCTACTATATCTAGGAGTGCGGTGTGAGAGGATCCTCCCCACACATGTGAACAATACTCATTACAAGGACGCACTGTGCCCCTGTACAGAGCAAGAAGCTGCGCAGGGGTAAAGAACCCCTTGAGGCGGTTGAGCACACCCAGCTTCTGGGAGGCTGCCTTAGCGAGACTGGTAATCTGGTAATATGGTCTTTCCAAGTGAGAGCAGAAGAAAAAATGACACCAAGAACATTGAGAGAAGATGAAGGGTTGATTTTTGTATTGTTGAAGAATAAGGGATAGTCCTCTGGAGGTTCCTGACGGGTAGTAAGATGGATAAATTGAGTTTTGGAAGCATTAAATGCAACAAGGTTTTCTCTACCCCAATTGGAAATAATAACTAGATCAGTAGATAAGTGTTTTATGGCTTCATTAAGTTTACTTTTGAGGGACTGCTGGCTGGGGCGTTCTGGAAAACTAATGGAGTGGTGCATATGAATGTGTCGTCTGCATATGAATGGATAGGACTGGATGTACAGTTGAGAAGATCATTTATGAAAATTAGAAAGAGAATAGGAGATAGGACAGAACTCTGAGGAACACCAGAGTTGATAGAATGAGGAAGTGAGCGATGACCGTCTACAACCGCAGCTATGGAATAGCCGGATTGAAATTAGAGACAAAGGCACAGATGGAGGGACAGAAACCGAAGGAAGGCAGTTTGGAAATTAAAGATTTGTGCCAGACTCTATCGAAGGCCTTCGATATGTCTAGTGCAACAGAAAAAGTCTCACCGACGTCCCGAAAGTTGGATGCCCAAGAGTTAGTAAGATATGAAAGAAGATCACCAGTAGAGCGACCCTTAAGAAAACCATACTGGCGATCTGAGAGCAGATTATGAGAAGAGAAATGCATAAGAAATTTGGAAGCAAGAATAGTTTGAAAAACTTTAGAGATACAAGAGATGAGAGCAATTGGACGATAGTTGGAGGGTTGAGAGCGGTCACCCTTCTTTGGGACAGGTTGAATGAGAGCAAACTTCCAGCAAGAAGGAAAGACGTTAGAGGAGAGACAGAGACGAAAGAGTTTGCCTAGGTAGGAGGTCAGCACGGAAACACAGTTTAAGTACAACAGGAGGAACACCGTCCGGACCGTACGCCTTCTTAGTATTAAGCCCAGAGAAGGTAGAAAGTACATCTTTAGAAGAGATTAGGATATTAGGCATAAGTAGGAGAGAGGTGGGTGGAGAGGGAGGAATAGCACCGGAATCATCCAAGGTAGAGTTTCTGGCAAACGTTTGAGCAAAGAGTTCAGCTTTGTCAGAGGAAGAAGTGATGGTTGTGCCATCAGAGTGGAAAAGGGGAGGGAAAGACGAGGAAGAAAAGTTGTTGGAAAGGTTTTTTGGCTAGATGCCAGAAAGCTTGGGAAGAGCTAGAGTTGGATAGTTCAGTGCATTTATTATTGATGAAAGAGTGCTTAGCAAGTCGAAGAACAGATTTGGCTTGATTCCGGGCAGAAACATAGGAAGAATGAGATTCTTGAGTTTTAAGGCCTCAGTACCGTTTGAATGCTTCTTCCTTGTTGTGGACAGCAGTAGAACAAGCGTGAGTAAACCAAGATATTTTTGCATTAGACTGAGAGAAAGAAAATGGAATGTACGCCTCCATGCCCGAGAGGATTACCTCGGTAATGCGTTCAGCACTCTCCTCGGGTCCTCGGCCACAGAAGCAGAAGTCATTCCATTAGAAATCAAAGAAGTACTGCCGGAGAGCCTCCCAGTCGGCAGCGCCAAAGTGCCACAAGCGCCGCCGGCTGGGAGGATCGGATGGCCGTACTGAAGAAGTAGGACAGGTGACGGAGATAAGTTTATGGTCGGAGGAGCCCAAAGGAGAGAAAAGCTTGACAGTACAGTATAAGAGGAAGGGTTAGAAGTCAGAAATAAGTCTCCGAAGTGATCCGGGATACGGGTGGGTTACTGGACCAGCTACTCTAGGTCATTTATGATAGAAAAGACGTAGGCTTGTTCACCAGGTTTGTCAGTAGAGTGAGAGGAGAGCCATTGGCGGTGGTGAACGTTGAAATTTCCTAAGATGGAGATTTCAGAGAAGGGAGAGATAAATAGAATGTGTTCCACTTTAGAGTTTAGATAGTTGAAGCATTTGGGAAAGTTGGTAGAGTTAGGGGAAAGATAGACAGCACAGAAATATTTAGTATGAGAATGACAGGATAGTTTGAGCCATAAAGTTGAGAATTCAGAGGAGTCGAAATCGGGAACACGAGAACAAGTCAGTTTGTTACATCCGCCTTTGGCTTTGAAACTAGGATAAAGTAGGATACAGAGAAGGGGCTGCTGGAAGTTGTTTCAGATACCTGGGTTTTGGTGAGGAAAAGAAGATCAGGTTTGGAGGAGGAGAGATGGTGTTCGACAGAGTGAAAATTAGAGGAAAGGCCGCGAATATTGCAAAAGTTGATAGTAAGAGTGACAGGCCGTGGTCCAGAGCATTTAGAGGGGTCGTCAGGGGAAGGTCGGGCATGTGTGGGGGTATTTATGGTCCCCCCCCCCCCCCTGGGGACTCCGAGGCTGGGCCTGTGTTCATCATGTTTTTTTTACTAATTTTGAAGGAGGAAGTATGGTGTGCATGTTAAGTGTAGTGAAGTAGATAGGAGGAGGAGGGGTTTGTGCGAGCATGCTGGACTACTCTCAGTGTAAGTGAGGCACAAAGGGAATCAGTAAGAGAGGCCAAGCAAATGAAACAGGAGTTCCAGCGATTTTTTATCAAATACTTACAGCCTCTCCTGGGTATATATAGCCCTGTTCGATTGGTGCCTACAATCTACCTCCATTCCCCCTATTAGTCGCCTTGTACGACACGCAGTAGGACGCGTGCTTAATGGTTCACTTTTCGGCCGATTTTTTCATGTATTAATTATAGTTCTAGTTTCCTCCCTAGACCTCCATCAAATTAAAAAAAAAACATCCAATAGATCTCCCTTCTAGATGAATTTGTACGTTTTTCGGTAGAACATTTTTCCGGCCGAAGGCCGATTCTTCCAACATTACAGGCTCACTATCGTTCGCCAGGGAAAAACTTAACACCTAAATAGCACGAAAGGTCTAAATATTGACGAAGAAAGGTGGTCCAGAAAACCGGCCCATCCCCCCTTAACACACATCCACTTACGCCAACAACAAAACACACTCCTGGAGAGCTTTGTGGGAAAACCCGGTCTCGGCCGTGGCCTTCCTTAGGAGCTCGGGGCTGTTTGGCTAGGCAGCCTAGGGAACGACTACCAGGGTTACCAAATCAAGTCCGCTAGATCCTAAATAAATGCCGGAAATCGCTAGAATGATGCCGCAATCTCTAGAATGTCACATATAATGGCTCAAATCTCCACAATAGCGCTAGAATTCATGCCGCTAGATGGAATATTTTGCCGCTAGATCGAAGTAAATGCCTCTAGATCTAGCGGGAAAGTAGCTACATTGGCAACACTGACGACTACTACTACAATCATATCACATACTGTAGGTAGTTGTTGTTGTTGTTGTTCCCCAGGCTGTCTGGCCGAACAGCCCCAAGGTCTCGAGCAAGGCCAAGGCCATAAACGAGCGCCCCCACAAAATCCTCCCTGCTTACCACTAACAAAGCCCGGGTGACCGAAGCCACTCCAAGGCAGGGAGCTGAGGAGGGTGCGGAAACGCCCGGGAAACCAAAGCCCCACCCAAGGCCCTGTGCCCCTCAGCAATTATGAAGGGAAAGTTGAGGGGTAAGGGAAAAATGTAGGTAGTAGGAAGTAGCTACATTGGCAACACTGTCGACTACTACTACAATCATATCACATAGGTAGTAGAACATCATCATCATCATCATCATCACCGACATACTAACATATTCCAGTGATTAATTTACAAAGTGTATTATATTTAAGAGGAGGCAGACTGTGTTTGCTGGACCCCCTTCTCCCTAATGTTTAGCCCCACTAGTTTTGAGATTATAAGACGTTCGGCTCATTAATTTGGCAAACACCTTTCGCCCCATTTTGTTGTCAATTTTAAGACCTTTCGTGCCATTTAGGTGTCGATTATCTCCTGGCGAGCGATAGCGAGCCTGCAATTTTAAGAGGAACCGCCCTTCGGCCGGGACATTTTTCAACTGAAAAATTTACAACTTTATCTTGAAGGGGGTGTAGGGGGTGTTTTTCTAAGCTTGATGGAGGTCTAGGGAGGAAACTAAACAAATATATGAATAAATGAATTAATAGACCAAACAAACGGCCAGTCTCCCCTTAATATGTATGATTCCATGTACTGTATATAGCACAGTACACATGTACATATATTCTAACAAGAGAGAGAGAGTGTGTGTGTGTGTGTGTGTGTGTGTGTGTGTGTGTGTGTGTGTGTGTGTAAGTACACCCATAAATCTAAAAAAAAAAAAAAAAAAAAAATCGTCCCAGTTTTGGTATGCTTAGTTTGCAAGTTTTACATTTTAATGTGTGTATTTCTCCTAAATATAGATGTTTACGGCTCCAACTTTCTTATAGACCAAAACTCGCAAGTGGTCAATTAATAGGTAGATTCACAACCATATTTCTTTCAGGCGAGCAACTGAAGGCCATAAAATTGGAAGGAACCATGGTGCTACAAAGAACCCTGGATGACCTGCAGCGGGGCATTGAATACGAGATCCGGGTGGCTGGCCGCAACCACATCAACTTTGGCCAGGAGGCGGTCAAGTTCTACGACACCCCCGAGGCCGCCCCCTCCGGTCCACCCACGAACATTACATTCAGGTAAAATAGCTTAGATGGGCCGGTTTTCTGGACCACTTTCTCCCTCATGTTTAGCCCCATTAGTTTACAGATGTTATGATGTTTGCCTCTTTAGTTAGTCAATTTTAAGACCTTTAGCCCCATTTCTACGTCATTATTTAGACCTTTCGTGATGTTTAGGTGTCAATTTTTTCCCTGGCGAACCATACTGAACTGGCGAACCTGTAATGTTGGAAGAACCGGCCTTCGACCGGGACATTTTTCTACCGAAAAATGTACAAATTAATCTAGAAGGGGGATCTAATGGATATTATTTTAAGCTTGATGGAGGTCTAGAGAGGAAACTAAAAAATAAAGTTAATACAGTAAATAAAAAATATGTTAAGGGCAAACAAAAAAGCACTACCCCATTAACCATATTAGGTGTAAGTAAGGCAGATGACCCACAGAGGGCCACTCTTAAGGGGAGGCGGACCGTTTTTCTGGACCCCCTTCTTCCTAATGTTTAGCCCCACTAGTTTTGAGATTATAAGACGTTGGGCCCATTAGTTTGGCAGTTTTAACACCTTTCGCCCCATTTCGTTGTCAATTTTAAGACCTTTCGTGCCATTTAGGTGTCGATTTTTTCCTGGCGAGCGATAGCGAGCCTGCAGTTTTAAGAGGAACCGGCCGGGACATTTTTATACCGAAAAATATACAAATTTATCTTGAATGGGGGTCTAGGGGGTGGTTTCCTAAGCTTGATGGAGGTCTAGGGCGGAAACTAAAAAAATATATGAATAAATTAATAATTAGACCAAACAAACCGTCAGTCTCCCCTTAAACACTAGGTTTCAAATAGGTGCAGTCATAGAAGTCCTGGATGTCTGATATTCTATTAAGCGTTTTTTTAATAAGTTCTTTTGCCTTTATCTTGTGTCGTCCCAGTTGTGGTTTGTTTATTTTGAAAGTTTTACAATTTAATTACTTGTTCTGATTCATTTGATTGATGGGTAGATATGGGCCATAATAATAAATATAATAATATAATAATTGTAAACTAACATCTTGCTAGGCCCCATCAGTGCCATGTGACATCCTTGCTGATACTACCTGTTAAGGGAGCCCACCTCGCTTTTTTTATCTTTCTCTCCCTCTCTCTTTGGCTTGTATCCATTCGGCCCCATTCAGCCTACTGTTTTAACACGTTTACCCCCATGCAGGTGTCAATGTTTTCCTGGCGAGCGGTAGCGAGCCAGCATATATATTTTTTTGTTTTGACAGCAAGCTGCTCTCAGATCGCCAGTATGGCTTCCTTAAGGGTCGCTCTACTGGTGATCTTCTTTCATATCTTACTAACTCTTGGTCATCCTCCTTTCGGGACTTCGGTGAGACTTTTTCTATTGCACTAGACATATCGAAAGCCTTCGATAGAGTCTGGCACAAATCTTTAATTTCTAAACTACCCTCCTTCGGTTTCTATCCCTCCATCTGTGCCTTTGTCTCTAATTTCCTTTCCGGCCATTCCATAGCCGCGGTTGTGGACGGCCATCGCCATGGACGGCCATCGCTCACTTCCTCACCTTATAAACTCCGGTGTTCCTCAGGGCTCTGTCCTATCTCCTATTCTCTTTCTAATTTTTATAAATGATCTCCTCAACTGTACCTCAATTCCCATCCATTCATACGCAGACGACTCAACCTTACACTACTCCATTAGTTTTTTCAGAACGCCCCAGCCAGCAATCCCTCAACGACAAACGTAATGAAGCCATAGAACTCTTAAATTCTGATCTAAATACTATCTCCAATTGGGGCAGAGAAAACCTTGTTACATTTAATGCTTCCAAAACCCAATTTCTCCATCTATCTACCCGTAAGGAACTCCCAGCGGACTATCCCTTATTCTTCAACAATACAAAAATCAATCCTTCATCTTCTCTCAATATTCTTGGTGTCTCTTTTTCTTCTGCTCTCAGTTGGAAGGACCATATTACCAGTCTTGCTAAGGCAGCCTCCCAGAAGCTGGGTGTGCTCAACCGCTTTAGGGGATTCTTTTCCCCTGCACAGCTTCTTGCTCTGTACAGGGGCATAGTGCATCCTTGTATTGAGTATTGTTCACATGTGTGGGGAGGTTCCTCTCACACCGCTCTCCTAGACAAAGTTGAAAGGAAGGCCTTTCGTATCATTTACTCCGTCCACTCACCAACTCTCTGCAATCTCTCTCTCTCTGCTGCAATGTTGCATCTCTCTCGCTATTCTATCGCTACTATAATAGTGTTCCTCAGAGCTTTCCCAGTGCATACCACCTCCTTTACGTAGGGCACGTGGTACCCGTCTTGCAACTCAATCCCACGTGCAACTCTCCAACCAAGAGTGAAACTACTCTCAAACTTTCTTCTACTCATGAGCTCTGGAACTCTCTCCCAGACATTTTCCCTCTTCCTATGACTTACTTCAAACTCTGTGTCCAGGCATTTTGCAGACCCTTGAAATGGTGAAACACAAACAATTGCACTGGATATATCAAAGGCATTTGATAGAGTCTGGCATAAATCCTTATTGTCGAAGATGTCACACTAGGGCCTAGCATCATTAGTTCCACTAATTTCTTCTTATCTTCATAACAGAAAAATATGTGTAATGGTAGATGGCTTTTATTCTCAATTTCACTCAATAAATGCTGGTGTTCCCCAGGGATCAGTTTTTGGCCCCAACTCTGTTCCTCATTGATATCAATGATCTCATAATTATCTACCACTCATAATCCAATACATTCCTACGCAGATGACTCAACACTCCACAGTTCTTTCACATTTACCAATTCTTTCACCCAACCCGATCTTACAAATTCAAAAATAAACACTGCAATTTCTATGAACCAGGACCTTTCTACAATTAATGAATGGAGACAAAAGAATATAGTTTCCTTTAATGCACAGAAAACCAAGTACATTCAATTTTCTAACTGACAGAATCTCACTGACTCCCATATATTTTTTAATGATGTAAATATTCCCACTTCCCCTAGTATTGACATTCTCGGTGTAACATTAACTACTAACCTGAGCTGGACACATTATGTTAGAAGCATTGCTAAGAATGCCTCTACAAAACTGGGACTCTGTACAGAGTTCGAGAATTCTTCACTGACGAGCAGTTGGCCGTAATATATAAAAGTCATGTGCGTTCTCAGATGGATTACTGTTCACCTCTGTGGAGTGGAAGTAGAGTGGTTGCATTGAGGCAGTTGGACAACATTCAAAATAAAGCTATTAGATTAATCAATAACCCTGCAATCACACAGGACCTTCCTACATTATCTATACGAAGAAACGTTGCATCCCTTGCATTATTCTACAGATATTTTCATAGCAATTGTTCCGAGGAACTTGCTTCAATTGTGCCGCCTCTCCACATCTTTCCCCGTAGAACTAGGGCAGCTGAGAGCGCCCATGAATTTACACTTTCTCCTCCACAATGCAGAACTTCTGCTTATCAAAATTCATTTATCCCCAGAACTACTACTCCTTGGAATTCACTTCCCTCGAGTTGCTTTCCACAAACTTACAATCTACAAGTTTTAATCCAGTTGTTACAAACATTTTATGAATGGAGGATGCCTTTAGGCACATGGACCTTTTTTGTTTTAACTGTGTTTTTCCTTCCTCCGTTCATTGTCTCAAAACAAAAAAAAGGTCACGTGGCACCCGTCTTGCAACTCAATCCCACCCCTACTCTGTTCAACTCTCCAACCCAAGAGTGAAATGATACTCTCAAACTTTCTTCTACTCAACAGCTGAGCTCTGGAACTCTCTCCCAGAATCAGTCTTTCCCTCTTCCTATGACTTAAATTGCTTTAAACTCTGTGTGTCCAGGCATTTTGGCTCGAACGTCCCTTGATTTTGGCCCTGTCACTCTTTCAACTATGGGGGAGGCACTCGCTATAGGCAGGTCTGCCTTTTGCCTCCCTCAATCACATAGAAAAAAATAAAAATAAAAATAAAATAAATAAATTTGTAAATTTTTCGATAAAAAATGTCTCCGGCGAAGCCGGATCTCTCCATACAATGCTGGCTCGCTATCGCTCGCCAGGAAGAAATCTACACCTGGATGGGGATAAACGTCTTAAAACAGTTGGCTGAATGGGGCCGAATGGTTACAAACCAGGGAAAGAGAGAAAATGAGAGAAAGAAAAAAAACCCAGTGGCCCCCATTAATCTTAGATAACCTTGTTCAAGCTCTGTGTGTTCAGACATTTTGACTATGACTTATTATATTATAAGTTTGTTGTTTTCAAAGTTTAATTTCTGATAAATTAAATGCATTTTTCCACACCACACATAGATTTTGTTTAGTGTGTTGTTTCATTAGTTTTTATTTTAATGAGTTTGTTGTTGTTGTTCCCCTAGCTGCCTGGCCGAACAGCCCCAAGGCCCCGAGCAAGGCCAAGGCCATAACCGAGCGCCCCCACAGGACCCTCCCTGCCGACCACAATAAAGCCTGGGTGACCGAAGCCACTCCATGGCAGAAGCTGAGGAGGGTGCGGAAACGCCCGGGAAACCAAAGCCCCACCCAAGGCCCTGTGACCCTCAGCATTTATGAAGAGAAAGTTGAGGGGCAAAGGAAAAATGTGACGCTTTGGCTTAATGAGTTTGTTATATTCATTTGAACAGTAACTTTTGAGTTTGTTTTCAAGTTTTATATTTTAATTACCTTGACTGTGGCTCTGTCACTCTTTCAACTTTGGGGGAGACACCTGTCAGTCAGCTTTGCCTTTTGTCTCCTTCATTGACATAGAAAACAAAAATCTGTTCCTTGCTTTGTTAACTTAGGATGCAGATTTTGTTTTTGTTTTGTTCTACTGCCTGAAACTTAACCATACATGATCACATTTGTGGCTGGGATGTATTACAACTACAAATGTTAACCCTTTGAGTACCAGCGACCTGAGTTATATTATATTCTAGCTATAATTAGACGATATTATGTAGCTTAAGGAAGGATCTGTGGTAGTTAAAAGGGTTGGTTGAGGTAGATTGAAGCCTTATTATTGTTAGAGGTCCTTCCTAAGCTGAATAAAATCCTCTAATAGTTGCTAGAATATGATACAAATGACGTCCCTGGTACAGTATGGGTTAATGATATACATTACTTTGTTATACAGTAGGTACTGTATGTAGACATTAAGTAATATTATTGTATTTCCCATAGATACCAAACACCGGGAACAATAGTATTCACGTGGGACCAACCGAGGTACAACGAAAGGAACGGTGTCATCACTCAATATGAACTGCAGTTCAGCAAGAATGTTATCCTCAACAACGATTATAAGCACGATAAGAACATCAGTGATGCCTCACGCATTGTTTTCAATGGTCTGGAAGAAAATATGGATTACACATTCAAGGTATTTATGTATGTAATATTATAATAAGAGTATATACTCAGGGACATCTGTGCCTTTGTCTCTAATTACCTTTCCAGCCGTTCCATAGCTGCGGTTTTGGATAGAGTTGAGTGGTATACAAGTTAAAGGTGAATTACATAAGCTGCATACCTCGTAAGATGTATATTGGATGCTCAGGTTTGTGTATAATAAAGTAAATTTACGTCAGTAAAGAAAACAAATATGTAACAGTTTAATATCTGGCGGCGTCTGATAGTTGACGGTCTTGCAAATTTCCCACCTTCCAGTATTGTGATGACGTCATAAATCCGATGATGTCATAAATCCCGATAGTTGTCAGCCAACAGAAATTTACCTTTAACTTGATTCTATTTATTTTATATGTTAGGGGCAAATTTAAGGATATTCCCGATAATGGTGTAATACTAGAGCATTAAACGTTCTGCTAGATAACTTATCTTGCTTTTTATCATCTTTGTGTAATTCACCTTTAAAATGGTGTTGGTTGAGAGAGGGGCGGCGACCCCCTTGGGGATCAAGGCGTCTGGTAACTGTCTTGATAGCGTAATGCATAAATGCGCGGAATTTCGGTGTGAGTATCCTAGGTTCGAGTCCTTGGAGTGCCACATGTATTTGTTGATCTCATTAATTGAGTTTAGAAGTAAAGTTGTTTGGTTGGATAGCACTATCGTTAGTGAGTGATATTTGTATTTTGTACTATTGTTATTATCTTGTCAAGTTGCAAATTTGATTTTAATGGAACATTTTGACACTTAATGTAGTTTCTTTATTCATGCAGAGTTTAGTAAAATTTACCAGAACATCCCCGACTTCCCAAATTGACTAATTCCTTGAACGTGACTATAGTGCGTTGTTATGTGTGCGATTAGTTTGCTTGGGAAACAGATTAACTTGCGCATGTAGTAATTTCTTACAGTTTCTTACAGTAGATCCTCTGGAAAAAGGCAAACTAGGCCTGTGTATCCAGCTCAGTACCAGTACATGCACTGCTGCGGTCGTTCACGGTGTTGGCGGCGGCGGTGGCAGACGCAACATTTTTACTATTCTGTATTTTTGCTTTATAATCAAACTTCAAATCTTGTCTTCCCCATGCTTTATCAAGATTACTTTCAGACTCCCTTATTGATTCGGAATCGACTACATACTGGGGCAGTGCGTTCCACTCATTTACCACTCTATCACAAAATGAGTTCTTTGCCTTCTCAAGCCTATTTCTTTCTTTGTAAATTTTCTTTGAGTGTCCTCTCGTTCTTGTTACCTCCCGCATCATGAAGATACCTTCACACATCCTCCTCTTACTTTCCTGACACTATCTTAAAAGTCTCTATCATATCCCCACTCTTTCTCCTATATGCCAGTGTCGGAAGCTCCAGTGTCCTCAACCTCTGCTCATAGCCCACGTCCTTCAACGTTGGTACTAGCTTGCTAGCTCTCCTCTGCACTTTCTCCACTGCTTCTATATCCTTTACCATATATGGAGCCCACACCTGGTTCGCATATTCCAGGTGCGGCCTAACCAGCGCTGTATAGAGATTCCTGAAGATTTCTTTGTCAAGTGACACAAATGTTCTCCTTATCAGCCCTACAATTCTATTGGCTTTGTTTATCTTTTCCGCTAAATGTTCTGAGAAATTTAACTTATTGTCTATCACTACTCCTATATCCTTTTCTGCATTCACATCCTCCATGTAATGTACACCCTATGTGGTGGATTGTGTTCTTTTATTTATAAATCATTATTTTACTTAAGCGTTGTTTCCACATAGAGATTTTGATTAGTTATTTTGTCTTTTTACTGTGTTCGTATACGTTTTGGTTTGTTTATTTTGCAAGTTTTATATTATAATAGATAAAAAAGACAAATTATATTACAGTACTTCAAGTTTTGCACAAAATGCCAAATGTATCTCAGCAATTAACATCTATCGATATATCATATACTGTACAGTATATATTATTATCGATATATCATATACTGTACAGTATATATTATTAAAATCAGTCCCAGTCCATTATTATAAATTGTAAATCTGAAATTAAGGCTCATCAAATTTACAAAAATTTCCAATTGATATGTTTTTGTTGTAGTTTATGCAATACAGGACATGGCATATGTCTGATTGCATACTTGTACTTTTATGCCTTACTTGCAGTAAGGTTATTCCAGTATAAGAAAGTTTATGCACTGTCAATAGTGAAAGTTCAATTTTGTCCATAATTATAATTATAATTATAATCAAAATAATAATAATAATAATATTGATATTAGCTGGCGTTTTCTACTCTCACAAGCAATAACTCTCTACATCAGCGGTATTAGTATTGGTTGAAAGTTGTTCCATGTTTTGCCTTTGTTACCTACATGCTGCAATTCAATGCAATTTCAATAATGTTTGTAATTTTTTCTTCATGGGTTATAGTTTCATTTTGATAAATTTTTTCTGTTTGCCTGCATATATTCTAAAGGCTTTTATAAAATGTTGTAATAATCCAAACGAGACACTGATTTGCATGGATTATTTCTGCTGGAAAAAATGTGTTTGGTTCTCAAACGGAAAAGTTTAGTAAATCAATATTTATGTACAGGTTCGAGCTTGGACTTCAAAGGGCGCGGGTCCGTTCAGCGAAACACTCCACTTTCACACCGAGCCCGACCTAGTGCGAGCCCCCATGAACCTACAGGGCCTGGCTACCTCAGAGTCTACTATAGAAATTTGGTGGGAGCCCGTGCCGTCCAGAGGCAAGGTTATTGGCTATCAGGTAAGTCAATTAATATGATTACATTATTCCTTATTTGACTGAAGATTATATTCCTTGTTTATTTTTCTTGTAGGTACTGAAGGGCAACTCAGATGTAGACTCTGCCTCATTTCAGCCTTTATCTCTCGGGTTATGTTCCTTGATAGCGTAATGCATAGTAATTTCGATGTGAATATCTTGGGTTCTAGTCCTTGGAGTGCCACATGTATTTGTTGTTGTTGTTGTTGTTGTTCCCTAAGCTGCCTGGCCGAACAGCCCCGAGTCCCTGAGGAAGGCCATGGCCACGATCGGGCTTTCCCAAAGAGCTCTCATTGAGTGTAGATTGTGTTGTTGGCGTAAGTGGTTGTGTGAAATGCAGTCTTCTATGATGTGTTTAATGGTATGGGGTGCTGTATTACATCCCGGGCAGGCGTCGACAACGGAGTAATCCAGTCTCTTCTGATAGCTCAGGAGAGCTGGATGGTGTCCGCATCTTAGCCTGGCCAGGTGGACTCTGTCCTCGCGAGGAAGGGAGGATTCGGAAGGATGGACCTCGGGAGGTCGTGCATGCAGCTGCGTGTTGTCTGTGAGTGAGTGGATGGATCGGCGAGAGATATGTGTATGGATGTGCTTCTGGAAGTTGGTTCGGGGTGGGCAGGGAGGGAGAGAGGACAATAATTGTGTGTGATACCGTGTGCTGGGTGTTGTTTTGATATTTCTTGGTGTCTGTGGGTGTGTTGCCATGTAGTTTAGTGGGTGGTCTTGGTTCGTGGAAGCTCTGCCAGGAATTGAGTGCCTCTCATGTCCAGATGGTCTTTGACTTTGAGGATTTTGGTTTCTTGATGTAGGTGATCTGTGGGTGCAGTAGCTGTGCAGCCTATAATGATCTTCAGGGCTTTGTTTTGAATAGTCTGTAAGGTCTTATGATGTGTTTCAGCTAGGTTAGAAGCCCAGGCTGGGCTTGCGTATTCCATCACTGACCTTATGTATTGTTTATATACTGTGGTGGTAGTTTCTTTATTGTGTCCAAATTTTGTGTGAGCAAGTGACCTGAGGGCGTTTAGTCTGGGTGTCAGTTTCTTTTTAATGTTTGTGGTGTGCTGTTTGAATGTCATATGAGTATCATATGTTACTCCTAGGATTTTGGGTGTGTGTGTATGTGTTAGGGGTGTGTTGTTTATGGTGAGTTGAGGGATGTATTCGTGTTCTCCTGTCCAGCTTGTGAGCAGGGTTGCGGTGGATTTGGCTGGGGCTAGATTACGTCTGTTTGTAGTGCACCAGCCATGTAGTGTGTTGTATTTGTTGATTTCATTAATTGAGTTTAGATGTGAATTTGGTTGGTGTAAAAAACATAATAATACATACTGTATATACATACAGCCTGAGCACATACATATAAATTAGGATGTTTGTTAACTCCTTAACCCTTCCAGCCCGGGTGTCATTTCCTAAGGACACCAAAAAAAAAAGGGCTGGTACCCAGGTGTCATTTTAAAATCCTTGTGCTTGAAAGCGTGCTTCAAAATTCGCGCGGCCAAATTTTGCATTGTAGGAGCGACCGCAGCGCCACCAAGCCTCAACTACTAGTGTTATCAGTTCGTACGTGGCCGCCATAGCGAGTAATACTGAAAAAATGTTTTCCGACGTGTCCGATTCGCTGCAACCTCCCGCGGGCCCCAGTGCTACCCCGCGCGCAACTTCAACGCCTGTTGCAACCGAGAAGAAAGCTCAACGAAAGAAAGTTAAGCGTTTGTTGGTGATAGCGCTATACAGCGACAACTTTTTGATAGTGAAGAGAGCAGTGGCGAAAGTTTGGTGGACAAGGTACAATTCATAAGTGCAAGTGAAGATGACGATTTCGTGGGCTTTGGAGACGACGATAATGTCGATTTATTTGAGGGGGGAGACAGTAGTGATGATCCTGATGTGGAAGTGTTTCAGGAAGGTGCCATTGAGCTTCGAAGTGTGCTAGAACCTAGGCCTACCCCCTCGCCATCTTTGCTAGGTCAGCCTAGGCCTAGCCCTAGCCCTAGCCCAGGACCTTCCCCTTTGCCTGCCCGTACGCCCTTGAAAGTGGGCAAATATTTCTACAAACAATCGTTGGTGAAAAGTGCAGCTAAAAAAGCACGCAGGGCAGCCACAGAAAAGCATAGGGAAGCTGAAGACAGTGATAATGACGCCGACCCTGGCCTAGCAACCACCCGCATTCCATTGTCCCGACGCCTTGACCCGGGACGCCGCGTGGGTCACCCACAGCCCTCGGCTTCATCTCTCCTTCAGGATGACCAAAGGGCCTCTTCAAGTGGTATTGGTGATGTGCCACAGCCCTCAACACACCGCAGAGCATTATTTGCTGCGGAGAAGCCCTCGGCTCGCCGCAAAAGGAGCCCAACTCCCGAGACCGAGGCTCCCATTGTTGAAGCTCCCGCAGTCTCCCGCGCCCCACACCGCCGACACCCGGTCACTTCTTCACCAGAATTGTCTCCTGAAGAGGATGCTGACGACCCCAACATTGCCCCAGATGACCTGACGTCGCCTGAGGAGGAAGAGGAAGAGGAAGTCCCGACAAGACGAGCGAGAGGACGAGGTCGTGGACGTGGTCAGTCTGCCGAAGCCGCTGCCCCTGGGCATGGGCGTGGGCGTGCAGGGCGTCCGCGTGGCCAAGGGCGTGTGCCAGGGCGTCCAGGGCGTGTGCCTGATGCACCTGCACGTCCTCGAGCATCAGCATCCGACCTGTTTGTGTGGACAGATGGGGCTGATTTTGAGCCAGATTGTCCTGCCTTTGACGAGGTACAGATGGGTTCCGGGGTGTTACCAGCATATCCCTGTGGCCCAGATGCTACCCCCAGTGAACTTTTCTGTGGCTTCTATGACAATGAAGTCATGGAATACCTCGTCAAAGAGACAAATCACCACCATGCTATCTGTGCAAACTTTCTTGGGAGGAAGACCAGTGCCAAGATGGTGGCATGGAGAGCTGTCACTGTGGCAGAACTATATGTGTTCTTGGCACTCACAATGCTGATGACACATATAAGGAAGCACGTTCTGGCCGACTACTGGATCACTGGCGACATCATAACGACTCCAGCATTTGGCAAATACATGTCCAGGGACAGGTACTTCGACATCCTCTCCTATCTCCACCTGACAAACAACATGGCAGTCCACCTTCCCGACTCATTATGGAAGATCAGGAAGCTGTATGACATGATACGTCATCGGTTCACCACATACCTGATTCCTTTCCAGAAGATGTGCCTCGACGAGTCTCTGGTCCTTTTCGATGGTAGGCTGCACTTCCGACAGTATATCCCGTCCAAGAGACACCGCTTCGGCATCAAGCTCTTCGTCCTCTGCGACTGTTTGACGGGGTATGTGCTGGACTTTATAGTCTACAGCGGCAAGGCTGGAGAAATTGAGACTGACCCCCTCATTGGTTTTGGTGGCGCTGTAGTGAAGAAGATGATGGAGAGGCACTTCAATAAAAACCACATCCTCTACACAGATAATTATTACACGTCGCCTCTCCTGACCAAGTACCTCCATGACCGCAAGACCGGAACTGTCGGCACAGTCAAGGGCAAGAGGAAGGGAATGCCAGGCTACCCAACCAAGACGAAGAAGGCGGACATCTTCCACAAGAAGAGTGGCCCCATCCTCTCCATCCACTGGCATGATCAGTGCAAGGTCAACCTCTTCACCACATGCCACAAGGAAGGTGGACCGAAGAATCAAGAACCCCGTCCAAAAACCAGCTGCTGTCCTGGATTATAACCTCAACATGCGCCTCGTTGACAAGTCCGACATGCAGATGGGCTTCATCGACTGCCTGCGAACATCTTGCAGGTGGTACAAGAAGTTTATCCTGCATACGGTAGATATGTCGGTCCTCAATGCCTACAACATCTACCGTCTGAGGACTCCAGGAACCAAGAAGTACAAGTCCCTGCAGAAGTTCCACAAGCAGGTGCTACTTGAGCTCCTGGCTAAACATGCGGCTACACCAGGGAGGCCACTACAAGGACCAGGCCAGCTGGACAGAACGGGGTGTGCTGAATTTTTCAGGAAGCACCAGCTCAACGCCCTTCCTTTCGAAGCACCAGGTAGTAAAGTTAGGAGTCAGAAGAGGTGCCATGTGTGCAGCCACACAACTCGCAGACCCCGCAAACCCACAAAAACCACTTGGGAATGCCTCGAGTGTCAAGTTGGACTGTGTGCTGGCACCTGCTTCAACGACTTCCACACTCTAACAAACTTTTGAAGTGGAAGTGACAACAGTGAAAGTGACACTCAAATGTAGACTAAGAATAATAATATAACTAAGTATAAGTGAAAAGGACACATAAGTAATAATAAGTGCCTTCAATAACAATATGAACAAGTGAAAGTGACACTAAAATATATATTTCTAACAATAAATAAGTGAAAATGACACTCAATAAGCCTAGGCCAGTCAAAGTGACAGTATAATAATAATAAAACTAAGTATAAGTGAAAGAGACACACACAAGTAATAATAAGTGCCTTCATAACAATATGAACAAGTGACAGTGACACTATATATATTATTAGCTTACCTAACAATACATAAAAGGGGAAATGACACTACCAATTATCAAAGTCCAGTGAAAGTGACACTATAATCATAATAATAATAATAAAACGAAGTAATAAGTGACAGAGACACAAATCAGTTCATGTAAATAACTTTATTGAGTGAAAATAACATAATAACTATAATAAATGACAGAATAACCAATAAAAAACTATCAAATCGCTTCCCGGCATAATTGCGGGTGGAGCGACGAGTGCAACTGGGCGTCGTAGCCGAGGCCGCGGTTGAGTGTTCGGACGCGCCGAGGTAAATACGCAGCAAAAGTTACCTCCACTTCCATCACCATTACTCTGGAACCAGTTGAGCTAGAGAGTTCTACTCAACGCCATTCTACGCAGCAAGGTAAGGCGCCCATTTCTATGTATGTTTGATTAATGTAGGTAATATATTAAGCGAGATTAACCTTAGTTTACTTTTGTTGATATTCGGCCAGATCGCCCGGATACGAGCTCCGTCCTTTGGAGAGCCTGCCCGGGTGACGCCATATGGTGCCTGCATGTTTCACACCAAGCAACCCATTTTCCATGGTGCAAGGTCGGCCCTATCGGCCTTGTGATGAACTAGTGCCGCATTTTCCTTTACCATCATTATCTCCGATAGACTGGAAATTTCACACCCAAATGCCCTGAGGGGTATCCAATGTCAAGCCAACTCAACCCTGCTCTTCCACAGGGTCGAAACTCAACCCGATTCAGACTTTCGGAACTTGATAACAGTTTTAAGACTTTTTGTATATATCCATATATAAATAATCGATTTGGATGTCATAATTATAAATGTACCTAGCTATATCCTCAGAATATCCAAAAGAAGCGTCATAATCCTATAGAAGGCCGATAACCTACCGGAGTTATTATATATAATACCTCAAAGTAAGCGATTATATTATAGGAATAGTCATCACAATTTTTTACAAATTCAACTAGATCAAAATAATATCGAAATGATGGATCATTAATTATTGATCTTCATATGTAGGCCTAAAGCGTGTTGTTTATAAACATTGGAGCACATGGCCGCAGCCGCGGTGCCACTCCATTCGCGCCTAATCACGATTATATTTCGGTGTATTCTTACTTAAATGTATATAATTCGGGTTGATTAGGTTACACAATACAATATTACTAAGTAACAGTACACGCATATATATAAATATCATAACATTTGTGAAATATAGGTTCGACCGCGCAAATCACCACGGCTGCGTGAGGGCCAATAGGAACATAGATATATCGAGGGGTGGGTGGGTGGGTGGGGCATCTAGCCTTGTGACCTTGACCAAGAGTCAAGTTCAGAAAATCAGTGTTGTCACGGTAATTAATCTGTCACTCAGAATTATTGAAATTTCTATGTATGCGAATATTTGTTGCTCTACTATTAAACAAATAAATATGTTTTATAATTTCACCTAATATGTAATGTCACAACACATCTTAAATTGTATATATTCAAATTTATTGCCGATATGCTCTGTTGTCGATTATTCCAGTCCCTGACATACCTCATGATATTTGGTATATTACGCTATTTCGCTTTTATTTTGTCTTTATTTGCTTTGTAATAATTATTCTGCAATGCATATTTACTTTCATTGTTAAAAATAGTCAGGAAAGGTTGTCCATATAATGTATATATATAAAAGTCTGGATCGCCCCTTGTCATTTTGTGCCACCACACTTTAATGAGAGTGGGTTATCAGACTTTGAAATGACACAACATGCAGCTTAGGCTTCATCCCCAGCCCCTCCTTCACTCCCCCAAGCCTCTCCCTACTCCTCCCCACCATCTCGCCCACCCCCAAGCACCCCCAACCACCTCCCCTTCCCCCCCTATGTCTTAGTGATAGTATCATCTTTCCCTGGGAGCAAGTCAGTGGTATACTGACTGAGTGAAGGAGAGGGTGACTCGCCACCATCTCTGAGCCCACAATCATGATCAACATACACACACTCACACATACATACATACTTACACAGACGAGTATTGACCAATTTTCAGTCCCACACGTGTATAGTGCTCCCTCCAAGATACGCAGGGATGTGTTCTGCGCGCTCGCTCGTCGCTTAATTGGAAATCACTGACTTAGAATTCAAGATTTTATGGGAAAAAGAGGGATAGGTTCTTGAGCCTCCCCAAACTTAGATTATTTGCAGCCAAATACCCCCTAGGATTGATGAAAACCAATGTACAGTAGTTATAGTGTATTCGCTGTAAGTAGGCGAGAAATCATGACCTCTAACCTCTGTAACTCAAAAACGAGTAGAGTAATCGAGCTAATGTTTCAACTGTTTGGGAAGGGTCTAATCTTATCTATCTATCTATCTATCTATCTATCTATCTATCTATCTATCTATATATATCTATCTATCTATCTATCTATCTGTCTAATGTATCTATCTATCTCGCTTATTAACCCCTGCCAATTATATTTATTTTTTATTTATGTTCACATAAGAACATTTAATTAAGTTAGCTATGTGAGTTAAGGGAGTCCACCTCGCTTTTTTTCTCTTCCTCTCCCTCTCTCTTTGGCTTGTATCCATTCGACCCCATTCAGCCTACTGTTTCAAGACGTTTACCCCCATCCAGATGTCAATATTTTCCTGGCGAGCGGTAGCAAGTCAGCATATATATATTTTTGTTTTGACAGCAAGCTAAATTTGTACATTTTTTCAATAGAAAAATGTCTCCGGTGAAGCAGGATTTCTCCATACAATGCTGGCTCGCTATTGCTCGCCAGGAAGAAATCGACACCTGGATGGGGATAAACATCTTAAAACAGTTGGCTGAATGGATAAAAGCCAGGGAAAGAGAAAAAAAAAAGATAGAAAGATAAAAAAAAAAAAAAACGGTGACCCCCCTTAAGGATGACAGTAGAAATGTTGTAGAAGAACAGTGTGTCAGGAATGATATTGGGAAAACTGTTTATGCTGATAAAAAAATCAGTGATGCTTGGAAGGTAGGCCTACATTACCAACGATTACTCAACGTGGAGTGGAATAGCAGCTTAGTATCGAAGAGCCAATACTTCCTCCACTTCCCCCCCCCCCCCACTTTGATAACACCAGCTGTGATCATACATACATACAAGTTTAAAGATTCCTTCATCCACAGAGAGCGTGGTTTCAAACTCTTTACTGTAGTCTATCTATCTATCTATTACCTGACGCCGTGATCCCCGAAGGGGTGGCCACGAACGAACCGCCCCCATGCTCCTCTGTCCCCAGTCAGTCGACGCCCCTCCTCCCAACCAGCACCGCCATCATCCATATTCTTCCTCACTCCATCCTTCCACCTCTCTTTCGGTCTACTCTCCCTCTCTGTCCTTCCACCTCGCTCTCGTACACCCTCTTAGTCATTCTCTCGCTTCCCATACATTACAATAAAGCCTTGCCAGAACACAGCCCCATCATGTCATCAAGGTCCCAGATCTCCTGGAGAGGTTCCGGTCTCAGCAAGCAGACACGCAGCGGAACATGCCATAAAGCCCACCCACATTACTTCCAGGCAGGGCCCTTCATATACAGAGCGATCCTTGAATTATTGCCCATAGGGATTCCCATGTATTTCATTATGGTGATAGAAGTAGTGATGATGATAGTAGTAGTGATTATGGTAATATCTCTTATATTAAAATGCATGGGAAATCCCTATGGTCAATTATTTAAGGATCTCTCTGTATACACCTGCTCGCCTGACAGGCTATTATCTAGTCCAACTGGCCCCCAATCCCCTCTCCCTACGACCGACCGCATTATCATTCATCTGTTCACAAGCATTCTCCATTTATTCCTATTTATCATCAATTCTCTTGCCTGTTCTTCAGTCATCTCTCTATCTTCCAACACTTGTTTCTCACCATCTCCTCTGAGGCCTTCCTCTCAATCTATTTCCCCTTGTTTCTGACTCATATATTCTCTTTGTAAGCCTTTCATCACCAATTCTTTGATCATGTCCATACCAGCATAGCACCCTTCTTTCCACTCTGGCTGATATGGGTTCCTGTTGTCCCACTCTCCTATGTACACTCGACCAATAAGCAATCTTTACACTAACGCTCTAAACATTCTGGAAGTGGGTCGAAATCTTATGATAATACCTTACAGACGTATGTTTCACCCAATTCATTCCGTTCACTCTAGATTATATACAGTTCACCAGTGTAAAGATTGTTTTTTTGGTCGAGTGTACCTATTCATTTCTCAATCTGTCTCTACACGTTACTCCACACATACTCCTCAAGCAGCTCATCTCCATCACATCCAACCTTCCTTTCTCATGTATATTCAGACCCTATGTTCCAGCCCCATACATCACTGTTGGTACAACTATCCTTTGATACATTGCACTCTTAGCTTAGTGGATTGTGTTCTTTTATTGATATGCAGGATTCGAAACTGCATAATAAATCGTAGGCTTGTCCACCATTCTTTAACTGTCTTCGTAGCGCAATGGATAAATGCACTGAATTTCGGTGTGAGCATCCTAGGTTCGAATCCCTGGACTGCCACATGTATTTGTTGATTTCATTAATTGAGTTTAGAAGTAAAATCGTTTTTTTTAAGAGACAATCAACGGAGGAAGGAAAAACACAGATAAAACAAAAAGGTCCATGTGCCTAAAGGCATCCTCCATTCATAAAATGTTTGTAACAACTGGATTTAAACTTTTGTAGATTGTAAGTTTGTGGAAAGCAACTCGAGGGAAGTGAATTCCAAAGAGTAGTAGTTCTAGGGATAAATGAATTTTGATAAGCAGAAGTTCTGCATTGTGGAGGAGAAAGTGTAAATTCATGGGCGCTCTCAGCTGCCCTAGTTCTACGGGGAAAGATGTGGAGAGGCGGCACAATTGAAGCAAGTTCCTCGGAACAATTGCTGTGAAAATATCTGTAGAATAATGCAAGGGATGCAACGTTTCTTCGTATGGATAATGTAGGAAGGTCCTGTGTGATTGCAGGGTTATTGATTAATCTAATAGCTTTATTTTGAATTTTGTCCAACTGCCTCAATGCAACCACTCCACTTCCACTCCACAGAGGTGAACAGTAATCCATCTGAGAACGCACATGACTTTTATATATTATGGCCAACTGCTCGCCAGTGAAGAATTCTCGAACTCTGTACAGGAGTCCCATTTTTTTAGAGGCATTCTTAGCAATGCTTCTAACATAATGTGTCCAGCTCAAGTTAGTAGTTAATGTTACACCGAGAATGTCAATACTAGGGGAAGTGGGAATATTTACATCATTAAAAAAAATATGGGAGTCAGTGAGATTCTGTCGGTTAGAAAATTGAATGTACTTGGTTTTCTGTGCATTAAAGGAAACTAGATTCTTTTGTCCCCATTCATTAATTTTAGAAAGGTCCTGGTTCAGAGAAATTGCAGTGTTTATTTTTGAATTTATAAGATCGGGTTGGGTGAAAGAATTGGTAAATGTGAAGGAACTGTGGAGCGTTGAGTCATCTGCGTAGGAATGTATTGGATTATGAGTGGTAGATATGAGATCATTGATATGAATGAGGAACAGAGTTGGGGCCAAAACTGATCCCTGGGGAACACCAGCATTTATTGAGTGAAATTGAGAATAAAGGCCATCTACCATTACACATATTTTCCACATATTTTTCTGTTATGAAGATAAGAAGAAATTAGTGGAACTAATGATGCAAGGCCATAGTGTGACATCTTCGACAATAAGAATTGATGCCAGACTCTATCAAATGCCTTTGATATATCCAGTGCTATTGTACGTGTTTCACCATGTTGGTCTGTAGCTTGGTTGATTTGATGCGTAAGAAGGCAAAGAATGTCTGCAGTTGATCGACATCGTCTAAAACCATATTGCCTATCACTGATTAATTTATTATTCTCAAGATGCTTAATTATGTGATTATTTAATATAAATTCAAAGACTTTACCAAGAGTGGAAGTTATAGCTATTGGTCTGTAGTTTGATGGATCTGAAGAGGCACGTTTTTTAGGAACTGGATGGATGTTTGCTTCTTTCCAGGGTACTGGGAAGCATGAGGTATGAGTACACAGACGGTAAATTTTTGCCAATACAGGAGCGAGCACCAAGGAGCAATTCCTAAGTACTATTGGAGGAATTTCGTCTCTCTACTGAGAGATTCTGCAAAATAGTTTTGACATGTCTGGTGTGGATCTTAAGTGAGGGAATTTCAGGCGAATCAAAATTAAGTACAGGGACATCTTGATTTATTTCATCTAAGGTTGAGTTGGTGGAGAAAATATCCGCAAGAAGGTTAGCTTTACCTCGTGGGTCACTTACAAGATTGCCAATCAGAGATTTTAATGGTGGAATGGATGAAGCAGTAGTGAAGTTGGATTTGAATGAGTTAAGAGTAGACCAAAATATTTTGTTATCATTTGGATTTAGAAGTTTATTTGCCTGCTTGTAGAGAAAGTTTGATTTAGTTAGGTTTAATACAGTTTTGGCATGATTTCTGATGTTTCTAAAGTAATTAAAGGCTTCATGTGTTTTTGATCTTGTCTATGCATTGTAGGCTATTGCTTTTTGTTCAGTTACTCTAGCACAATTATGGTCAAACCATTTAGGTGAATTAGATCTTTTACTGTACTTTTGATGAGGAATAAAAGTTTCCATTCCAATTTTTACAAAATCTTGTATGTGGCTCAAGGTGGAGTGTGCATCATTAGAAAAGAAAGAGGTCCAGGGAATATCAATAAAGAAACCTTGAAGACCCTCCCAGTCTGCCCTATCGTAATGCCATTTAGTCACCAAAACAGGTTCAGAGTGGGAAGGTGTGGTAGGTGATAGACAGGTGGCCTGTATCAGACAGTGATCAGAAGTTCCAAGCGGGGACCTCACTGTAACATCATAATTTTCTGAATTGGTTGTTAAAAATAAGTCCAGTAGGTGGGAATTATGATTAGGATTATCTGGTACACGGGTTGGTTGGTTGACTAGTTGAGTGAGATTAAATGAGTCTGCAAATAGCTCACATTCAAGACCAGCATCATCAGTCCTGGCTGAATGAGTGAGCCATTCAACATTATGGAGATTAAAATCACCCAACACAGTGATTTCAGAAGAAGCATTTAAGTTGAGGACACTGAGTTGTGAGGACAGAGAATCAAAAAGACTTTGCTCTGGAGGAGTATTTGGGGAACGGTAGATGCAACATATGTATTTAAATTTACCAGCAGAAATTAATTTGTATATAGAATAATCAAAATAGGGACAATTGAAACTAGTAACCTCCTCCAGGGCAATTTCAGATTTTGCGAAGCAACATACACCTCCTTTAGGTCTGAAATTTTGGAGCAGTTGATAACCTGGAAAATTAAATCTAGACGTGTCAGATGTGGATGTTACTTGAGTCTCTGTCAAAAAAAGGAGAGTAGGGGATTCTGCTTGAAGAAATTGGTGTACAGAATTGATGTTAGAGTGAAGTCCCCTTATATTGCTAAAGAAAAAGCTGCACCGACGAGCAGCTTTGGGACGTTGCAATGCTCTTGACACAGTCGCATGATGACGACCGGGAGGGCCCTGTGTCAATGACCCAACCCTGCCTGGGGTGGATATCCGAGGGACCACCAGGTTTGCTCTTAACAATTGTGCTGCCATATTTATTAGGTAGGTGTATGGTGTTACATGTATGATATGTAGTGGGAAGAGTAGTGTTTTATGGATAGAGGATAGCGATGTAGGGCAATGTCGTGAAGTTGGATGTGTATGTTATATAAAGAGGGTTTTCCTGATACCCCTGATGTGTGAGGCAGAGAGATATGTATCCAGCTACCAAGGCCTGGGAGAGAAAATGGAATTCAGGCTATTCCCTGAGTCTCCCGAAACCTTGGCGGTAGTACTTCCCTGGGCGGGGCTGCCTACCCCTACTACCTGCCTGGTTGGTGGAGGTAACATAATAATTTATAAATTATTATTTTACTTGAGTGCTGTTTCCGCATAGCGATTTTGATTAGTTGTTTTGTCTTTTTACTGTGTTCGTATAAGTTTTGGTTTGTTTATTTTGCAAGTTTTACATTATAAAGGGTGACCCAATAAAAACTCCCACATTTCAAAAGTAAATTAAACAAAAATGGTTAAAGATAATCAAAATATTATTTGCACACATGAAACTTCATTCAATACCATTTGTATTCATCATGTTTTAAAGATGACATCCTCCAAAAGGTGGCCGTCATTGTCTATACACGCTTGGAGGCGATTTCTGAAGGCTGCCATGGCTCGACGGGTCATGTCGGGTGGAACAGCTGTTATCTCCTGCTGAATAGCAACCTTAAGGGCTTCAAGAGTTTGGGGTCGAGGAGTATACACTCCTGATTAAAGGTAGCCCCACAGAAACAAATATCACAAGGGGCGAGGTTAGGGGAATGGCTGAAACCACGCATCGATCATTGCAAGTGCTTAGGGAAATGTTTCCAGATCGGGTGATCTTGTTGCGTGGGGATGTTGGGTGGCCGGCCCATTCCCCTGACCTCGCCCCTTGTGATTTTTTTTCTTCTGTGGGGCTACCTTTAATCAGGAATGTATACTCTTCGACCCCAAACTCTTGAAGCCCTTAAGGTTGCTATTCAGCAGGAGATAACAGCTGTTCCACCCGACATGACCCGTCGAGCCATGACAGCCTTCAAAAATCGCCTCCAAGCGTGTATAGACAATGACGGCCACCTTTTGGAGGATGACACCTTTAAAACATGATGAATAAAAATGGTATTGAATGAAGTTTCATGTGTGCAAATAATATTTTGATTATCTTTAACCATTTTTGTTTCATTTACTTTTGAAACATGGGAGTTTTTTTTTGGGGTCACCCTGTAATTACCTCCATTCCCACACCTACATCCCTGCTTATCACTCATAGATATTTAAAATACTCCGCTTATTTATAAGAATTGATGATAACTGCAGAAGTACTATGTGTACAATACAGTACTTGTAAATGCCAGTTAAATATTGATATTTCTAAGAGGGCCAAATTTAGTTAAACATAATTAGGAGACTTGAAAAATACCAGTCAGGATTTTATAGATAGTGCGTTGTAAAGTGTGCGATTAGTTTTCTTGGGAAACAGATAAACTTGCTCATGTAGTAATGTACACCCTATGTGGTGGATTGTGTTCTTTTATTTCATAAATTTTATTTTAGTAAGCGTTTTTCCACATAGCGATTTTGATCAGTTATTTTTTATTTTAGATAGCGTTGTTTCCACATAGCGATTTTGATTAGTTATTTTGCCTTTATATTGTCTTTGTCCGAATTTTGGTTTGTTTAGTTTGCAAGTTTTACATTTTAATCTGTGTTTGGTGGTTTCAGGTGTGTTATACCATGTCCCCCGGCCCTGACTTGGACACGTGGCACCAGCAAGGCGTTCCCATTACACATTCTGGCGAACTTCAAAATTTGGAGCGTCATGCAGAGTATGCTATTGCTGTGGCTGCTAGGACTGCCTCGGTGAGTACTTAAGCCAGACCACCTCGCTTTTTTTTTCTCCTTTCTCTCCCTCTCTCTTTGGCTTATATCCATTCGGCCCCATTCAGCCTACTGTTTAAAGACGTTTACCCCCATCCAGGTGTCAATATTTTCCGCGAGCCAGCATATATATATTTTTATTTTGACAGAAAGCTAAATTTGTAAATTTTTTGATAAAAAAAAATCTCCGGCGAGGCCGGATTTCTCCATACAATGCTGGCTCGCTATCGCTCGCCAGGAAGAAATCGACACCAGGATGGGGATAAACGTTTTAAAACAGTTGGCTGAATGGGGCCGAATGGATACAAGCCAGAGAAAGAGAGAAAAGGAGAGAAAGATAAATAAAGCAGGTGACCCGCCTTAATAGTTTTTCTCTTTCATTAGGTAATTGACAAAACACCCACTTGTAAAACTGATATCACACAAACAATTTTTCCTTCGACCTACTAGTTAAACTTCTATGGGAATTCTGTCACCTAATTTGAATTTATCTTAAGGGGAGATGGGCCGGTTTTCTGGACCAGTTTCTCCATGTTTAACTCCATTAGTTTTCAGATTTTAAGACATTTGCCCCATTAGTTTGTTGATTTTAAGACCTTTCGCCCCATTTCTTCGTCAATATTTAGACCTTTTGTGCTATTTAGGTGTCGATTTTTTCCCTGGCGAACGATAGTGAGCCTGTAATGTTGGAAGAAACGGCCTTCGGCCGGGACATTTTTCTACCGAAAAATTTACAAATTAACCTAGAAAGGGGATCTAATGGATGTTTTTTTAAATTTGATAGACATCTAGGGAGGAAACTAGAAAAATAATGAATACATGCAAACATCGCCCAAAAAGTGAACCATCTCCCCTTAAATATAGTGGTTGTTGTTGTTCCCCAGGCTGTCTGGCCGAGCAGCCCCAAGGTCCCGAGCAAGGCCAAGGCCATAACCAAGCATCCCCACAGAATCCTCCCTGCTTTACCACTTAAGAAACCCAAGTGACCGAAGCCGCTCCCAGGCTAGGGGCTGTCGAGGAGGGTGCGGAAACGCCCGGGACACCAAAGCCCCACCCAGGGCCCTTTGCCCCTTAACAATTACGAAGGAAAAGTTGAGGGTTTCTGATACCAATGTATAAGATCCCAAAAGTGTTGCCAGATAAATGATTTTGATCTAAAATTGACAATAAAATCTCTTGTGATTCCCCCTTTAGATTTTTAAAATACTGTATGTGATTTTTGGAACAATGATTAATGAAATGAAAGATGGCCTATGTTACTCATTCTTGTTTGTTGTTTGACTGTATTGTACAGTACTTGTGGTAGATTTGTTTGTTGAAAATGTTTACAGAATGGAAAAAAATGAAAGGCGATTGGGGAGATGGATATGTGGAGTTAATCCCTAAAATATGGGAACAAATGAGGAACTAAGAACGCGCTTGGGTATTATAAGTATCATTAACCCTCGGAATCCGGGAGGCCTCATATGAGGCAAAACAACAAAATTGGGAGGAATCCGGGAGGCCTCTTATGAGTCTCAAATGAGGTGCTAAGAATCGCCGACAAAATCATCATAACTCGGCAACCACGCGTTGTAGCGATGTCATCTCAACGGCATTCTACAGACAACAAAAAGTTCTACAATTTGCAAAACAAATTGACTGCTCTAGGTGGTCTCAATGATTCAATCCGTAGCTACTGAATTATGAAGTTTGCCTTTACCAAAAGGGCCCCAGACACAGCGATCGGGATCATATGAAGCCCCCCGGATTTCGTGGGTTAAAGAAATATGAACAAGCCGTCTAGGTTGATTTGGGCATGTGGAGAGGATGGATGATCAAAGTTTTGTGAATAACTGCAGATCTTTGAATGTAGATAGAGCATGGAATCAATGTGGCGGGGCTGACTCAATTTCTTTTGCATCTCACTGTGATTTTTACTTCCTTAGTTTGATCTCTCCTTCCTCACCCTTTACCACTTCTTCGTTGGTGCTGCAGTGTAGCAGTTCTTGCCTCATTCTTCGGCCCTGCCCTATAAGAGTTTTGCTGTGGAGCTCATGTGGTCCGGCTGAACTGATGACATGGCGAGAAATGCCTGCGCGTCTTCACCTTCTTAGATTTGTTCACCTCCTGCCCTTCCCTCTCTATCTCATCTTGATTAGTTGCCTATCTTGTTCTACTCCTTTGGGCCAGACCTATGAGAGTTCTTTTGAGGAACTCTGTGGTCTGGTTAAACTAATTTTACTAAATGTATTGATATAAGCAAGGAAATCCAACAAAACAAAACAAGCATTTAAAGACCTCTATGTTTAAAAAGTGTTACGACCTGGGGAATGGTGTAGTGACAGATGATTAATGAGTTTAGTGGTTATAATTATTGTATTAATAACTATGTAAAGTGTGTTGTAAATATGTGTATGTGGTTTTATTGAAATTTTGTTTTGTGTTCGAATTAATTTTGAAGATTGAGCACTCTTTTTAAATAAGTAAAATTATTATTATTATTATTATTATTATTATTATTATTATTATTACTGTACTGTTTACTGACTAATGAAGTGTGTATGTGTCTACAGGGTCTGGGTCGACTGTCCACACTGCTGCAGGTGAAGGTGAAGCCAGTAGACGTCCCCATGCACCTCCGAGCCCACCACGTAACCACACACTCCGCCAACCTCACTTGGGGACCACCCATACAACTCAACCCCATGCATTTCAAGGTAACCATTTTTGAGTGAATTTGTGTTTTGTCTGTGTTTGTTCGTTGTTTTATGTTGTGTTTTCCCTGTTCTTGCTCTTGTCTTGATGCGGCCACCCCCAGGAAGAAAAACAAAATAATAATAAAATAGAATTAAATAGAAAATTTAAAAAAACTAAATTGAAAAATGGGGATTGAGCCTGAGCATATAGATAGATAGATAGACTTGGATTTTTACATTCAGTCTGGGTTTCTGGAAATTCAAAGCTTTTGTATTATAGTCTATTCACTGTAAGTAGGCGAGAAATCATAACCTCTAACCTCTGTAACTAAATAACGACTAGAGTAATCGAGCTAATATTTCTACTATTTAGGAAGAGTAGTCTATTGGCTGTAAATAGGCGAGAAATCATGACCTATATCCTCTATAACTAAAAAACGACCAGAGAAATCGACCTAATATTTCTACTATTTAGGAAGAGTCAGTCAAGAAATAGATGTGGAAATTTACAGCCAATTTGCTCTAGCCCTCTTTGAGTTACAGAGGATAGAGGTCATGATTGCTCGCCTACTTACAGCGAATAGACTATAGGTATCCGGTCCATGCATTCTTTTTTCTTTCAGATAGATTCTGAAGCAACTAAGTATAAGTCAGAAAGAGTGAGGTAAATATCTGAACACATGATTCCGTGAAATGCCCTAGCTTCGGACGGGGGCTATACTTTGGACACTTCTGGATAACAGTATGTAAGCTACAGTTATGTAAAAATTACTCTGCATTATGGAAGAACACTGCAGACATATTTATTTTTCCATAACATCATGTATTTATCCCATATCTGTGGTTCATTGTATGAACCAATGGACTGTCCGAAGTTACGTCATGGTACCGGTACCTTTTTCGTTCAGATAAATTCTGAAGCAACTAAGTATAAGAGTGAAATAAATACAGGTGTCCCTCACTATCCGATGCCATGATTTATACATGATAAATTAAAATGTAAAACTTGCAAACTAAACAAACCAAAATTGGGACAAGGACAATATAAAGTCAAATTAAATTATCAAAATCGCTATGTGGAAACAACGCTTACTAAAATGAAAATTATTAAATAAAAGAACACAATCCACCACATAGGGTGTACATTACTACATGAGCAAGTTAATCTGTTTCCCAAGCAAACTAATCGCACATATAACAACGCACTATCGTCACGTTAAAGGAAGTAGTCAAGTTTGGGAAGTAGTCAAGTTTGGGAATACAGGTGTCCCTCACTATCCGATGCCATGATTTACGATATTATTATAAGTTGTTAGGTGCTTGTGTTTAGGTTTTGGCTGGTCCGAGAATGCATCCCCATTTATCACATTAATTTCAGGGTTTGCTATACAATTTTTCTATTTAACCCTTTCACGCATTTATGACGCAGAGGTTGCCAGATTAGCAATAAGAAATAGAGTTCTCTCACTTATAATTACCTCTCCAAAATTAGTTTTCTGCCCGCAGCTAACTGAAAGACAACTGCAGAGATTGAAATAACTAAACTAACGGTTTCTAAATACCCCTGATGGTAACAAAGACTTTAAAGTATCCCCAATAGGCTCAAAATCGCGTCATATGCATGGAAGGGTTAAGATCGGGTTTTCAGCAATGTAACCCAATCGTATATTGAGGGAAACCTGTACCTGAACAAATGGTACCGGTATCAGTTTGAACATTACCTTGTTTATCAAATGGTACCGGTATCAGTTTGAACATTACCTTGTTTATCAAATGGTTGGTACCGGTATCAGTTTGAATTACCTTGTTTATCAAATGGTACCGGTATCAGTTTGAACATTACCTTGTTTATCAAATGGTACCGGTATCAGTTTGAACATTACCTTGTTTATCAAATGGTACCGGTATCAGTTTGAACATTACCTTGTTTATCAAATGGTATCGGTATCAGTTTGAACATTACCTTGTTTATCAAATGGTACCGGTATCAGTTTGAACATTACCTTGTTTATCAAATGGTACCGGTATCAGTTTGAACATTACCTTGTTTATCAAATGGTACCGGTATCAGTTTGAACATTACCTTGTTTATCAAATGGTACCGGTATCAGTTTGAACATTACCTTGTTTATCAAATGGTATCAGTTTGAACATTACCTTGTATATCAAATGTGTGTTCTTTTATTTCATAGATTTTATTTTAGTAAGCGTTTCCACATAGAGATTTTGATAAGTTATTTTGCCTTTATATTGTCTTTGTCCCAGTTTTGGTTTGTTTAGTTTGCAAGTTTTACATTATAATATACTAAGCGTTGTTTCCACATGGCGATTTTAATTAGTTATTTTGTCTTTTTACTGTGTTCGTTTAAGTTTTGGTTTGTTTAGTTTGCAAGTTTACATTTAAATCAGACTTTTACCTAGGTCCTCCATGACAAACACCAAGAGATTAGGTGTTTCACTCTTCCATACAGGATCTCCTCCATGATGATTACTGTGACAGAGAGGGATTTATTATAGCAACTGTACTTTAGGGGGGATGGTTCACTTTTTGCATTTGCAGTATTAATTATTTTTCTAGTTTCCTCCCTAGACCTCCATGAAATTTAAAAAAAAAATGATTTTTGCATGTATTAATTATTTTTCTAGTCTCCTCCCTAGACCTCCATCAAATTTAAAAAAAAAATCCATTAGATCCCCCTTCTAGATTAATTTGTACATTTTTTGATAGAAAAATTTCCCCGCCAAAGGCCGGTTCTTCCAACATTACAGGCTCACATCGTTCGCCAGGGAAAAAATCAACACCTAAATAGCATGAAAGGTCTAAATATTGACGAAGAAATGGGGCGAAAGGTCTTAAAATCGACTAACTAATCGGGCAAACATCTTAACACCTGAAAACTAATGGGGCTAAACATGAGGGAGAAAGTGGTCCAGAAAAGCGGCCCATCCCCCTTAAGCAAATTCTAACTTCCATTCACATATTCATAGCCTCCCATAGGGATATTGGATACATGCTAAGATTGGTATGCAGGATTCGAAACTGCATAATAAATCGTAGGCTTGTGCAACATTCTTTAACTGTCTTCGTGGTGCAATGCATAAGTGTGTTAATTTTCGGTGTGAGCGTCCTGGGTTCGAATCCCCGGACTGCCAAATGTGTTTGTTAATTTCATTAATCGAGTTTAGGAGTAAAATTGGTTAGTGGAGAGAACATAATAATTATTTGTGTCAATTATCATGACCAATGCACTTGACGAACATAGGTGTCTTATTAGTTATTGGATTTTATATACTGTACAAGATAATCAGTTACAAACTTTCTACATTTATATTTTTGCCTGAATTAAAAAAAAAACATTTGAACGAGTCCACAATATTTATTGTTTTGGCGCTATATAAGTAATCTTAACATTATTATTATTATTGTTATTATAATTATGGTTTTTGTCTTTCTGTTTGTCTTTTGTAGTAGGTACAGCATTTCAATATCAATTAGCCCCCCCCCCTCTTTAGAAGGTAAGGGGGACTTCATCTAATGGTGGACGAAAAAAAGAATATGCCTCACACATCCTACTGTGTGTTGTACTAGGCGACTAATAAGGGGAATGGCGATAGACGTGTGGACCAACAGCCATTACTATGCAATAAAGTCTTTATCTTAGCACTGTCTTGGTATGGCACTGCCGAGGCTGGTGGGGTGCGGATAGGGGCCACAGGGGACAGAGTCTTACCTGGGCGCTGTTTGGCACCACACCTGTGTCGGCAACAGTGTTTGCATGTTGGAGCAGTGTTGGGGCAGGACTTTATTGTTCTATACTGTAGTCCAAATTGCCTAATATACAGTAGAGTCTTGTTATGGTGTTGTCTTTTTGTAACACTGTTAAGGCTGGTGTGGTTGCAGATACTGCAGGTGCAAGTGCTTCAGGGGGACTCTGTTGAGTCTTGCTGAGGCACGGTTAGCACTATACCAATATCAGCCACAGTGATGACTTGGTGGGGCAGTGCTGTGGCGGGACTTTATTGTACTACAGTTGTTGTTGTTCCCCAAGCTGCCTGGCCGAACAGCCCCAAGGCCCCGAGCAAGGCCAAGGCCATAACCGAGCGACCCCACAGAACCCTCCCTGCCGACCACAATAAAGCCTGGGTGACCGAAGCCACTCCATGGCGGGGAGCTGAGGAGGGTGCGGAAACGCCCGGGAAACCAAAGCCCCACCCAGGGCCCAGTGCCCCTCAGCAATTATGAAGAGAAAGTTGAGGGGCAAAGGAAAAATGTGACGCTTTGGCTTCCAATCTTGGTAGATTGGGAGGTCAATCCACGGAAGAGACGCCGTCACTTGAGATCTAGAAAATATGTAAGTAAAAGGAACAGTCAGAGTAAGCTATGGGTATGGCAGAGATCGCTCAGTTCTCACTCTGATAGACCAGCCCATCACCACATTGTACTACAGTGGGTTAGCGTCATTTTTCCATTACATGCATTGCAACGGCTCAGACGAGTTGCCTTTCAGTAGTTGGAGTGTACTGTATTGCACTACAGTACACTCCAACTACTGAAAGGCAACTCGTCTGAGCCGTTACAATGCATGTAATGGAAGAATGACGCTAACCCACTGTACATTGTATGTATGTACTGTACAATGGTACAGTATGGTACAGTATGGTACAGTATGGTACAGTATGGGACTTCATTAATGGAGGATCAGGCTAATTTGTAGTGTTAATTGTTATTGTACCCACGGACAATATAATAATTATTATATTTTATTAAGTGTTATTTCTACATAGCGTTTTGATTAGTTCTGTTGCATTTATCCTGTGTCGTCCCAGTTTTGGTTTATTTATTTTGCAAGTTTTACATTATAATTATTTTACAGATTACGTACAGTGCAGTAAAAGAGTTTGTGGATGCCCAAGGCGTTACCCAAGTCCAGAAGATCCCCACCATCCCGCACATCGTCAGCAACCGCAAGTTAAGCTACATTATCGAGGAGCTGCGACCCTTCACCACTTACACCGTTAACGTCACGGCTGTCCCTCAAACCAAGGAATACCGTCCACCGGCTAAGATTACCGTTACTACGCAGATGGCAGGTAAGTTGTGGAGGGGGGTCACCTGCTATTTTCTCTTTCTCTCCTTTTCTGGCTTGTATCCATTCGGCCCCATTCAGCCAACTCTTATAAGACATTTATCCCCATTTAGGTGTCGATTTCTTCCTGGCGAGCGATAGCGACCCAGCATTGTATGGACAAATCCGGCTTTGCCGGAGAAATTTTTCTATTGAAAAATGTACAAATTTAGCTTGCTGTAAAAAAAAAAAAAAAAAAAAAATATATATATATATATATATATATATATATATATATATATATATATATATATATATATATATATATGCTGGCTCGCTACCGCTCGCCAGGAAAATATTGACACCGTTAAGTCACGGCTGTCCCGTAAACCAAGGAATACCGTCCACCGGCTAAGATTACCGTTACTACGCAGATGGCAGGTAAGTTTGGAGATCTTTATTTAAGGGGGGGTTACCTGCTTTTTTCTCTTTCTCTCCTTTTCTCTCTTTCTCTCCTTATCTCTTTCTCTCCTTATCTCTCTTTCTCTCCTTATCTCTCTTTCTCTGGCTTGTATCCATTCGGCCCCATTCAGCCAACTGTTTGAAGAAGTTTATCCCCATTTAGGTGTCGATTTCTTCCTGGCGAGTGATAGCGAGCCAGCATTGTATGGAGAAATCTGACTTCGCCAGACATTTTTCTCTTGAAAAATGTACAAATTTAGGTTGCTGTAAAACAAGAATATACAGTATATGTATGGTGGAGGTGAATAGGGTTAATGATGGTATCACTTCTCCTATATAAAAGCTTCCACCATCACAGGCTTACCCTGGGATTAATTAGATAACTCAAATTAATGTTAGATTAGGTCAATGAAAGTGAAGAATAATTAATAATAGTATAATGAAAGATATCTTAAGACTTATTCAGAAGTACACTAATATATGGATTGTATAAGTATTCGTAACAGTACGATTAATTCAAGTATGTTATATATAGTCTGTTATCACACACGGAGCTAACCTCTGACCCTTCGATGAGCGAGCCGGGGTCTCTCCCTTTTCTGCTCTCGCTCTCTGGATACCCACCTTATATTATGTTGGGTTTCGCCCCTCTTTATGACGTAAAACCACTCATTATCATTCACGTGTACATCACGACCAATCCTAGTCCCTGTCGATATATAATGACGTAATAAGGTGTGGTTTCCAATGTGACCTGTTCTGGGTAAGTTTCCATCAGAGCGGTCACGCTGTAACCAACTCTATTGTGAGATCTTGGGAATGCTGACTAAGTGGCTGACGTCTACTTAAACCTCAGATTCTAGGCGCCCAGTACCACTTGTCTCCATCATGTACAGTCGATGTAAGAAATACTATGTTTACTAATATGAGTAGTTGTATTAAGGTTATTATAGTGAGATATATTTTAAATATTGTTACGACCGGGACTCGTATAAAACAAGGGCTCTTAATCATTGGACTAGAAAGGCACACAGCCACAATGGTAACACTAGATCCAACCCTCGAACTTATAATGCCGGTGCACAAAAACACCTATACCCTCCAGAGTTAAATCTGCGATAGCGGGGTATCCTCTAACTCAGTATAAATGCACTACTACTACAGTCTGATGATCTCTGATACAGCCTGATCACAACAACATACAATTACGTTAATAAGGTATACAAGGAAAAAGATAGAGAGCTTAATTAGATCACTGGAATGATTTAATGCAAACAAGAAGAAGGTATAATTAAAGTTACTCTAAACAATAATAAACTGTCACTCCTATATTAAAGAAAGTGAATGAAAGTCCTAAAGCATCGAACAGGAATCTTCTGAAGAAAGTCTGATGCTGCTTAAGATGATCGAATCGGATTTTGAACTGTTATATAAAGCAGGAACAAGATATGATATGTGTAGGGACATACAGTGTTAACTGGCACGGGAATAACGATAAATGCGCAATAGTATTATCTTCAACAACAAAAGAAGTACTTCCTCAGGCAACGCAAAAGCCTGCTCAGGTTGTGCAACTCAACAACAACCAAGGCTTACAATCAACGTGAATAAAAATGCTGCATACATAACATAAGAGTTTATAATCCTAATCGGGTGTCTGCTAGGCGAATAAAGTCTAGCTGGGATGTTGTAGGCTAGGAAACAATGGCTGAGCAAGCGGCTCGTAGCCTAGCGAGGTCCTTAAGACTGTACGGCCAAATTACGTTAAATGACGGGGTGCTCTCTTGAGAGATCCAGATCGCTAGTATCTGGTTCTCTCCTGGCGACCCTCTTCAAGTCGAAACAAAACGAGTTAGCACAGTGCTGGGTGGCAGAGGCAAAAGCCCTCACTCGCAACACCGTGCTAAACTCACAAGGTACACAGTCGGAAAGACAACCTAGGCTTCCCACGTATCCATTGCGATTGTACAAGTTCAACAAAACCTGGTAAACATCAGAAATCACAACACCCATAGCCTCACTCCAGTCTAGCATTAGATAGCCCAGCAGACAACCAAGAAATAGGTAGGGAGACACCGCGAGTGTGCCGATCCTCTACAGACAAAATGTTAACCCCTCCAAAATGTCTAACTAAACATGAAATATCCGAGAGCTTCAGCATATAATACGATGGCCGATATATGAAATCGTGCTGAACCAAAGGGGAGGTATGATGTTAAATAGATTAGAAGAATAAGAGGTAAGAAGTTGAGAGAGAGAGAAAGTGTTCTATAGGTGGAAGTCGGGGACAGAAGGCAAGGGAGGTGTGAAGGTTATGCTGGTCAAGCAAGGTCTGAGCGAGGAAGGCACAAAGGCAGCAAGGAGTGCGGGGAACTACCTTCTGCTGCGGCAGAAGGGCGGCAAAGCGGCCAGCCACTCAGAGGGCCCAGCCGTGGCATGACGTCACCGAGACAACGCGTAACACTACGCGCACAACCCTCTGCCTCCTGCACTTACTCACTCACACTCTCTAGCTGTATCATTCACTCTTATGCATTAAACTTATAACTGATGATATAAAATATAATGCATTGTCACAGACGAAAATAAAGACCACTTCTATACTGCCTATGACATTACGATTCACAAGAAAGAAAGTATAACATTGTAGATAGACTGTAGCCAAATTCATTGCCCTGGCGAGTGTTAGCGAGTGGCCAAGCGAGTGGCTGAGCCCACGTGGCGTTCTGCTAAGCTGCAGGCGTCACACCCCACCCAAGATATTAGACGCTCAACCATAAGCTCCATATCTGACAAGCAGAACCCCAATAAGACTCGCCACCCCTAACCACTTCGCGACAAAGAGAGGCAAAGCTCAGTTCTCATCAAAACAAATTACAACCCCTCCCAACACAATAGCTTAATTCATATTGCTATGCTCCTAGAGCGAACTCTACTAGCCCAGCCTTCTGAGAGAAGTACAGGTTCAACTCAGAACTTCAGCTATAACATACTTAAAAATTTAACTATTAAAGAAAGAGTTTTTATAGAATTTTCATTTTTTTTAATATGTTTATGGCGGCTGCATTACAGGGGCAAGCCAATTTTACTCCACTCTCAACACACACTGACTGAACGGCGAGGGTTCTCCTGCAAACAAACCCTCCCGTGACAAACAATCAGCCCAAACATTATCAGTGCCCTTAGCATGCCACACATCCAACTTGTGTTCCAGCAGCACAACAACACCTGACACTGATAAACTGCCCAGTTCATCACAAGACTGGCACTTCTCTTCGCTCTTTCCGGCAACGGGACCTGCCAATATCCTTTCACTAGTTCTACCTTCGTGATAAATGAGGCAGCCCCGATGCGGTCTGTGGTATCGTCAACTCTAGGTAATGGATAGGCGTCTGTCAGGGATAATGCTGCCACACTCTTGCAATCACCATACACACGGAGCTTGCCACTCAACTCAGGTTGCAAACTCACTGGCAACGACCACTCACGATATATATCCCTTATTCCTCAGACCCTTGGGCAATGGATGGTGTCTGTCAGGGATAATGCTTTCACACTCTTGCAATCACCATACACACGGATCTTGCCACTCAACTCAGGTTGCAAACTCACTGGCAACGACCACTCACGATATCCCTTATCCCTCAGACCCTTTTTCCACATGTCGTCTAGCTCTGTTTTCACGACAGGCTGTTGAGCAGGATTTATACGGTAAGGAATTAAACTGAGCCTTGCACTGTCTCCAGCCTCCATGTCGGATTCTACCCCATACATCAGGCCTGGAGAAGCAACAAACATGCGGATGCACTGCCACAGCCTAGTAAACAACTTATCTCGCAGAACAACATGCCTAGTGCCCTCCCACAACCCAGCCGAGACCGCAGCTTCTAACCTGTAGTCTCCCTCCTTCTCCACCTTCGTCCCTAGAACAGCCAGGTCATGAGAGGGACAATCAGTACCACCTGTGCAGTCACTCCCATAGTTCATTATTGCTAAGGCTTCCCCGCCGATACCGTACATGCGCACCCCCGCATTCCTTACGACTACATCTGCCTGCGCAGCATCACCGCTTTTAGCGACATGGCCAGATACAGTCGGTCTATGGTAGGGCTGTTGCATTCGACTAGAGCAGCATTGGGAGGCTATGCGACGACCGGGCACATCCACTCCACAGCCAACCTCACCAATCTGCTCAATGTCCTCCTTCTGACCACCACCCTTGGCAGCCATGGGTCGACCCTGACCTGACAACCATGTCCAAGCCTCGTCGCCCACCTTGAACCACCGAAACAACGAGGCTAACGGTCTACCAACATTCAAGTGACCTGCCCACGGAACATCTTGCACCGCCTGAGTTGTGAGGCTCGGGTGCTCGGCACGACCAGTGGGGTATGAACTGAGCTGGTGCTGGAGCGCTGCACACTGCTGCTCAGGCAGGTGCTCTAGCGCTTCCACAGCCACCAGACTCGTGTCCCCTGCCCACTGCTCCGCCGAGACATGACAATCCCAACTCTCCTCCACCTGTGCCCTACTGCCCCCCTCTCCTTCTCCACCTTGGCCGCTGCAGACCAACGCAGGGCAGTAGGCTGCTCAGGTGGTTGCCTCACAAACTCCTCCAACAGGTTCACATGACATGTTTCCCCGTCCTCGTGTTCGATAGCCCCGTTCCCACAACTCTCCTCCAACTGGGAACTACTAAGTTGCGGAGTGCCATCACGCCCAACCATGTCACTAGGGGTGACAGGTTTTGGGGCCACTCTCGAGCTCACCTCTGAGTCAAGTACTAAGCCGCTAAGGAGAGCCGCTGGAGCAAAACTCACAAAACTCCCAACTTTAGCTTGCTCCTTCCGACCGTTCCTCCGCTGGTCTAGAGACTGAGGAATAGGCTGTGACACTTTGAATTGCAAGAGATCTTGTAACAACGCACGCCATAGGTTGTACTTGACACTTCTCTACCCACTCCTGTTCCTCCCTACTCACGTCGGCCGGCTTCTCGGCAATGACTAAGGGTGAAACCTCAGAAGTAGGCACTGCAAAGTCGTTGCCAAGAAGGAGGTCGACGCCCCCAACAGGCAAGTTCTCCACAATTCCAACATCCAACTCTCGTGTCACACCATTTACCTCCAGTTCCATCCTGACCAACGGGTATGACCTGCTAGCATTGATACCTTGCACCACAACCACCCGTGCCGTGTTTATTGGTCTACCAGTAAAGTTCTTCATCAAAGTCTGAGAGGCACCCGTGTCTCGCAACAGCTCAACTCCATGCTTCTTACCAGCCCACTTCACGCAGCCACGCCCTCGAAGGTTGCAAAAGACATCGCGGACAGGGTTCGAGCCTTCCGGATTCTTCTCCACTGGCTGTGTCCCAGCCTCTGACGTTATACCCCGGGCAAACTCAGACGACTTCGGGGACACCCCAATGTTGCGAGCCAAAGACACAACTGCATTAGGTAGCTTGCTTGGACAGGCTCTTGCAAAATGCCCCTTCTCATGACAATGAAAACACTAACTCCACCTTGGGCTTCCCTTGAGGTGGGGAAGGGCCCGGACCCTTCTTAAACGGGACGGTATTAGGTTTATGATCAGACTTAATATCATTGCTCTTGTTGTTGTTGTTGTTGTTGTTGTTCCCTAAGCTGCCTGGCCGAACAGCCCCGAGTCCCTGAGAAAGGCCATGGCCACGATCGGGCTTTCCCACAGAGCTCTCATTGAGTGTAGATTGTGTTGTTGGCGTAAGTGGTTGTGTGAAATGCAGTCTTCTATGATGTGTTTAATGGTATGGGGTGCTGTGTTACATCCCAGGCAGGCGTCGACAACGGAGTCATCCAGTCTCTTCTGATAGCTCAGGAGAGCTGGATGGTGTCCGCATCTCAGCCTGGCCAGGTGGACTCTGTCCTCGCGAGGAAGGGAGGATTCGGAAGGATGGATTTCGGGAGGTCGTGCATGCAGCTGTGTGTTGTCTGTGAGTGAGTGGATGGATCGGTGAGAGATATGAGTATGGATGTGCTTCTGGAAGTTGGTTCGGGGTGGGCAGGGAGGGAGAGAGGACAATAATTGTGTGTGATACCGTGTGCTGGGTGTTGTTTTGATATTTCTTGGTGTCTGTGGGTGTGTTGCCATGTAGTTTAGTGGGTGGTCTTGGTTCGTGGAGGCTGCTGCTCTTGTTGTTATTGTTATATGGTGCATCACCGACTCGGGGGGATGGAGTGTTGCGCCCCTTGTTACCTGTATCGTTCCGTTGTGCAGACCCGCACCCACGAATCAGCGATAGCCTACGGTCAGCCATCTCAGCTGCCTCCTGTAGAGCTTTCGGGGTTTTTTCTTTAAGATACAACGTCAGATCGCCGCCCGTACACGTGAAAAATTGTTCTTGAAGCATCAGCTGTTTCAACTCCTCAAACGTTGATGCCTTCTCAGAATGCAGCCAGTTTCGAAATGCATCGGACAGATCCCGGGCATGCTCAAGAAAGGTGCACTCACGACCCTTCGTTACACCCTGGAACTTCAATCTGTACGTCTCTGGTTGTAACTCGTACGCCCGCAAAACAGCTTCCTTCAATACCTCATAATCGACGCAAGACTCCAAGGGCAACGCATCATATGCCTTGAGTCCTTTGCCAACCAACCTAGAGGAAACAAGGGCTGCCCACTTAACCTCGGGCCATTGGTACTCCCGGCACTTCTTCTCAAAACGCATGAAAAATTCGGTAACACCCGACTCATCAAATACAGGGACCAACTTGAGCAGGTGCGATAAAGACTGATCAAGACCTCGATTCCCAGAACCGAGACGCTGCCCTGTCGACACCACCCGAGACCTCTCAAGATCTCTGTCTGCACAGTACTTCGTAGCCTCAACCTGAATCTCAGCCTTCCGTACGGCCTTTCTCTCCTCAGCCTGAATCCTAGCCATCTCAAGCTGGAAGATCATATCTGGAGTTAAACCTTGAGGAGGAGAAGATGCAACAATTGGAGACCCACCCAGTGATCCACCCAGGTGCAAACCATGCTGCCAGTGACTATCGGCTTGCGGGACCGTACCCGGCTCCGGAGCCCGAGGGGGCGCCATGGTAGGAGTCGAGTGGAATGGGGGCTGGACCGAAGGTGCCCCAGCTCCCGCTCCCCCCGAAGCCCCACGCACCCCGCCGAGCACCCAGTCCACCAGGTCACCTCTCGTCATGCTGCTAGTGCCCACATGACCCATGACCGTGGCCAAACACTGGAGACCATACCGATCAATCCCCGACACCCGGTCAACAGTAATAGGCATCTCCAGAAACTTCTTTGCATCCTCCTCACTAGTTATTACTCTAATGTCTTCTAACAAACCCCGCTGCTGCACCTCAGAGTCTGCTTCCCATACTGTATCCTCACTGTACATTGATCCGTCGTTCGACTCAGTGTCCACCGAAAATTCTCAACGTTTATAAAAACAAAAAAAGTACCTAACTCTCATGTAGCACTATTCACTCAAAAATATAAAATGCTCGAAGACTCTTAAGTGTTATACTACTTGCGAAAAAAAAATCTGTGTCCACTATATTCCTTTAAACAAAAACACAAATGACCACAACACTCCTGCATGGTGATGGGCTGGTCTATCAGAGTGAGACCTGAGCGATCTCTGCCATACCCGTAGCTTACTCTGACTGTTCCTTTTACTTATATATTTTCTAGATCTCGAGTGACGGCGTCTCTTCCGTGGATTGACCTCCCAATCTACCAAGATTGGAAGCTAAAGCGTCACATTTTTCCCTTGCCCCTCAACTTTCTCTTCATAATTGCTGAGGGACACAGGGCCCTGGGTGGGGCTTTGGTTTCCCGGGCGTTTACGCACCCTCTCAGCTTCCCGCCATGGAGTGGCTTCGGTCACCCAGGCTTTATTGTGGTCGGCAGGGAGGGTTCTGTGGGGTCGCTCGTTTATGGCCTTGGCCTTACTCGGGGCCTTGGGGCTGTTCGGCCAGGCAGCTTGGGGAACAACAACAACAACAACAACACTCCTGCAATATTTCTCTAAGTTCACAAAATCCTGAGCAAGGTCACCATTTGTTACGACCGGGACTCATATAAAACAAGGGCTCTTAATCATTGGACTAGAAAGGCACACAGCCACAACGGTAACACTAGATCCAACCCTCGAACTTATAATGCCGGTGCACAAAAACACCTATACCCTCCAGAGTTAAATCTGCGATAGCGGGGTATCCTCTAACTCGGTACAAGTGCACTACTACTACAGGCTGATGATCTCTGATACAGCCTGATCACAACAACATACAATTACGTTAATAATGTATACAAGGAAAAAGATAGAGAGCTTAATTAGATCACTGGAATGATTTAATGCAAACAAGAAGAAGGTATAATTAAAGTTACTCTAAACAATAATAAACTGTCACTCCTATATTAAAGAAAGTGAATGAAAGTCCTAAAGCATCGAACAGGAATCTTCTGAAGAAAGTCTGATGCTGCTTAAGATGATCGAATCGGATTTTGAACTGTTATATAAAGCAGGAACAAGATATGACAAGTGAAGGGACATACAGTGTTAACTGGCACGGGAATAACGATAAATGCGCAATAGTATTATCTTCAACAACAAAAGAAGTACTTCCTCAGGCAATGCAAAAGCCTGCTCAGGTTGTGCAACTCAACAACAACCAAGGCTTACAATCAACGTGAATAAAAATGCTGCATACATAACATAAGAGTTTATAATCCTAATCGGGTGTCTGCTAGGCGAATAAAGTCTAGCTGGGATGTCGTAGGCTAGGAAACAATGGCTGAGCAAGCGGCTCATAGCCTAGCGAGGTCCTTAAGACTGTACGGCCAAATTACGTTAAATGACGGGGTGCTCTCTTGAGAGATCCAGATCGCTAGTATCTGGTTCTCTCCTGGCGACCCTCTTCAAGTCAAAACAAAACGAGTTAGCACAGTGCTGGGTGGCAGAGGCAATAGCCCTCACTCGCAACACAGTGCTAAACTCACAAGGTACACAGTCGGAAAGACAACCTAGGCTTCCCACGTATCCGTTGCGATTGTACAAGTTCAACAAAACCTGGTATACATCGGAAATCACAACACCCATAGCCTCACCCCAGTCTAGCATTAGATAGCCCAGCAGACAACCAAGAAATAGGTAGGGAGACACCGCGAGTGTGCCGATCCTCTACAGACAAAATTTTACCCCTCCAAAATGTCTAACTAAACATGAAATATCTGAGAGCTTCAGCATATAATACGATGGCCGATATATGAAATCGTGCAGAACCAAACGGGAGGTATGATGTTAAATAGATTAGAAGAATAAGAGGTAAGAAGTTGAGAGAGAGAGAAAGTGTTTTATAGGTGGAAGTCGGGGACAGATGGCAAGGGAGGTGTGAAGGTTATGCTGGTCAAGTAAGCTCTGAGCGAGGAAGGCACAAAGGCAGCAAGGAGTGCGGGGAACTACCTTCTGCTGCGGCAGAAGGGCGGCAAAACGGCCAGCCACTCAGAGGGCCCGGCCGTGGCATGACGTCACCGAGACAACGCATAACACTACGCGCACAACCCTCTGCCTCCTGCACTTACTCACTCACACTCTCTAGCTGTATCATTCAGTCTTATACATTAAACTTATAACTGATATTATAAAAAATATAATGCATTGTCACAGACGAAAATAAAGACCACTTCTATACTGCCTGTGACATGACGATTCACAAGAAAGAAAGTATAACATTGTAGATAGACTGTAGCCAAATTCATTGCCCTGGCGATTGTTAGCGAGTGGCCAAGCGAGTGGCTGAGCCCACGTGGCGTTATGCTAAGCTGCAGGCGTCACAATATGTACTCTAGTGTTTATGTAATTCACGGAGTAATAGTTGGATATATTGGAGTACCTAACATATATACAGTATATATATATTGGCTCGCTACCGCTCGCCAGAAAAATATTGACACCTGGATGCGGGTAAACGTCTTAAAACAGTAGGCTGAATGGGGCCGAATGGATACAACCCAGAGAGAGTTTATCATATACCGTTTATCATATACCTGTGTATGATATACCTGTAAAGATACATAAATAGATAGAGATAGACCCGGAATGGCTGGCCTTGTCCGTTAAGTCTGAAATCTGTTGAGTCGAGGTCTGTATAATCAAGGAGCAATTGTACAGTATTGCTAAGCTGATTTATTTTAAAACTTCAAACTAAGGATATATACCTCATTATTGTCCATTATCTTAAATATAGGCTTGCTGTATATATATTCCTTAACTTGCATATACTTGACTAAGCTATCATTTTGTCCTGGCAACTAATATGATATACTTCTGTGTAGCCCCTCAGCCCATGGTCAAGCGTCGTTTCCACATAGCGATTTTGATTAGTTATTTTGTCTTTTTACTGTGTTCGTATAAGTTTTGGTATGTTTAATTTGCAAGTTTTACAGTTTAACTAAGCTATAATTTGTTTTCCTTCAAACTAATATGATATACTTGTGTGTAGCCCGTATACTTGATTAAGGTGTAATTTTTTTCCTTCCAACTAATATGATATACTTCTGCGCAGCCCCTCAGCCCATGGTAAAGCCGGACTTCTACGGTGTGAAGGGTGACCATGAGATAGCCATGATCCTGCCCCAAGCATCGGAGGAATATGGACCCATTGCCTTTTACTACCTCACAGTGGTCCCGGAAGACAAGATCACCACGTTCAAGAGTCCGGACCAGTACCTCACAGATGATGTATGTATGTATGTATGTATGTATGTATGTATGTAGGATATGTATGTATGTATGTAGGATATGTATGTTTGTATGCATGTAAGTATGTACAGTATGTATGTATGTATGTATGTTTCCAGAAGACAAGATCACCACGTTCAAGAGTCCTGACCAGTACCTCACAGATGATGTAAGTACTTGACTCAATTAGGAATAATTTATCATTTGATTGTCTATACTGTACTGTATACACAACACAGTATGCCATATAGATATTGGCGTAGGGATGCAGCGACCCCAACGCCCACCACTTCGGTGGTGCAGTCAGCCTCTGTTGCAGTTACGGTAATTTCTTGTTACTGCCTTATTGTAGCACGGTTAAGGCTGGTGTGGTGCGATTTCGCCAGGTGCAAGTGCTTCACGGGGACTTTGTTGAGTTCTGCTGAGACACTGTTAGCACTATACCAACATCACCCACAGTGATTACATGATGGGGCGTTGTTGTGGCAAGACTTTGTTGTACTGTGCTGCAGTAAAGACTGTAACCACCGTGTTATGATTGATGTGCACTGTGTGCAGTACTGTCATTGTACCATGGAAGCCACATTCACTGTGGACGGTTGCGGTCTTTAAACCTGTATGTATGTATGTATGCACAGCACAGTATGCCATATAGATATGTATTTTATTATGTGGGTGTAATAGTGTATGCTCAGGCACTTCTTCTGACAGAATAATAACTGCCAATGGTTTTAAATATTTTCTCCCTTCTATTGGATTAATTGTCTATTATTTTGTTCTTGCAAAAATATGTGGAAGGACAGAGAGGGAGAGGTAGACCGAGAGATAGGTGGAAGGATGGACTTAAGAATTACCGGAATATGCGCAAAAGCGATGCTAGATGGGAGGAGGGGTGTTGACCAACTGGGATTTTTTTTTTTTTTTTTTTTTTTTTTTGTGAGTGATGGAGGCAAAAGGCAGGACAGCCTGTAGTGAGTGCCTCCCCCATAGTTGAAAGAGCGACAGGGCCAAAATCAAGGGACGTTCGAGCCAAAATGCCTGGACACACAGAGTTTGAAGCAATTTAAGTCATAGGAAGAGGGAAAGACTGATTCTGGGAGAGAGTTCCAGAGCTCAGCTGTTGAATAGAAGAAAGTTTGAGAGTAACGTTTCACTCTTGGGTTGGAGAGTTGCATAGTGTAGGGGTGGGATTGTGTTGCAAGACGGGTACCACGTGCCCTATGTAGAGGAGGTGGTATACACTGGGAAAGCTCTGAGGAGCACTGATTATTATAGTAGCGATAGAATAGCGAGAGAGATGCAACATTGCGGCGAAGAGAGAGAGCTTGCAGAGAGTTGGTGAGTGGACGGGAGTTAATGATACGAAAGGCCTTCCTTTCAACTTTGTCTAGGATTGGGGTGTGAGAGGATCCTCCCCACACATGTGAACAATACTCAATACAAGGACGCACTGTGCCCCTATACAGAGCAAGAAGGTGCATGGAGGCGATTCATTCGTGGCCACCCCTTCGGGGAGCATGGTGTCTGGCAATAGATAAATAGAATGAATATGTATGTATATATGTACTGTATAGTGTATATAGGCCTACTCAAGCACATACCCCATAGCTGGGGGTGGTCAACTCGAGACAGAATCTAAACAGAAACAACATTTACCCCTTAAGGACGGGCATGTTTGTTGACATGACCGTGCTGCTGGGCGGGTATATTTACCGAAAGCGAGCTTCATTCCATGCTCTTTTTCATGCATAAACAAGAGCCAGAGCGTAATACAATTATATATCCGTGAAAGGGCGATAGTAGGGCTTTCCAATGACACTTGAATCATCCTTGTATGACCACGGGTTATCTTGTAGCGATCGCGTAACCGGAGGTGAAAATAACCTTAAAATTAGGTAATTTCAATAGTTTTTTCCTTGTCTCGCGAGGACGGGCAAAGGTGGGGAGACGCCGGTGCTCCCAGACACGGCCCAGTGGTGGTGCCGAGTGGTCAGAGTCCACTTATCGTCCTCCCAACTCGCGGACTCTCTCTCAGAGCTCATAACGTACTCAAAATGGTGCCCTTCATATGAAGGGCACTGCAGGGGTGGCCAATATTCTCTCTCCCATCATATGACGGTCACCGTCGGTTAAGGGTTAAAGTTCCAATTCATAGGGTCCGGAACCACTTTCGCATTCTTTCGTCTCATTTTCTGTTTCGTCTAGTAGGTGCATTTTACAAGGGAAGGGGGAATCCTATCCTCCCATCCCCGAAGTAGGAAAAGTAGTACAGTCGTGCTAATAAGTGATGTCTCGGCACCAAGTATATTTTGATCAATAATTGGTATCAGCAATATCTAAGCTTCAGTTCTTCATATCGAGTGAAATATACAAACATGTTCCTACACTTACCCACCCTATTGAATTCTGACAGACACTAATACAGCACATAGCAAGCCAAACGTAATGACAGCTGGGACATGACTTATTAGCGTCACCGTACGGGAAAAGACAGACATGCATCAATATAGCCAGTATTATATGACTTCATTTGTATTGCAAGACTACAGTACAGATCTCCCTTGACTTACGATTGGGTTACGTTCCCGATAACCCGATCTTAAATAGAAAAACCCTATGGCAAATCCTAAAATTAATGGGGTAAATGGGGACGTGTTCTCGGACCAGCCAAAACAAACCAAAACACATACAAAAAACACCTAAAAACCTATCATAATATCATAAATTGGGGCATCGGATAGTGAGGGAAACCTGTACAGATTGAATATCATTGTTTGTTTGTCTATCTATCTATCTATATGCTCAGGCCCAATCCCCACTTTTCCTATTTTTATTTTGTATTTTCTATTTAATTCTATTTTATTATTATTATTGTTTTTTTCTTGGGGGTGGCCGCCTCAAGACAGAGCAAGAACAGGGAAAACACAAAACACAACATAAAACAACGAATAAACACAGACAAAACACAAATTCACACACATCTTTGTTTGTACTATATTGAAATATATTTTTCCTTTCAGCTAATTGCCAATAAAGCTGGGAGTACAGAAGCTCTTGCTGAAGGTCCCTACATCGCTGCCAAGTTTCTTCATCGAAACATACCATATTCATTCTCATTGGGAAATGCACACATATATGAGGGCTTCAAAAATAGACCTCTCCAGGCAAAGAAAAGGTAAGATAACTATAGGTAACGCCAACCAACTTGACAAACATCTCGACCCCTGACCTCTTCGTAACTCAAAAGAACCTTGAGCAAACTGGCGGTAAATATCCACACCTATTTCCTGGTGAACTCTTCCCAAATGATAGAAATGTCAGCCCAATTGCTTTCATTCATTTTGAGTTATAAGAAGTTATGGGTCTAGATTATTGTCAAGTTCGTTGCCGCTAACCTATAGCATTATTCGTTTTGTGTTATGTACAAAGGAGTACAAAGGAAAACAAGCAACAACAGATCATGCGACCCCTCGAGGTTACTTGTCCTCCAAAACACTGCTGTTCCAAGTGTTGCAACAGCACTTCGGAAAGAATGTGGGAAAGATGTGAGAAGGAAGTGCTGCCCTGGGGCTTAGTTCATGGCAGGGGAAATTATATTAAGATCTTTTTAGGTTATTGAGCAAACACTACTAAAGAAAAAATTATTTAATTCTTGCTACCAAGAATACATTTGAGACCTCTGGTGGACGCATCTGAACTAGCGCCAAAGCTACGACTGTCGACATCAACAATACTTAACACCTAGGACATGCACAGTTTATCATGATTTCTTGTGATTATACTTGCTTTTATTATACAGTATACGACTACACTAAATCCTTATAAAGTATAGTAGTCATGGGAATGTCCATATGCAGCTGATAATGACTACAAACATAATTATAAGCTGATTAATAATCATAACAAAAAGGCGCGAAAATGCTTGCTGACTTTGTATTGTAAATATGCGTTATATATGGGTATGGGTGACTTTAAAATATAATAAACAACAGTATGCATAGGCTATAATATGCGTCAGCTACAGACATTTCGACAGACCGCTTATAATAAAGAATTGTTGAAAGAGAGAGAGGGTACAGAGATCCGCAATGTACAGTATACAGTTACCCATGATGCACCGCGGTAACATTGTGTTCAGCGCCTCTGTCCGCCACTTTTGGCATTTGTTGGTAGGGAGAATTACTTAGCTGGCATTAATGAGTTATACTATATATATTTCTGTTTCTTCATTTTCATCTAATGACAGAAAAACCTTGAAGGAAAACCCTGGAATGCTTAGAAGTGCTTACCTGCAATGTTGTACAGTCAGGACCCCCAATACACGATTCCACAATTCGCGAAAACCCTAATACACGAGTTACCCCTCGAAAATAACATTAATTAATTAAGCATTAATTATGCGAGGTGGTACCACAATACACGAATCGAGAGCTAAGAAGGGGCCAAATCCGCTATTCCCGCTTGATACCCGAGCACGTCTACGTTTCGCGAGGCCCAGGAGTAGCTCTGAAAAAAGAAGAAGACGGGCATACGCCTGCCTTCCCTCCCGCTTACCCTCCCTCCCTCCCTCCCACAGTCCCGCTCAAGCGCTCATAGCCGTGCGGAGTGACCAAACGTTTGTAGTGCCTGCCACTTTTTTCGCCATGCCACGCCAATATAAGAAGATAACACACAAAATGAAGGTGGAATTGTTGTTTCGCAAGAAAAGAGGAGAAGGAAACTGTGCAATAGGCTTGTCAGAGTAAACTGTTCGTACGATTTGGTTAGGGAGGGAGAAGTTGGAGAAAATCGTGAAGTCCTACGGTCCTAGTCCTAGCCTATCTACTACTAATTTTAAGGATAGTTTCATATTTTTATTCATTGTTCTTCTTATATATAAGATATAGACTGTACTGTAGAGCCAAAAATGTCGAAAATAGGGCCAAAAATTTCGAAAATAGGCCATAATTGAGAGATGTCACCCAATCTAATTATTCCCATTTAAAGTTAGTTCCACAATACCCGAATTCACAATACGCGATGCCTCCTGTCACCCCTATTCTCGCGAATTGGGGGTCCTGACTGTATTTAGAGTCGTTTACTACATCATGATATAATGTAAATGCTTGATATATTGTAAATGCTCTACCATGTGCTTGTATTGTATTGTTGTTGTATTGTGGTTGTACTGTGCAAATATTAATGTTGTCCTTTTTGTTTACAGATACAGAATATTTGTTAGAGCTGTTGTGGATACTCCTGGTCAGGTATGTTGCTGCTCAGTAAAGTTATACTGTAGTGTAGTGAGCGCTTGGCAATCCACGCAAAGTCCGCGCCAAAAAATAAAATACCAACATATCATTATTATATTTATTTTTATTATTATTACTACCAACTCGGCAATTAATCCGTTCAGTCCTGTAATAATAATAATAATAATAGTTCTTAAAGCTAGCGCATGCTAAGCTAGCTAAGGATAGCTCAATAAGGCCGATTAGGCGTATTTCCATTGGGGTCCTGTACTACTACCCCATCCCTTTGCTCATGAGGGATGGTAACGACTCGGTGCTTGTGAAAAATCTTTAATGCGCCGAGCGTGGGCACGAACCCGGGCCTTCTGGGTGGAAGTCCGAGACGCTAGTCACTACACCAAGCGAGCCGCTAGGTTACAGTAATTAAAGTCCCCCCAAGTCCCAAGCAATGTGGCCAAAATGGCAGGAGAGACCACCTTTCCACCTCAAGAGATGAGGCAAGACTGGCTCTCTCACCCTTCAGTGGGTCTTATATAAGCTGAGAGAGAAAAAAAAAAGTACAGGGTTGTACAGGCAGTTACAAGGAAAGTACATTACTGACGACTATATCCGTTGCTGGGACTGGGGAGTTACTTATTTACTGACGACTATAGTTGTCTCTGGGATTGGAGGGGTTAACCCTTTCATGCTCCGAGGATTGTCGTTTAGTATTTAGAAATAGAATTCTCTTAATCTCATATATACCTATCCAAAATTAGTTTTCTGCCCACAAATCACTGAAAGACACCTGCAGAGGTTGACGTATCTAAACTAAAGGTTTCTAAACACCCGTGATGGTAACAAAGGTTTTTAAAGGGGGATGGGCCGGTTTTCTGGACCACTTTCTCCCTCAGGTTTAGCCCCATTAGTTTTCAGATGTTAAGATGTTTGCCCCATTAGTTAGTCGATTTTAAGACCTTTCCCTCCATTTCTTTGTCAATATTCAGACTTTTTGTGCTATTTAGGTGTCAATTTTGTCCCTGGCGAACGATAGTGAGCCTGCAATGTTGGAAAAACGGCCTTTGGCCGGATCATTTTTCTACCAAAAAATGTACAAATTAATCTAGAAAGGGGATCTAATGGTTGTTTTTTTAAATTTGATGGAGGTCTAGGGAGGAAACTAGAAAAATAATGAATAAATGCATAAATAATGATTACATGCAAAAATCTGCCAAAAAGTGAACCATCCTCCCTTAAAGTATTCCTGTAAGGACACAATAGCGTTCTAGTGCGCGAAAGGCTTAACTTACCAATACAACAGAGCTGACATGGGAGCCATCTCGGTAGACTTAGCTGACTTTAGAGACACATTCCTCGACAATGACCCAATGGCCAATTCTGTTGAGCTAAATTGGACCAGACTTCGCGACTTCATACATGACAGAATGGACAAGCACATACCCAAGAAAATCATTACACGGAACCAGTCACCACCATGGTTCAATAGACAGTTACGAAGACTACATAGAAACAAGATTAAAGCATACAAGACAGCTAAACGTTACAACGATACAGAATACTGGGATCATTACAAAAACACACAAAAAAACATTACAAAAAGAAATCAAACAAGCAGAACTAACTACACAACCACTTTCCTCACAAACAACATGCAAAACCACAAAAAATTCTACAGCTTCTTCAAAGCGCGCAAACAAGACTCGACTGGTATAACAACATTATTACATAACGATTCTCTGGTCACACTTCCAGAGGACAAAGCACATGCACTTAATTCGCAGTTGCAGTCAGTTTTTACACAAGAACATGCAAATTTGCCGGAACTGTCACCATCACCACACCCACCTATACTTCCACTGACTATACATACCCGGGGAATCGAGAAACTCTTATCTGAGGTAGGCCTAGACATCAACAAAGCGACTGGACCAGACAATATACCCTGCAGGATACTCAAGGCGAATGCTGCCATTCTTGCCCCTATCCTGCAGGTTATATTCTCACAGACCATTGACACCGGAGAACTTCCCCATGACTGGCTATTGGCAAACGTGACTCCTATTTTCAAATCTAGAGACAGAACCCTCCCTGTTAACTATAGAACTGTTTCGATTACCTCAGTTCCTTGCAAAATTTTAGAACATATCATCCACCAACATTTAATGGACCATCTAGATAGGCAAAATATACTGACTGACGCACAGCACGGCTTCCGGCCCAAACGGTCGTGCGAGACACAACTACTTGTGACCACACATGACATTTCCCAAACCCTTAACGACCTCAAAATTCAACAAGTTGACGCCATAGTACTAGACTTTGCCAAAGCCTTCGACAAAGTCCCTCACCAAAGACTGTTAGCTAAGTTAGATTATTATGGCATCCGAGGACCACTTCTTCATTGGATTAAGGCTTTCTTGACCAATCGGGATCAACGCGTTGTTCTCGAGGGTACTCATTCTTCCACTGTCTCTGTAACTTCTGGGGTCCCACAAGGCACTGTCCTGGGTCCCCTACTTTTCCTTTCATACATAAATGACCTCCCACTATCGCTTACTTCTACTACTAGACTTTTCGCAGATGATAGCTTAGTTTATTGACCAATTACTAATAGGGACGATTGCCTTCGACTACAGGACGACTTAACTGCGCTTGAAGAGTGGGAAGCCAAGTGGCAGATGACATTTAGACCGGACAAATGTCACCATATCCGTTTCACCCGTTCAAATAAAATCATCCCATTCTCCTACAAACTCCATAGCACATTTTTGGATACTGTTTCCTCCCACAAATATTTGGGGGTCCACATCTCAGCGGACATGAGGTGGACCACTCACGTTAGCAGCGTCAGAGCAAAGACTAATAGGGCCCTGGGCTTCCTGCGCAGGAATCTCACCATGTGTAACGCAAACATCAAAATTCTAGCATTTAAAACACTTGTTCTGCCACACTTAGAATACTGCGACACCGTCTGGGATCCACACACTCACAACAATATAAATAAATTAGAGGCCATACAAAACAAAGCTGCAAGATGGATCAGACGTGATTACAGACACACTACATCTGTCACTTTGCTCAAACAAGACATTAAACTCGACCCACTTGCAACAAGAAGACAAATGCACAGACAACAGATGTTATATACAATCACCAACAACTTAGTAGACATAGACAAAGATATATATTCACACCCTACAAGTATACGATTTATGAGACGCAGCCACAACCTAAAATACCACACATATCAGGCAAGCACGGACATATTTAGACAAAAAATAATCCCCGCAGCATCCAAGAGTGGAATCACCTCCCATCTCATGTAGTTAATAGCCCCACCCTTGATTCATTTAGAACTAGGATCACCAATCATTACATCCCTAATCCTGATCCTGTCCCCAACCATCTTAATAAATAAAGGTCAATGTTTGTCTGTTTGTCAGTTACCCGACCTTTGTTACTAAACTCCTCCCACAGTTTTGGTGCCAGGTGGGAGTGTGGGGCACCGTTGGAAAGCCCAGGCTTTGGAGATGGTTTCAGGCGAGTTTAGTGGAAATCAGAGACACTTTTGTTTAATAAAATTTTCGGCAGAACTTATGTAGTATACGGGAGCGAGAAAAAATGCGAAAAAAAAATCCGTTTGGGGCAGAAGGAGGCCTCCGATCGAAAAGGTGTATGGGACGAAGGTTGTTCGCAGCTCCCCAAAATGGGGGTACGGATGAGGTCAGATCCAAAATCGGAGGTTATTTAGCTGCCGAAATCGTGGTCGCCGTTTAATGAGGCGCAGGGAGGTTGAGGCCGGTGATTATGGTAGTAGTAGTATTTGTGGTAGTAGTGATTGATGATGGTGATTATGGTAGTAGAATTTAAACCCGGGCAACGCCGGGTACCCCTCCTAGTTAGTCCTAAAAAGCACAACCCCCGCATATCATGCTGCCCGAGAGCGGCCCTCTGCGGGTCCCTCAACGTAAACGTAAACGTTACAACTAAGCCTAATTAAGGGGAGATGGTTCACTTTTTGGCCGATTTTTTTATGTATTCATTATTTTTCTAGTTTCCTCCCTAGACCTTTTTTATGTATTCATTATTTTTCTAGTTTCCTCCCTAGACCTTTATTTAAAAAAAACATCCATTAGATCCCCCTTCTAGGTTTATTTGTACATTTTTCGGGAGAAAAATGTGCCGGCCGAAGGCCGGTTCTTCCAACATTACAGGCTCACTATCGTTCGCAAAGGAAAAAGTCGACATCTAAATAGCACAAAATGACGAAGAAATAGGGCGAAAGGTCTTAAAATCGACTAACTAATGGGGCAAACATCTAAACATCTGAAAATTAAATGGGGCTAAACATGAGGGAGAAAGAGGTCCAGAAAACCGGCCCATCCTCCCATAATATGTTCTGACACTGATGTAGTCGAAATCCGATCTAGCATTCACAATCCCTGTAAAAAGCCGGTATCACACGAGCGCTTTTTCCCTCAACATTTATCCTCAACACTGGTCTGGCAGCTTATTTAGTCAACATGTATAATATTTTGGTTGCCTAAATTCATCTATCATCAGTCTAGTTTCCGATACCTCTGCAACATTTTCCAGAAATGTTGCCAGAAAAATGTTGATCATCGAATGTTGAGTATAAAAGCTCTCGTGTGATACCGGCTTTAAACACACTTCCTTACTACACCAAGTATGCATATTTTTTCACCAACCAACTTTACTTCTAAACTCAATTAAAGGGAGGCAGACCGTTTTTCTGGACCCCCTTCTCCCTAATGTTTAGCCCCACTAGTTTTGAGATTATAAGACATTCGGCCCGTTAGTTTGGCGATTTTAGCACCTTTCGCCCCATTTCGTTGTCAATTTTAAGACCTTTTGTGCCATTTAGGTGTCGATTATTTCCTGGCGAGCGATAGCGAGCCTGCAATTATAAGAGGAATCGGCCTTCGACCGGGACATTTTTCTACCAAAAAATTTACAAATTTATCTTGGGTGTGTTTTTCTAAGCTTGATGGAGGTCTAGGGAGGAAACTAAAAACATATATGAACAAATTAATTAATAGACCAAACAAACGGTCAGTCTCCCCGTAATGAAATCAACGAATACATGTGGCACTCCAAGGACTGGAACCTAGCATACTCACACCAGATACATGTGGCACTCCAAGAACTGGAACCTAGCATACTCACACCAGATACATGTGGCACTCCAAGGACTGGAACCTAGCATACTCACACCAGATACATGTGGCACTCCAAGGACTGGAACCTAGCATACTCACACCAGATACATGTGGCACTCCAAGAACTGGAACCTAGCATACTCACACCAGATACATGTGGCACTCCAAGGACTGGAACCTAGCATACTCACACCAGATACATGTGGCACTCCAAGGACTGGAACCTAGCATACTCACACCAGATACATGTGGCACTCCAAGAACTGGAACCTAGCATACTCACACCAGATACATGTGGCACTCCAAGGACTGGAACCTAGCATACTCACACCACATACATGTGGCACTCCAAGGACTGGAACCTAGCATACTCACACCAGATACATGTGGCACTCCAAGGACTGGAACCTAGCATACTCACACCAGATACATGTGGCACTCCAAGGACTGGAACCTAGCATACTCACACCACATACATGTGGCACTCCAAGGACTGGAACCTAGCATACTCACACCAGATACATGTGGCACTCCAAGGACTGGAACCTAGCATACTCACACCACATACATGTGGCACTCCAAGGACTGGAACCTAGCATACTCACACCAGATACATGTGGCACTCCAAGGACTGGAACCTAGCATACTCACACCAGATACATGTGGCACTCCAAGGACTGGAACCTAGCATACTCACACCACATACATGTGGCACTCCAAGGACTGGAACCTAGCATACTCACACCAGATACATGTGGCACTCCAAGGACTGGAACCTAGCATTCTCACACCAGATACATGTGGCACTCCAAGGACTGGAAACTAGCATACTAACACCAGATAACACTGCCAGACCAAGAGCGAGGGTGGACCAGCTGGATCTTTGACATACATACAGTACATACAATGTTAAGACCGATTGCTCCAGACATATGTGCATTTTCAGTCTCTTGTCCTAATGGCGGCGTTCCAGGCAACCCTGTTAAGGGCTGCTTCACTTGTCAAGTTTTTGGATTTGAGATCGGCACGTATAGTCCGATCCCAGGTCTTCTTCGGTCCACCCCTTGGTGCAGCTCCCTCCACAATCACAGACCTGCATTTTTTCAACCAATGTTCTTCATCCAGTCTCTCCACATGTCCATACCATCCCAGTCTACTTGTACACATCACCTCGCTAATACTCTTTATACCTAAACGTCTCCTCAGCTCAACATTTGTTATAATAAAATCAATTGATACTATCCAAAGTGAATAGCTATAATGAAATATAGTAGAACAATTCAAAGTACCCCCCTGGTACTACTCTCCTTGGTGCGGTTGGGGGGCTTCAGGGCCGGTGACTGGGGCTTGATGGGGGAGGGCTAGGGTTATTTCCGTCCCTCTCCCCTCGAGCTTTCGTCATCAGCTTGACTAATTATTTTGAGTAGTTTTTGTTTCCTCATTCTATGTTTTTCCCCTTCTATTCTTATTCTGTCCCATTCGGTTGTCCTCGGGCAACCTATATTTCATGTCTCCCTGGCCTGGCTAGGTAGTTGACTCCTGACCCGTTGTGTCTCTTCGGTTGCTGATGTGGCCGACCTGACTTGATTCCCTTCGGTAATGCATTTTTTGCATCTCGCTGTGATTTTTTCTACCTTCGACCTGATCTCTCATTCTTCGCCCTGATCACTTCTTGGACTTCTTGGTTGGTGTTGCGGTAGCGGTTCTTGCCTCATCCTACGGCCCTGCCCTATAAGAGCTCTGATGTGGAGCTAATGTGGTCCGGCTGAACTGGTGAAATGGCGAGAAATGTCTGCGTGTGTTCACCTTTCTGGATTTGTTCCCCTCCTGCCCTTCCCTATCTATCTTGACTTGTTTAGTTATATATCTTGATCGAATCCTTCGGGCCAGCCCTATGAGAGTTCTTTTGTGGAGCTCAGTGGTCTGGTTAAAAAATAAATAAATAAATAAAATAAATAAATAAATAAATAAAAATAGCAAAGTACAGTAGGCCTACATTATAAAGAAGTAATTATTATGTTTTTTCCACCGCCCAACTTCACCTCCTAACTCAATTAATGAAATCAACAAAAACATGTGGCACTCCGAGGACTCGAACCCAGGATACTCACATCAAAATTCCGCGCACTATGCATTACGCTATCAAGACAGTTAAAGAAATATGCACAAGCCTACGATTTATTATGCAGTTTCGAATCCTGCATATTAATCTGAGCATGTACATATATTCCAACTGCATTTTGGTTTAGTTACATATTTTGATGGAATTCTTCGGGCCAGCCCTATGAGAGTTCTTTTGTGGAGCTCAGTGGTCTGGTTAAACTAATATAAAAAAAAAAATAATAGCAAAGTAGAGTACAGTATAAAGAAGGTAAGATCCTGTGTAGCGGGAGGAACTGTTTTTCAGATGCCTATTTACTAAGAATCATTGAACAATATATTTAACCTAGCCTAACCAAAACCTAACCTAACCTAACCTAGTATATTAGTGGACAATTATGAATGCAAAATGTAAAAATATATGGTAACCTTATCATATTATTGAGATAAATACAGGTCTACCACCACACAGGATTATACCTAAAGAAGTAATAACAGATATGAATAAAGAGTACTGTACATTTTTTATGCAGTTTTTAATGGTGTACACTTAATTGATTGACAAGTCCAAAGCCGGTATCACACGAGAGCTTTTATAGTCAACATTCTATTATCAACATTTTTCTGGCAACATTTATGAAGTATGTTGCCCTGGTATCGAAAACTAGACTGATGGTAGATGAATTTAGGTGACCGAAATTATCTAAATGTTCACCTCATAAGCTGCCAGACCAGTGTTGAGGGAAAAGCGCTCGTGTGATACCGGCTTAAGGGGAGGCAGACCGTTTGTTTGGTCTATTAATTAATTTATTAATATTTTTTTTTTTTAGTTTCCTCTCTAGACCTCCATCAAGCTTAGAAAAAAAAAACCTAAACCCCTCTTCAAGATAAATGTGTACATTTTTCGGTAGAAAAATGTCGCGGCCGAAGGCCGATTCCTCTTAAAATTACAGGCTTGCTATCGCTCGCCAGGAAATAATCGACATCTAAATGGTACGAAAGGTCTTAAAATTGACAACGAAATGGGGCGAAAGGTGTTAAAATCGCCAAGCTAATGGGCCGAAGGTCTCATATTCTCAGAACTAGTGGGGCTAAACATTAGGGAGAAGGGGGTCCAGAAAAACGGTCTGCCTCCCCTTAACCCGGCAAGCGCGATAGGCCTCACGGAAGGCTTCCTATAGGGAACGCGATAGGCCTCACGGAAGCAAGACCATAAAAAAAGCCTTCCAAAAAAAAAAAGGGCCTATCAAAACAAAGGATTTTGTCTCTAGGTGAGATAATTCCCCTCTAGTACTCATCCATGTGTTTCTCACCCCTCCCCCTCCCCTCCTTCCCCACCTTATTCCCCCCTCCCCCCCCTCCTCAATTATCACCTATTTATCCACTTATTATCATCATTTATCGGTTATTTTTCTCTCCCGCGATAATGTAGCACAAGTGGGTTGCATAAAAGATCGTTATGCAACACCCAGACACCGGCACACACCGCCCCGCTCGTCTCAGTTGACTCCCAGACAGCGAGAGGGGAGGGCTGCCTGTGGCTCTCTCTCGCCTGAGATTATGACCGGGTGGCCAATATCTTCGTTTTTCACCACCCAAATGCTTTTCCCACTTATTTTAGCACTCTTGAAGGTTCATATATACATCATATATGTAAAATAAAAGCATACCGAAAACAAATAATGGTTTATATTGTAAATATAACGAATTCTGTCAGAATCCAGGGCTAGAAATGCACAAATAACTACCCTAGCACCTAGGTCTATATCGCGCTTGTCAGGTTAATATCCATTTATTGAATATAGAACCGGATATTTAGATTAACTTGCTCATGTAGTAATGTACACCCTATGTGGTGGATTGTGTTCTTTTATTTATAAATTATTAATTTAATTAAGCGTTGTTTCCACATAGCGATTTTGATTAGTTGTTTTGTCTTTTCACTGTGTTCGTATAAGTTTTGGTTTGTTTATTCTACAAGTTTTACATTTAATTTATCTAATCATGTACTGGTCCCAACTGCACTATGGATAGCCTAATGCTTATGTGACAGGAAAGAACATGCTAATCTATGTGGTGGATTGTGTTCTTTTATTATAATGTAAAACTTGCAAAATAAACAAACCAAAACGTATACGAACACAGTAAAAAGACAAAACAACTAATCAAAATCGCTATGTGGAAACAACGCATTAAGTAAAATTTCATAAATTTTATTTTAGTAAGCGTTGTTTCCACGTAGCGATTTTGATAAGTTAAGCCGGTATCACACGAGAGCTTTTACAGTCAACATTCGATGGTCAAAATTTTTCTGGCAACATTTCTGGAATATTTTGCACTGGAATCGTAAACTAGACTGTTGCTAGATGAACTTAGGTAACCGAAATATTCAAAATGTTGACCTAATAAGCTGCCAGATCAGTGTTAAGGATAAATGTTGAGTGAAAAAGCGCTCGTGTGATACCGCCTTTAATTTGACTTTACATTGTCTTTGTCCCAGTTTGGGTTTGTTTAGTTTGCAAGTTTAAAATTTTAATATTATATCTTCCTCAGCATCTCTACACGTCGTCTCCGTTCTCGGCTCAAATCTCCTTGGACATGCGACCGGCCCCCTCGGGAGAACTGCCTCGTCGTCCCAACCCCTACGAACCCACGGACACCAATAACGTCCACATCCAAGACAACGTGAACGACATGGAGATGGTCATGATCGTTGGTCCCGTCATCGGAGCCGTCTTGTTGGTGGTCATATCTCTCGTCCTCTTCCTCTTTGTATGGAAGTAAGTGGTTTTATTTTATATGTATCATGTATGAATGTTACAAATACCAAAGTTGCCTGTAACAAGTGTTCTCCCCCAAATTAAGGGGGGATGGTTCAATTTTTGGGCGATTTTTGCATGTACAGTATTCATTATTTTTCTAGTTTCCTCCCTTGACCTCCATCAAATTTAAAAAAAAAACATCCATTAGATCCCCCTTCTAGATTAATTTGTACATTTTTCGGTAGCAAAATTTCCCGGCCGAAGGCCGGTTCTTCCAACATTACAGGCTCACTATCGTTCGCCAGGGAAAAAATCGACACCTAAATAGCACGAAATGTCTAAGTATTGACGTAGAAATTGGGCAAAAGGTCTTAAAATCGACTAACTAATGGAGCAAACATCTTAACATCTGAAAAATAATGGGGCTGACATAAGAACATAAGAACATAAGAAAATGGGAGTCCGCAGAAAGCCGATTGGCCTAAGCAAGGCAGATCCCTGTCCCACACAACCCCAAATCAATTATAAAGCCCAATTATAGGCTCAACACTCTAATACCCTGAGGATCATCTTACCAAAACGGTTAGAGATTAACGCAGGATTATGGGGGTCTGCAGAGCGCTGATTGGCCCAACCCGGCTGATCCCCCTTCACACCCAACCCTTCTCGTCCATATGCTTATCCAATTTTATCTTAAAGCTCCCTACAGTTTTAGATCCCACTATAGCACTTGGTAGTCCATTCCACCCATCTACAACTCTGTTACCAAACCAATATTTGCCTATATCTTTTCTGAAACGAAATTTATCTAATTTGAAACCATTGGTACGAGTTCTTTCGCTATCACTGAGCTTTAGTACATTTGTCATGTCCCCTTTGTTAATCCCACTAACCCACTTGAACACCTCTATCATATCCCCTCTAACTCTGCGTCTCTCTAACGAATGTAAACCTAATTTCTTCAACCTTTCTTCATACGGAAGATTTCTAATATTATGGATCATTTTTGTCATTCTACGCTGTACTCTCTCCAATGAATCTATGTCCATTCTGTAATAAGGACACCAAAATTGGACAGCATAATCCATATGGGGTCTCACTAATGACAAGTAAAGTTTTAAGATAACATCAGCAGTTCTGTTACTCACACTCCTAGAGATGAACCCGAGAATCCTGTTTGCCTTATTACGAACGTCTATACACTGTTTTCTAGGCTTCAAATCATTGCTAACAAACACACCTAGATCTTTCTCGCAGTCTGAATTTTCTAATTCTAAATTAGCTAGTTTATATTTAACATTTGTTTGCATCTTCCCTATCTTTAATACCTTGCATTTGTCAATGTTAAACTTCATCTGCCAATTTACTGACCATTCATGTAAGGTATCTAGATCCCTTTGGAGGCACTCTATATCGCTATCTGAATCAATTGATCTCCCCATTTTAGTATCGTCTGCGAATTTACTTATCCTACTAGTTATACCTAAATCTAGGTCATTTATGTATATAAGAAACAACAGGGGACCTAATACCGATCCCTGGGGGACACCACTTTTGACTGCTCCCCACTCTGACTTGGTACCATTTATGCTGACTCTCTGTTTCCTACCAATTAGCCATGACCTAATCCATCCCAACAACGCCCCACCTATTCCATGTGCCTCAACCTTTCTCATCAATCTCTCATGAGGGACTCTGTCGAAAGCTTTACTGAAATCTAAATATATAATATCGTATGCCTTGTCATTATCTACTGCTTCATATACCTCTGAGAAAAAACTAAGCAAATTAGTAAGGCAAGAACGTCCCTGAGTGAGGAAAGTGGTCCAGAAAACCGGCCCATGTCCCATTAAAAGAGTAACAGAGCCAAATTCTAGGTACAGTACATTGGAGTCAAAATGTCTGGACAAATGGACCTTGAAGCAGTTTATGTCATAGGATGAGGGAAAGATAGATTATTGAAGGAGAGAGTTCCAAAGTTTACTCGCTGAGTGCATAAAAGATTTGGAAAATTGGTTCACTCTTGGCTCAGAGAGACAGAAAGGGGGTGGGAATGTTTTCAAAGGCAAGGAGGTATGCACTGAAAAAGCTCTGTAGAACACTGATTATTGTAATTAAAATGTAAAACTTAAAACCTAAACAAACCAAAACTGGGACAAAGACAATATAAAGTCAAATTAACTTATCAAAATTGCTATGTGGAAACAACGCTAACTAAAATAAAATTTATGAAATAAAAGAACACAATCCACCACATAGGGTGTACATTACTAATAGCAGTAGAGGAGTGAAAGAGTTGCAACATTGTGGAGTGTAGAGAGAGATTGTAAAGAACACAATCCACCACATAGGGTGTACATTACTAATAGCAGTAGAGGAGTGAAAGAGTTGCAACATTGTGGAGTGTAGAGAGAGATTGTAAAGAACACAATCCACCACATAGGGTGTACATTACTAATAGCAGTAGAGGAGTGAAAGAGTTGCAACATTGTGGAGTGTAGAGAGAGATTGTAAAGAACACAATCCACCACATAGGGTGTACATTACTAATAGCAGTAGAGGAGTGAAAGAGTTGCAACATTGTGGAGTGTAGAGAGAGATTGTAGGGAATTAGTAAGAGGAGGTTGTGCCACGTCCCGTCATAAATCCAAACTGCGACATACAGTTTGGATTTATGCAGGGACGTGGCACAACTGATACTACAGGTTTCCCTCGCTATCCGATGCCCCGATTTATGATATCATTGTAGGTTTTTTGGTGGTTGTGTTTGGATTTTGGCTGGTCCGAGAACGCATCCCTATTTACCCCATTGATTTATAAAAAAAAATCTATTCAAGATCGGGTTTTCAGGAACGTAACCCAATTCGTAAATCGAGGGAGACCTGTATCTTCATTCTTAGGCAACTGCAAGAGAGGTTCTTGGAGGAAAACAGGGAGTCATTAAGGAACACTCCGTTCTTAACATTAATCCTCCATTACAAACCCCGATGCACTTATGCCTAGTTTTTGTAGATCTGGAGAAGTCCTTTGGACAGGTTCCAAGGGAAGTAATGAAGTGGGCTATGAGAAAACTTGGAGTAGAAGAGTGGTTGGTGCGTGTGATAATGAGAATGTATGAGGGGTCACAGGCAGCAGTTAGAGTGAATGAAGTTCTGAGCAAAGAGTTCCCAGTGAAAGTTGGAGTTCACCAAGGTTAAGTGCTGAGTCCATTACGGTTTGATTTGATCCTGGAGGCTCTGTCAAAGGACTTTAGGACAGGACTCCCATGGGAGTTGTTATGTGAAGATGACCTAGTTCTTATTGCAGATAGTGCGCAGGAAGCAGAGGCAAAGTTCAAAAGATGGAGGGAAGGTATGGCAAACAAGGGTCTAAGAGTTAACATACAGTAGTTAAAAGAAAGGTCATGATTAATGGAGTAGGGTGTGGAACTATGGAAAGAAGCGGCGACTATCCAAGCGTAGTATGTGGGAAGAGGGTGGGAAGTAACTCAATTCAATGTTGCATCTGTAGTAACTGAGTACACAAGATGTAGTGGGGCTAAAGGACTTTTGACGAGCATCATAGACTTTGAATGTACAGTGTGTAAGGAAGAACTTGTGTTAAATGACCCACCTGTTGGTGTTGATTTCCACAGTATAATGCTGGAGTGTGTGAATACATTCTGCTACTTGGGCGATACGGTTTCTGCCGGAGGTGGCGCTGAAGCTGGCTCCATTGTTAGAGTCAGAAGTGGCTGGGGAAAGTTTAGAGAGTTACTGCCACTCCTAACCATGAGAGGACTCCCACTTCGCTTTAAAGGGAGATGAGCCGTTTTCTCTGGTCCCCTTTCTCCCTCGTGTTACTTCATTTGTTTTGAGATTACTGTACAAGACGTTCGGTCCATTAGCTTGGCGATTTTAACACCTTTCGCCCAATTTAGTTGTCAATTTTAAGACCTTTCGTGCCATTTAGGTGTCGATTTTTTCATGGCGAGCGATAGCGAGCCTTGTAATTTTAAAAGGAAACGGCCTTTGGCCGAGACATTTTTCTACCGATAAATGTACAAATTTATCTTGAAAGGAGGTCTAGGGGGTGTTTTTTTAAGCTTGATGGAGGTGTAGCGAAGAAACTAAGAAATAAAGGAATATATGAATTAATAGGCCCAAAAAAACGGCATGTCCCCCTAAAGGGAAGGTGTATACCTCGTGTGTTAGGAGAGCGATGACCTATGCCTCGGATACATGGCCGGTTAAAGTGGAGGATATCAATAGAATTGAACGAAATGAGAAGAGAATGGTGAAATGAGAAGAGAATGGTGAAATGAGAAGAGAATGGTGAAATGGATATGTGGGGTTAACCTTAGGGACGGGGTATCGGGTGAGGAATTAAGGCGTCTGGGCATTAGGAGTGTCGGTGAAGTGATGCGCACGAGCCTACTTGGTTGGTTTGGACATGTGGAGAGAATGGATGATCAGAACTTGGTGAAGAAATTTCTGGACTGTGAACATGGGGGGGGGGGGGGGAGGGGGGAGCCTATTGTAGGGGTAGGCCTAGAATGACGCGGGATCAGGTACCGTACTCCGGCCCGATCTCAAAATCAAGAACTTGACAACAGAGACAGGATCACCTGGAAAGCCGCCATTTTGGATGCGTGACTGTAACCACACTCTCTGTGGACAAAACGATCTTTAACCCTCTTAGTACCAGAGACGAGTGTTATATTGTTTTCTAGCTATATTTAGACCATGTTATGCAGTTTAGGAAGAATCTGTGGTAGGTAAAGGGGTTGGTTGACATAGTTTGAAGACTTATTAATGCTAGAGGTCCTTCCTAAGCTGAATATAATCGTCTAATAGTTGCCAGAATATGACAACAATGACGTCCCTGGTATTGTATGGGTTAAACTTGTATGTACTGTATGTACGTCTGTTCAAAGACAACGGAGGTGTTTCCTGACGCTCCTTCGTGACTTTCATGCCAACCACTATGCTTTCTTGATCATAAAATACTCACAAAATAACACAAAACCACATATTCTTGTGGCTTCGGCTCCGCTGCATGTCTGCCTGCCGAGATCGGAACCTCTCCAAGTGGTCGGGGGCCAGAGGAGTGCTGGAGGGACCATGGTGATCCTGGTCTCTGGGTGTTCTCCTGGGTGACCTAGATGTGTGTGAATTTATGTTTTGTCTGTGTGTGTTCAATGTTTTATGTTGTGTTTTGTGTTTTCCCTGTTCTTGCTCTGTCTTGAGTCGGCCACCCCCAAAAAAAGAAAAAAAAAAGGAAAAGAGGGAAAAAGAAAACAAAAATAGGAAAAGTGGGGATTGGGCCTGAGTAAATAGATAGATAGATAGATAGATAGACATATTGAACTTATCGCCATGGGAATATGAAGAAAGCTACAGAGGATTGTTTGATGTCTTTTTATAGAAAGGTTACCATGATTCATCATAAGCTACTTAATTAAAATGTAAAACTTGCAAACTAAACAAACCAAAACTTGGACAAAGACAATATAAAGTCAAATTAACTTATCAAAATCGCTATTTGGAAACAACGCTTACTAAAATAAAATTTATGAAATAAAAGAACACAATCCAATATATTATACTGTATATTGGTTAACTCTTTGGCTGTGGGCTGTTTTGGGCTATTTAGGGCATATTCAGGCACTCCTGAATGATGAATCAAGCATCTGCATTAAATGAACTGTATTCTGCCGAAAACTAGGCGAAAATAGTTTCAAAATGAGACCAGAACGGGCCTCGTACGTGGTCTGGTTCACCCGCAGCGGTGCCATAGAAACGCGGGAAACCCGCTATTTGTTAGCACTCGCTCGCTTGGCAACACTTTTGTGAGAGGCAGAGAGAGACCCGCGCGAGACACAGTCTACCTCAGTGGGCCGCTCGCTGCTCTGAGGAACGGAGGTGGGCCCCTCACGCTCCCGCCCACTGACACTCAATTTTTAAGTTTTTTACAGGTTTTTGAAGCCTGGAAATTGCTGTAAATTGCCAGGACGTTCCAAAACGTCACCCGCAGCGAAAGGGTAAACTAAAAAACATGCAAAGTATGCCCAAGTCCTTATTGCAGATAGTGCACAAAATATTGAGGCTAAGTTCAATAGCTGGAGGAAGGGCATGAAAAAAAAAGATAACAAATTTTGTTTGCACATTTACTTTGCCTGACTGAACACAAGAGAAGGATTATTTGATAGGGCTGTGCATACAAGCTGCAGTCTTGATGGTATGTAACATTGCTCCTGATTGGTCACCTGAGCTAGGGTTTTTGGCATGTACATACATACATACAATGGTTTAGTGGAATTTTTCCATTACATGCATTGTAACGGCTCAGACGGGGTTGCCTTTCAGTAGTTGGAGTGTACTGTAGTACAATAAAGTCCCGCCACAGCACTGCCCCACCAAGTCATCACTGTGGCTGATGTTGGTATAGTGCTAACCGTACCTCAGCAAGATTCAACAGAGTCCCCCTGCAGCACTTGTACCTGCAGTATCTGCAACCACACCAGCCTCAACAGTGTTACAAAAAGACAGCACCATAACAAGACTCTACTGTATATTAGGCAATTGGACTATAGAACAATAAAGTTCTGCCCCAACACTGCTCCAATATGTTAGGCAGCATAGGTCCTGGCTAAAATAATTATTCCGTGGAAGGAAAATATATTATATATTGTACTAGTATTTGCCTTTTAGATTAGTTGTTATTCTGATTTAACTTTTTGGGTGGGCTAAAATTTATTGTTGTTTGCTTGCAGCTCCTAATGGTTCAACTATAAACTTTTTTGTTTATCAAAGAGCCCTTGATAGACATATTTAATGCCCTGTACTGTACTGCCCTAAGGCAAGACACAGGCAAGAACACCATCTGTAATACTATTACTTTGAATAGCTACTGGTATACAAATACAAACATTTCTTAAATCACATTAGTGTTTCCTCAATATTCTAAAGAATGTGTTTTTGTATCCCCAGACGTCGACGGCAGCCCAAGTATCATGACCAGGCTCAAGTAACCAAGCCGTTGATGCAGGACCTAAGCCTGGGCCACGGAGGAACTGGAGTGGGTGGCGGCGGTGTTGGTGGTGGCGTGGGTGGTGTGGGTATGTAAACTAGTAACACCCCGTTCTTTAACGTTCAACCCATTAGTTTGGCGATTTTAACACCTTTCGCCCGATTTTCTTGTCAATTTTAAGACCTTTCGTGCCATTTAGGTGTCGATTATTTCCTGGCGAGCGAAACCGAGCCTGCAATTTTAAGAGGAACCGGCCTTTGGCCGGGACATTTTCCTACCAAAATATTTACAAATTGATCTTGAAATGGGGGTCTAGGGTGTGTTTTTCTAACCCTGATACAAGACCTAAGCCTGGTCCACGGAGGGATAGGCGTGGGGGGAGGTGGTGTGGGTGGCGGTGTGGGTATGTAAGGTGGTGTGGGTATGTAAGGTGGTGTTGTGGGTGGTGTGGGTATGTAAAGAAGTAACACCCCGGTCTTTAACATGGCCGTTTGTTTGGTCTATTAATTCATTTATTCATACATTTTTTTAATTTCCTCCCTAGACCTCCATCAAGCTTAGAAAAACACCCTCTAGACCCCACTTCAAGATAAATTTGTAAATTTTTCGGTAGAACAGATGTTCCGGCCGAAGGCCAATTTCTCTTAAATTTGCAGGCTCGCTATCGCTTACCAGGAAAAAATCTACACCTAAATGGCATGAAAGGTCTTAAAATTGACAACGAAATAGGGCGAAAGGTGTTAAAATCGCCAAACTAATGGGCCGAACGTCTTCTATTCTCAAAACTAGTGGGGCTAAACATTGGGAAGAAGGGGGTCCGGAAAAACGGTCTGCCTCCCCTTAATATCAAATACAAACCCCAATGTACTGGAATAAACTAATGAAAGCATATGGGCCTCCCGGGATTCCAACTCGGGACACCACACCCAGAACATAAGCATCTAAACCATTACACCACCAACACAGTTAAAATAGGCTATAGTCTATTCACTGTAAGTAGGCGAGACATCATGACCTCTATCCTCTGTAACTCAAAAAGGGCTAGAGCAAATTGGCTGTAAATGTCACATCTATTCCTTGACTGACCCTTCCCAAATGGTAGAAATATTAGCTCGATTACTAAAGTCGTTTTTGAGTTAACCGTCTTGGTGGTGTAATGGTTAAGGTGTCAACAAATCTGTGTGTGATAACCCAGGTTCGAATCCCGTTGGATCACATATATGCTTTCATTAATTTCATTGGAGGTGTTTGGTGGTGTGGTGAAATTAATAAAAAATAGTTTACAGAGGTTAGATGTCATGATTTCTCGCCTACCTACAGCGAATAGACTATAGTAGTTATAATTATTGTATTAATAACTAAGTAAATTGTGTTCTAAATATGTTAATGTGGTTTTATTGAAATTTTGTTTTGTGTTCGAGCGCTTGCGAATTCATTTTGAAGATTGAACGCTCTTTTAAATAAGTAAAATTATTATTATTATTATTATTATTATTATATAAAGTCAGTAAAAATAGGTTAGCCTAAGCTGAACAAGATGCGGAAATAACTTGAGCCGACCAGGCCAAGTGAGATATAAATAACAACCCGTTCTTTAACATTAATATCAATTACAAACCCCAATGTACTTGAATAAACTAATGAAAGCATATGGCCCTCCCGGGATTCGAACTCGGAACACCACACCCAGAACATAAGCACCTAACCCATAAATCTACACCTAAATGGCACGAAAGGTCTTAAAATTGACAACGAAATGGGGCAAAAGGTGTTAAAATCGCCAAACTAATGGGCCGAACGTCCTATAATCTCAAAACTAGTGGGGCTAAACATTAGGGAGAAGGGGGTCCAGAAAAACTCTATTGATATCTGTATTGGTCTAACTGGTCTATTCCTACAGGTATCATCTCAGCATCCTTAGAGTCGTATTCTTAACCCTTATTTAGCGGCGAGCAACATAAGTCGAGTTAAATAAAGCTGGACTATGTGGCGGCGCTCGACATAGGTCGAGTGGCAATTTCAGCACGTAATGTGGCTGAGAGAGAGAGACAAGTGGTGGCAGGAGACTAGCGAGCGTATGACTGCTCCAGACCACCGCGGCGAACCTACTGACACAAATCTCAGCTCCCTCCTCCCTCTCTCACTCGCTACATACTCAATTATGTACTGAAAGTACCGAATTACCTGCTTTTTGCACTCGCGTTGCACGGTTATTGCAAGAAAACTATCCATCAGACAAGGATCGTTATGGTGTCATTCGAAAGCTCTGTTTATGCCCTTTCAGGAATAGGTACTAGTTTTACGTTCTGGGTCTTATTTAGGCATGAAAATGATCACGTAAACAGCCCTATTTTGGCTAAAAACACCCCGCTGTGCGGTACACATAAATAAACCGCATAGGCCGCTCGTAAGGTGTTAAAAACCCATACCTTCCTTTAACTTTCCTTTCCCTTCCAAGGAATTTTCTTTCCCTTCGGTATTCTTAAAGAATTCCTTGGAAGGAAATTTTTTCGGAAGTGTTGGTAGCTCTGTTCCACAGGCGAAGCTAGGCGCGTACCAGTTGGTATGCCTGAACTCCCTGAAGTAGTAAACAAACCTTGTCAAACAAACGTTTCCAAGGGTTGACTTGCATTATTGTTGCCCAAAACATGATTTAGACCACAAATATTGTCTTCAAAGCATATTATGTTGACTTGCACAAACACAAGAATGAATTGTCAACATGATATTAATAAATACAGGTTCCTAGCTCTAAATCGCGCATGTACACCAACAAGCCATATTTTGTTGTAGTATTTAGACCTAGCCTATAGGCTATTATCCAAGAATATAATTAGGCCTACATATAAACTGATATGATAAGAAACAGGGATGGAGATAAATTAGATTAGCCGAATGTAGCGCGAATTAGTGTACCGTATATCAAGCATGAGAACTTTTCAAGTACAAGGTCAAGTCTTCCATTTGACCAAAACTTAACAACCAGGCTAGGCTATAGGAATCGCACAATAACCCACTACAGGTATTGAGAAGTATTTACCTTCAAAGTTCAATACACATTATAGCCTGACATATTCTGGTGTGCTGAGTTCAAATACTAACTTGAACTTCTGTAGGCCTAGCCTATATATTATATAGGCCTAGGCTAGATTTGTTTTCTATTCAGCGAACAAAAAATAAAAGCTAGGCTATATTTGATCTGGCCCAATTTGGTAAAAAATTGCAATTCATGGCCCATAGTAGATTTACTATGCTATTGAAACTAGTTTTTTTCAATGTTTATATTTAGGCTACCGATATTTATTTATTAATTATCTAATTTGACCGTTTTTTATTTGTATACATTATTTTGGGCAAGAATGTAGTTACCGGCAGTACCGCCCACCTTGTTTACACTATGCGGATGCCTTTGGATATAAAAATACATTAGCCTAACCAAACAACCTAACCTAACCTAGTATTCATGCAGTAATGACAGGGGGCAAATAGCAGAAAATATAGCGTCGAAATGGATGGGAACGTAAGTGCGAGCGCACAACATGACATCCTTCCCTATTTTGGTAAGGGTTGTGTTAGCGGGCGTACCGCCTGCTTTGTTTCCATATTAGCACACTCCCAGTTAAATTCACGTCTAATTTGACTGCTGTTATTTGCCCCTGGCAATATACTGTATATGATGATGACAATGTCATGGGGGGTGAGGGGACATAGCACCCCTCAAACCATTATTGTATCCCACGGCCAGGTGTTGGGTAAATTGTTTTGCCGTGGGATTCAATAATGGTTTGAGTGGGGCTCACCCCCCCCCTCCCCATCATCCCCATGACTTGTTGTCATTATCATACATATTACCAGCAGGGGCAAATAACAGCAGTGAAATAAGACGCGAATGTAACTGCGAGCGTGTGACTATAAACAAAGTGGACAGTACGCCCGCTAACACAACCCATACCATTATTTGTTATTTGCCCTTCTGCAAACAATATATACTGTATATTGATGACAATAATTCCTGGGAAGGTGAGGCCCCCCCTCAACCTAAGAAGCGGACATAATAGAAGTGAACTTAACGGTCATGGCCCAGAGCGTGCAAATCGACGCGGAAGGTTACTTGGATAATACTGAACCTTTAAATAAGATTCTTCCAATTTTTAAATTTATTTTTGTTCTTGGGTAATCTGAATAAAAGATGAATTGCCAATAGTTATGATTTAGGCATCAATGAGTAGGTTATTCATCATATTAGCTATCCATTAGTATAGTTTTGAAGATTGGGTGATATTCTTATGTTCTTTACTCTCCCCTGAAAGGCTAGGCTATCATATAGTTTGTCAAAGGCTAGGTTATCATGTAGTTAGGCAAATATCTTTGTAAGGCCTCGCCCAATTTCTTACCGATTACTCACATACACCAGTGGCTTGCACTATTTGTTTCACTAACTGGCCTTCCTTGTGCAGCCCAATATAATGTGCAATTAGATCCGATGTCACGTTCTTTCGCTGACCCGTACACACTAAAAACTGACGGGGACTTGTCCACCACTGCCATACTGATCATAATAATGACTGATACCGATCCACCCACCACAGCTGCTGGAAGCACTGATGTTCTAACACTGTATGTACTGTATGTAATAATACCATAATTATTCCTAACCTTGAAGACTAGAGAATACTAAGGCTGTAAAGTAAATTCAGACAGAAAATCCACAAATTTTATTTGAAACAGTGTGCGAGGGACTCTGGTGACTAGTGGGGTTTTCCTTACAAACATTGAGTAGGCTATATTTGACTATTATTGCTTAGCTGATTCAGTCCTTTCAATGCATTAATATTGTGCACAGTGTGACTACATTTTGACACATGTTAATGTAATAAGTTTGAAAATTCAGGTTTTGAGGCTTGCCAGGGATCAAGAACAATCCCAAGTTTTCAACAAAATCTCATACCATACTGTATACAGCCCAAAATAAGTAGCCACATTTTTTCATTAGCAATTTTGGGCCCTAATCTTATAAATTTTCTTTTAGCCTACCAGACTTTTAGCTACTACCAATGTTAGTAAGTTAGCCTATGCACTCGGCATAATCAAACGCTGTATATTAGCATAGCCTAGGCCTATCTTAGGTTCTCAGGTTAAGTTATATTGTTTGGATTTTTAAAGAAAGTAGAGGGATTAGGCTAGGATATACTGTAATGAAAAATTAGGGTAGCCTATAATTGTACTCACAACCAATAGTATTGAATAGGCTAGTGTTTACAAATATGTTTTTCAAGGGATTTTGTTTTGATTAGGCTAATATGATGACAATATTCAAGCAGACACTGCGGCAATATTAGCATGCTCTATGCGTCAGATTTTGCCACTTTTTTCTGAAATCATCCCTCTGCGAGTGGTTATTTGCCTCCTGCTGGCATTATATATGAATATGATGATGACAATTATGTCCAGGGGGGGGGGGGCGTGGTTTGAACACCAAACACTGTAAAATTAAAAATAAACGCAGAGAGCGTGCAAACTGCTGCTGTAGTCTCCTTGAACTGTAGTTAAGATACCCGGTAGCTACCGAATAATCTAAAAACACGCTCCCTGATAGTGTACAAGGCTATGAAAATCAGGGAAAATATTATAGTGAAAAGGTAACTCGGACTTTCTATAACATAAAGTAATAAAGGTAAGGATGTAGTATTCGAGGAATTTCGAGCTTATCGCCTGCCTTGTTTACACTACTCGCACGCTCGCGATCACGTTTCCGTCAATATTGACTGCCGTGGGATACAACATTAGGTTGAGGGCCCCCCTCACTCCCCCATGACTTATTGTCATCATCATACATAGGCATTTTGCCAGCAGGGGGCAAATTACTTTAACAACATGTAATGGGGGGGGGGGGGGGGTGAGGACCCCGTCAACCTATTATTGAATCCTGCGGAAGTCAAAATAGACTGGAACATGATCGCGAGCGTTCACTGCTGCCGCCGTTCCGCGTAGTGTAAACCAAGGCAGGCGCCATGTAGTATGTCCAAATACTACATCCTTCCCATAGGCCTAATAAATTCACAACATTTTAAAATCCAGATAGCCTATCTGAGGTGAGCCAATTCTGACAAAATCTAACAAATGTTGGCTTGAACATTATGATGGGCTAGCATAGAGGGACAGAGACTAGCCTAGGTTAGTTTATTCAGTGGGGATGTAGCCTAGGAAAAAAAAAATAGGCCTACAATCCTGTATGAGTCATGAAATTCATAAGAAAAATAGATTAGCCTGGGCTAGGCTAGCTTACATGATGATGTAGCCTACTGTAGGCTAAGCCTAGGCCTAGCCACCTAGCCTAGGCCTAGCCGCCTAGCCTAACCCAATATGTGGTACTGGTAAGGTAGGCTAAATTAGTATATAAGATGATTGACCACTATTACTGTTAGCCCACAAATTTATATTAATATTACAGTATATGCCTAGCTATTTTTAGTTATGTAAAGTATGGTATATACTGGGAATTGTTGATAGCGTATCTCTGGCAAGCCTCAAAACCTGATAATGTTGACACTTATTGCATTAACACGTGCCAAAATATATTCACACCGTGCACAAAATTGATGCTTTGAAAGGGCTACATCAGTAAACCAATGAAAATCAATAATAATCAAAATATGTATAAGATGAGGAATAGGCTATCAGCTGGCAGCCCGAAATTGCCCGAATCGTCCGCACTCGAATTCACGCCGAGCCTCCGAGATCAGTGGTCTTCTAAAACTTTTAATAACATTACTTTATTTTCAATATCATTTTCAATATCGTGCATTATATCATGTTAATAAAATTACATAGTGGTCAAATCCAATATTTAGTCACACTGACTCCAATTATATAAGAATGTTATGAACAAAATGACGAAGGGAAAACTGAAGACCTGCCTAGTGAGAGTCCTTCAAATTCCAATATTTTCCCCTGTTTAAGGGAAAGATTTTTCCTTCCCAAGGGAAAGGAACGGGAAGGATTTTTTAAGAATACCAAATCGAAAGAAAATTCCTTCCTTTCATTTTCGAAGGGAAAGAATTGTTTAAGAATACGGCTCACTCTTTTGAGCGTTTTTTGCATGTAGTTTTTATTGTTTTCTACTTTCCTCTCTAGACCTCCATCAAACTTAAAGAAAACATCCATCAGATCCCCTTTTTAGATTATTTTTTACATTTTTTGGTAGAAAAATGCCCCGGCCGAAGGCCGATTACTCCTAAGATTACAGGCTCGCTATTGCTCGCCAGCAAAAAATTGACACCTAAATGGCACGAAAGGTCTTAAAATTGACAACGAAATGGGGCGAAAGGTGTTAAAATCACCAAACTTATGGGCCGAACATCTTATAATCTCAAAACTAGTGGGGCCAAGTGAGATATCTCTATTGGTTTAACTGGTCTATTCCTAAAGGTATCATCCCAGCGGCACCTCTGGACCCAGTGGAGATGAGGCGCCTTAACTTCCAAACCCCGGGAATGATCTCTCACCCGCCCATCCCCATCACACAACTAGCTGAACAAATAGAGCGGCTGAAGGGCAATGACAATCAAAAGTTCTCACAGGAGTATGAGGTACAGTCCAGAATAAGTTAATTACTATGTATTCTGCCTTATATGATACATGTTTTACTTCAAAATTTGCTATTAAAATTAGCCTTGTGTCAGCAGTGGCAGAGGTAACTTATACTTTTACCTAGGTAGTTGTTGTTGTTGTTGTTGTTGTTGTTCCCTAAGCTGCCTGGCCGAACAGCCCCGAGTCCCTGAGGAAGGCCATGGCCACGATCGGGCTTTCCCACAGAGCTCTCATTAAGTGTAGATTGTGTTGTTGGCGTAAGTGGTTGTGTGAAATGCAGTCTTCTATGATGTGTTTAATGGTATGGGGTGCTGTGTTACATCCCGGGCAGGAGTCGACAACGGAGTCATCCAGTCTCTTCTGATAGCTCAGGAGAGCTGGATGGTGTCCGCATCTCAGCCTGGCCAGGTGGACTCTGTCCTCGCGAGGAAGGGAGGATTCGGAAGGATGGATTTCGGGAGGTCATGCATGCAGCTGCGTGTTGTCTGTGAGTGAGTGGATGCATCGGTGAGAGATATGAGTATGGATGTGCTTCTGGAAGTTGGTTCGGGGTGGGCAGGGAGGGAGAGAGGACAATAATTGTGTGTGATACCATGTACTGGGTGTTGTTTTGATATTTCTTGGTGTCTGTGGGTGTGTTGCCATGTAGTTTAGTGGGTGGTTTTGGTTCGTGGAGGCTGCTGCCAGGAATTGAGTGCCTCTCATGTCCAGATGGTCTTTGACTTTGAGGATTTTGGTTTCTTGATGTAGGTGATCTGTGGGTGCAGTAGCTGTGCAGCCTGTAATGATCTTCAGGGCTTTGTTTTGAATAGTCTGTAAAGTCTTATGATGTGTTTCAGCTAGGTTAGAAGCCCAGGCTGGGCTTGCGTATTCCATCACTGATCTTATGTATTGTTTATATACTGTGGTGGTAGTTTCTTTGTTGTGTCCAAATTTTGTGTGAGCAAGTGACCTGAGGGCGTTAAGTCTGGGTGTCAGTTTCTTTTTAATGTTTGTGGTGTGCTGTTTGAATGTCATATGAGTATCATATGTTACTCCTAGGATTTTGGGTGTGTGTGTATGTGTTAGGGGTGTGTTGTTTATGGTGAGTTGAGGGATGTATTCGTGTTCTCATGTCCAACTTGTGAGCAGGGTTGCGGTGGATTTGGCTGGGACTAGATTAAGTCTGTTTGTAGTGCACCAGCCTTGTAGTGTGTTGAGATAGGGTTGAAGGAGATCTGTTGCTCTTTTTGGGTCATGGTGTGTGCATGTGAGTGTTATGTCATCTGCATAGGAGGCTAAGTTTATTTGGGGCGTATTGGGTGTAATTATATCGTGCATGTACAGATTGAAGAGTGCGGGCGATAGGACGGATCCTTGTGGGACTCCGTTTGGAAAGTTTCTGATTTTAGATGACTGACCGGCAAAAGATACGTGTGCACATCTGCCTGCTAGGAAGTTGGCCAGCCACCTTTTTGTGTTGTTGTGCATGTTTGTGTTGTAGATTTTGTTTGTTAGGTTGTGGCGGGGGATGGCATCGAAGGCTTTACTAATGTCGAGTGTGGCTAATAGTGATCTGTGTGGTGGTCTAGCTGAGTTGATGCCGTCGAAAGCTCTTTGTGTAAGGTCTGTGAGAAGAGTGTTTGTGGAGTGCAGTGGCCTAAAGCCATGTTGTGTTGGAGCTAGGGGTAGGTCAGGTGTAATTAGTTGTAATACTAGGCGTTCCATGACTTTGGAGGGGGAGCAAAGGAGTGTGATGGGGCGGTGGGAGGAGGGTAGCGTGGGGTCTTTGTTGGGTTTGGGGAATGTGATGATGATCCCATGCTTCCAAATGTCTGGTATTGTGTTGTGTGAATAGCTGTAGTTTGATATGTTAGTGAGTGCTTGTATGCCTTGTGGTCCCAGGTGTCTGAGGTGTATGTTGCTTATGTTGTCTAGGCCACAGGCGGGTGAGTGCTTGAGATTGTTGATGATATGCTTTGTCTGGTGATTGGTGAAGGGTGTATAGTCGGGGTCTGTGGGGAATTGTCTCTTACGTCGGATGACACGTCGGTCGTCTTTGTGAGGTTTTAGGTGGCTGACATGTGAGAAGTGATTGATGAGAGTGTTTGCTTGTTGTTTACATGAAGGAGTAGAGTCTGTTGTTGTGATTGCAGCATGTGATTGTGTTGTGTTGCTGTTGGAAAGTGTGATGCTGTTTAGTGTTTTGTAGAGTTTTTTGGGGTTTGTTTTGTGATCAAGTGTTTGTAGGAAGTTATTCCAATTTAGTTTTTGATGTTCTTGTATTTTGTTTTTAGTTTGGGTGTTGAGTGCTTGAATTTGTTGTGTGATGTCTTGTGTGTGGGGTGCTGGGGAGTGTTTCAGTATGTCGCGTTGTCTGATGAGGTTTTGAATTTCTGGTGTGAAGTTGGGGTTGTGTCTTTTTCTGTTACCTCTTGGAATGTGTTTCTTGTCAGCGTTTTGGATAGTTTTATTGAGTATGTGTACAGCATTGTTGATGTTAGTGATGGGTGTACTGTTTAGAGTTGTGAAGTGTTGTTCTGTCTCATTTGTGAATGCTTCCCAGTTAGCTCTTTTATAATTGGTGTATGTGTGTTTGTGGCTAGCTGGGGTGAGTCTGATTTTGGTGGTGATAATGATCGGGAGGTGGTCAGAGCCTAAGGTTCTGACCACCCTCCAGGATGTTGTGGGGGCGAGTTCTGGTGAGCAAAAGGTGATGTCTGGAGATGATGGGTTATAGAGGGCTTGGTGAGGAATATGGGTATGTTGATGGATGTCGTTAAGGATGATGAGGTTATCGGTTTGGTTTTGTAGTATCAGCCCTCTGTCTGTGTCGGGGTTGTCGACAAACCAGGCCGACGTCTTGGCGTTGAAGTCACCACCCAGGATGATGTGTGGGGTGTTTGTGATGTGTTGTAAGTGTGGTCTGTATTCATTTGGTACTGTAGGGGATGTTTGGGGAGGGATGTATGTGTTTTTGATGGTTATGTTGGAGTTGTTGCCAGTGCGTATTTTAATTGACTGTATTTCTGTTGTGTTATCATTTGGGGGGAGGAGGGATTTGGTTTGTACACTGGTTACTATGTATGATATTTCTTTGTGTACCAGGGTGATGAGTCCACCGCCCCCGCCGACAGCCCGGTCTTGTCTGATGGTGGTGAAATTATGAAATGTGGGTGTTTTTTGTGTTGTGCGGAGTTTTGTTTCTTGTAAGATGGCAATGTGTATGTTGTGTTGTTTGATGAAGTGTGAGAGTTCGTGTTTCTTTGTGTTGATGCCATCTATGTTCAATTGAAGAATGTTAATGTTATGTGCACGATGTATGTTGGGTGCTGCTGCACGAGGATGGGGTGGGGGTGAGGGAGGGGCTGGGGGTTGGGATGGGTGAGGTGGGGGTGGGGATTGGGGAGCAGGAGATGGGGGTTGAAATGGATTAGGATGGGGTGTGGTGTGTTGAGTTGAGGATGTGGATGGTATGGGAAGGTTAGGTGGGTTAGGGAGGAGAGGTGGACGGGTTTTAGGGGGGGGAGTGGATGATATGGGAAGGTTAGGTGGGTTGGGGAGGAGAGGTGGACGGGTTTTAGGTGAGGGATTTGACTGGGAGAGGGAGGGGCATGAGGAACAGGTCCAAGTGTTTGTGTAGTGTTTCTTGGAGGCAAGTGTTGTGCAGGTGAAGTGGGTCCAGTTCCCGCATGAATTGCAGAGAACTGAACCCTTAGTATGGCGACTCGAAGTGATGGGTTTTGAGCAAGTTGGACATATGTATGTGTACGTGGGTCCTGGGTTGCTCTCAATGTCTCCGGCTAGAAGAAGTCTTCGAGAAATGACAGCCGGAGAGTCATTTCTCGGTGTAGGAAAAACTGTGTGATGTGTGTGTGTGGTGTGAGAGGTGTGGAAATTCCCGGCGCGACCGAAGCCGCTCCAAGGACCCGTGCCCCCAGGGAGGGGGCAGGGGATGGTTGTGATGGCTTGGCTCCCGAAACTGCTCCCCGCAGCCGGCATCCGGTTTTCCTCCACTGGTCGTTGATTTTGTCTTCGGCAGTGGAGGGTCGGCAGCCATCCGCGGTTGGCATCCCGTAGTTATCCATATTGCTGGAGGTGCATTTTGGTTGATGGAGGGTCTTATATGATAGTTTGGAATACAGTACATACATACATACATACATACATACATACATACAGGTTTAAAGACCGCAGCCATCCACAGTGAATGTGGCTGCCATGGTACAATGACAGTACTGCACACAGTGCACAACAATCATAACACCGCGGCTACAGTCTTTACTGCACCACAGTACAACAAAGTCTTGCCACAACAATGCCCCATCATGTTATCACTGTGGCTGATGTTGGTATAGCGCTAACAGTGTCTCAGCAAAACTCAATAAAGTCCCTCTGAAGCACTTGCACCTGGCGAAATCACACCACACCAGCCTTAACCGTGATACAATAACTGTAACTGCTACAGAGGCTGACTTCACCACTGAAGTGGTGGGCGATGGGGTCACTGCATCCATACGCCAGAGAGAGGCCAACTTGTGCCAGTGGGCTGTGAGAGTGAGACACTAGGGAACCATGGGGCACACTATTATGGCCCCACTGCCTTTACCACTCTCAGGAAGAAAGATAGAAATAAGACTGATGAAAAAGGTAAAGTGAGAACTGGCTATGGGAAGTAGAGGACACCAACCCTCACTCTGATAGATCCAGCCCACCACATCAATACAGTACAGTACAGTACTGTACACTATATTCAATACAGCCATGATCAATAATACAATAGTGTACATTATTCTAATTCAGATGCTTCCAAACTAGTCTTTAGGTTCAAAGATCCAAGTGGGTGTATTCTTGTTAATTTCAGCTTTTCAAGGGGGGGTGACCTGCTATTTTTATCTTTCTCTCCTTTTCTCTCTTTCCCTGGCTTGTATCCATTCGGCCCCATTCAGCCAACTGTTTTAAGATGTTTATCCCCATCCAGGTGTCGATTTCTTCCTGGCGAGCGATAGCGACCCAGCATTGTATGGAGAAATCCGGCTTCACCGGAGAAATTTTTCTATCAAAAAATGTACAAATTTAGCTTGCTGTCAAAACAAAAATATATATATGCTGGCTCGCTACCGCTCGCCAGGAAAATATTGACACCTGGATGGGGGTAAACGTCTTAACCCCTTAAGAGCGGCGCCTGGCTATAGTCGGACAAGAGAACCAAGGACTAAGTGGCGGGGCCCGGCTTTAGTCGCATGCCATATTGAGCACGTAATCGGCTCTGAGAGAGAGTCCGACCAGCGGGAGGAGCGCGGGTGGACTCTGACCGTTCGGCATGGACCCAGTCCCGCCACTGAGGGTAACATCACATCCCACCACATCCCTGGTCCCGCCATACAGGGTAAAAACTGAAGAAATTGCTGTATTGTAGGGATTTTTCATTCGTCTTGCACGATCATTGCAAGATAACGCGTGGTCGTAGAAGGATGGTTCTGGTGTCATTGGAAAGCTCAATTATCGCCCTTTCAGGGATACATAATTGTATTACGCTCTGGCTCTTGTTTATGCATGAAAAAGAGCACGGAAATAAGCTCGTTTAGGGTAAAACTACCCGCTTGGCAGGTAGTAGAAGTTACCGCCTAGGCCGCTCGTTGAGTGTTAAAACAGTAGGTTGAATGGGGCCGAATGGATACAACCCAAAGAGTGAGGGGGGAGAGAAAGATACAAAAAGTGAGGTGGGCCCCCTTAAGGTTCCATATACAGCATCTTGAACTGCCATTATAGCCTCCATCTTGACACTCGTCCATTACTTAGCTTTTAATTCTCACTTTCAACATCTAAGCACTATTTCTGTCTCCAGTTTGTTCCCTTAACCCTTCTTGCCCGGGCTCGCCATCCTAAGGACATTATTGAGATCCGGGCGATCTGGCCAAAAATCGTTGTAATAGGCTAGCCGTATCTTTGTTAATTTAACTGCTAGTGAATTCCCATGCATCTCTAAGTGTATTGCTGTTTCTAATATGTAAACTGGCGTTGAGTAGAGCTCTCTAGGTCAACTGGTTTAGTTGTGATGGCGATTTCCATGAAGAGAGATTCGATACGATGTTATCAATATCGGACCTTTGCAGACACTAATCTCGTCATAGCATACATAAAGAACATTGATCCGACGTCTCCTTCTTGTTTTCGGAGGTGCGGTGTCGCAAAGACAGGCTTTGTTTACATGCGTCGGACGCACGGCTTTCAAAACACGCTTAATAGGCTTTCAAGCTTACAGATTTTAAAATGACACCCGGGCTCCTGCCCATCTGCCGCGGTGTCATTTTAAAATGACAACCGGGCAGGAAGGGTTAATAATTATTTTTACATAATACAGTATATCTCTCCATTGAGATGGAGAGAATGTGTAAGACAAGCTTTGGATGATAGAGGAATGACTATAGATCAGGCAAAGGAAGTGGTAATAAACAGGAATGAATGGAGAATGCTTGTGAATAGATGAGTGAACATGTGGTCATTTGGGGGAACGGGTCGGGCGCAAGTTTGACTAGATAATAGTCCATCAGGCGCCTGGCCCAGGGAGACGATCAATATGAAGGGTGCGCCTGGAAGTGTGGTGGGCGGGCTTGTGGCTTCGGCTCCGCTGCATGTCTGCCTGCCGAGATCGGAACCTCTCCAGGTGGTCGGGTGCCGGGGGAGTGCTGGAGGGACCCTGGTGACCCTGGTCTCTGGGTCTTCTGGGTGACCTAGTTGTGTGTGAATTTGTGTTTTGTCTGTGTGTGTTTGTTGGTTTATGTTGTGTTTTGTGTTTTCCCTGTTCTTGCTCTGTCTTGAGTCGGCCACCCCCCCAAAAAAAAGAAAACAGGGAAAAAAAAAAAAGAGGGAAAAGGAAAAACAAACAAAAATAAGAAAAGTGGGGATTGGGCCTGAGTAAATAGATAGATAGACATACTTAAAGAATAAATTAACTTAGCAAATGCTACATTTCTTGTTTTTGCATCTTAACTTTGTGCACCATAAATTTGTGCAAACAAAATAATTGGCTTTATAGGCAGGTCATTTGAGCATAAATCCAAAGACGTTATCCTAACCCTTTACAATTCCTTAGTCCGCCCTCTTCTGGAATACTGCGTTCAATCCTGGTGCCCTTATTACCAAAAAGATATAAACAAGCTAGAACGAGTTCAACGTAGAGTTACCAAAATGATACCTAGCCTAAAGAACAAACCATACGAAGAGCAAGAGCGTCTTAGAGAATTAAATCTATTTCCTTTAACACAGCGCAGATTAAGAGGTGACTTAATTCAAGTGTTCAAAATCATCAAAGGCATCGACAATATGAACTGTAGTAAGTACTTCACTATCGACCAATCTAATTACACGCGGGGAAACGGTTGCAAAATTATTGGTAAATCTTTTAACTCACACGAATCTAAGAATTTCTTCTTCAATCGAGTTGTCAACTTGTGGAATGGGCTTCCCCGAAACGTTATAGACTGCATCACCGTTGATTCATTTAAACTCCGCCTAGACAAATATCTCGCATCAAACCTGCGACTGACTGCGTTTGTAAATGAATAACTTTATTTTATCCCCCCCTCAGTTACTAACCCATCTGTCCCCTAGTAACTTCCTAATCCTGCCACGGACATTAGTTCCAGGGCAGTAATTCCCTTTCCAATGTTTCCTTACCCACTCTAAACCACTGTTTGGACACTTGATCCTCAGTGTTTTGGAGGATAAGCAACCTAGAAGGGTCACTAGATCTGTTGTTGCTTGATTTCCTTTGTACTCCTTTGTACCATTCATAATATCACTGACCACTGTATTAATATCATATATGATGTATAGCTGTATTGTACAATCGGCCTAATAAGTGATGTCTCGGCACCAATTATGTTTTGATCAATAATTGGTATCAGCAATATATATTTCATAAATGTATTTTAGTAAGCGTTGTTTCCACATGATTTTGATTAGTTACTTTGCCTTTATATTGTCTTTGTCCTAGTTTTGGTTTGTTTAGTTTGCAAGTTTTACATTTTAAATATGAATTAAAATGTAAAGCTTGCCAACTAAATAAACCAAAACTGGGACAAAGACAATATAAAGGCAAAATAACTGATAAAAATCGCTATGATAGACTTAAAATTAACTTCCACATAGCGATTTTGATAAGTAGTTTTGACTTTATATTGTCTTTGTCCCAGTTTTGGTTTGTTTAGCTTGCAAGTTTTACATTTTAATAAGGGAGATAGATACATTAGATAGATAGATTGGGAGGAGCGTTGTTTGTTGTCTTGAGTCGGCCACCCCTCAAAAAAAAAAAAAATAAGGACAAGAAGGAGAAAAAAGGGAAAAGTGGGGATTGGCCTGAGTAAATAGATAGATAGACATTTTAATATGAATAATAGACATATAATGATCTTCAAATTATTGATATTAATATTTATTTTATTTTCCAGTCTATTGAACCAGGTCAACAGTTCACATGGGAGAATAGCAGCCTGGAGGTCAACAAACCGAAGAACCGCTATGCCAACGTTATTGCCTACGATCATTCCCGAGTGGTTCTGCAGAGCGTTGAAGGCGTGCTTGGCAGTGACTATATTAATGCAAACTTCTGTGATGGGTACCGCAAGCAGAACGCCTACATTGCCACTCAGGTTAGTGTATCTGTTGTGTATTATTAACCCCTTCTGTGATGGGTACCTCAAGCAGAACGCCTACATTGCCACTCAGGTTAGTGTATCTGTTGTGTATTATTAACCCCTTCTGTGATGGGTACCTCAAGCAGAACGCCTACATTGCCACTCAGGTTAGTGTATCTGTTGTGTATTATTAACCCCTTCTGTGATGGGTACCTCAAGCAGAACGCCTACATTGCCACTCAGGTTAGTGTATCTGTTGTGTATTATTAACCCCTTCTGTGATGGGTACCTCAAGCAGAACGCCTACATTGCCACTCAGGTTAGTGTATCTGTTGTGTATTATTAACCCCTTCTGTGATGGGTACCTCAAGCAGAACGCCTACATTGCCACTCAGGTTAGTGCATCTGTTGTGTATTATTAACCCCTTTTGTACCGCGACCTCTTTTTAACTTTATTTTGGCTACTATTATACCATATTATTCCGTTTCATAAGGGCCTCCAGCAATTAATAAGCTTTGAACTATCTCACTTAACCCTTTTTTCTACTACAGATCCTTCTTAAATTGCATAAAATCGTTTCATTATAGCCAGAATAAAATTAAAAAGACGTTACCGGTACAGAAGAGTAAAGTATTATCAAATTCTGCCATAACACCACCCCATCATGTTATCATCAGCCATAGTGATGACATGAGGGTTAGTATTATGACAGGACATCAGGGTGGATGGTACTCATCAGCCTTTGTCGGCAACCCACATAGGGGAGAAAACCATATAAATATCGGGGTAGATGGGACTTGTTAAGGGTACAACACACAGTCAGGAGTGCGAGCTAGTGGGAGTCTAACAGAGGTCACTAGGAGTCGCTAGAATGACTAGGAGTCATCGATTTTCACCGCGAGCGAGTGGGAGTCTAACAGAAGTTGCTAGTGTTAACATAGGCAAATATGTTAATGTGTGTGGGAGTGCAAACTGGTTATATATGTGAGCAGACGATCGACACAGGAGTTTGCCTAACTAGTTTCCCGCCAAATTGCGTGGTCTACTATATGCTGACGTGTAAGAGATGACGTCACAACAGGACCGAGGTGGCGGGCTAGCTATCAGGACGGAGTCGGTCGTTTACATACGGGTGAGTGGTGAACACGGCCATTGAGCTAATTAACATTGGTAGCAGAGCGTAGTTAGGAAAACAATGGCGTGTTCAACTAAGTGGCCACCGAAACTGGAGAATGAGGATGGGTATGAAAACTGGAAAAAGGATATAAACATTTGGTGTGAGTTGACAGATTTGGGGAAGAAAAAACAGGCATTGGCGATCCACTTGTCTCTGACAGGGCGGGCAAGAGAGGCCTCGTCCGAAATACCCGCCGCGGACTTAAACAAAGACGACGGAGTTGAAGTATTGTTAAAGAAGCTTGATGAGTTGTTACTGGTGGACAAAGGAAGACGGCAGTTTGCGGCATTCCATGACATTTATAATCTATGGCGGCCTAGTGACATGAATATGCGTACATTCGTGTCTAAGTTTGAGCATACGTATTTTAAATGTTCGGAACAGGATATGACATTACCGGATGCAGTAAAGGCCTTTATGCTGTTGTCCGCTTGTAATTTGTCTGATAATGAAAGACACTTGGCCATGTCTGCAGTTACTGAAGTGAGTTATGAACATATGAGGTCAGGTCTGTGCCGTATTTTTGGTGGTGAGACAGCAGCTGTTGGGACAAGTGTTGTGAATGTTAAAAGTGAACCTGTGTTTGTTACTGAAGGTAAAAGTGACATGAAGGAAGAGGAAGCATTGCATACAAGCGGTGTGGGTCGAGCACGGCCTTTAGCTAGAAGAGGTGCTATGAGAAGCCGTGGTAGAGGTTTTAATCATAGATATGGCAGGAAACAAAATCCTTTGGGGCCCGATGGTAGAGTGTCAAAATGTGCAGTTTGTGGTTCAAAATTTCATTGGGCTAGAGATTGTCCTGATGCATATGAGAATAAGGGGAATTTTTGTGAAAGGGATGATGCGGAAGAGACAGTGCATTTATCCATGTTTATGGGTTATGCTGGTGAGGATGACAAGCACAGTGGAAAGTTGCAGAAGCTTGTTGATGAAGCTAGGGGTTGTGCTGTACTGGATACTGGATGTTCAACAACTGTGTGTGGATCGGAATGGATTGAAAATTACATTCATGAGTCAAATGATTATGAAAAAGCTCAAATTACCGAAGGCACTTCAACTTCGACTTTTACATTTGCGGATGGAGCCACAGTGCCATCTGTTACGACCGGGGCTACTAATAAAACAAGGGCACTTAATAGTTGGACTAGTAATAGGGCACTATGCAACAACGGTACGCTAGATCCAAACCCTTGAACTTATATGCCGGCTAACAAAAACACCTATACCCTCCAGAGTTAATCTGCAATAACGGGGTATGCTTAACTGGGCATAAATGTACTCTACTTCAGGCTAACCCACACTGGTATAGCCTGATAACAAACAAGATGCAAGTTACGTTAAAATGCACAAAAGGGAAGCTATGGAAAGATCAATTAAATCACTGCAAGATTTAATACAATAAAAAGATGCTTCAATATAGTTACTCTAAACAACAATAAACTCTTCACTCCTATCTGAAAGAAAGTGAAGTATAGTCCTACAGCATAGACCTGGAAACTTCTGAAGAAAGTCTGATGCTCATAAGATGCTCATATCTTAAATTATAGAAAGGCAGGAGGCAGGACACCCAACGTGTAGACTGAGTACACAAAAAGATAGGACATATAATGTTAACTGGCACGAGAATATTATAATGGCGCAACGGCAGTAATGTTCGACACTAAAAGAAGTACTTCCTCATCAACGAAACAGTCTACTATGGTTGGGCAACTCAACAACAACCTAGACTCATAAATACTGTGAATAATAATGCATACATATAAAAAGAGCTCATATCCTAACTAAGGGCAAAGGGGAAAGAGGAGTGTGTGGTAACCACCGAGGAATATGTCTTCTAAGCGTAGTAGGGAAGGTATACAGTAGGGTAGTGATTGAGAGAGTGAGAGTGAGAACGGAGAAATGGATAGGCGACGAGCAGGGAGGTTTTAGGAAGGGAAGAGGATGTGTAGATCAGATTTTTACCCTGAATTGTGTTGTGGAGAAGTATCTGGAGAAGAAACAAAAGGTGTATGTTGCCTTTATGGACTTGGAGAAGGCCTATGACAGAGTGGATAGAGAAGGTTTGTGGAAAGTACTTAGAATATACGGAGTAGAGGGCAAGTTGCTGAAAGCAGTGAAGAGCATGTATGAGGGTGCAAAGGCGGCAGTACGTGTGGAGAGTGAGCAGAGCGAGTTCTTTGACCTGAATGTTGGTTTGAAACAGGGGTGTGTGATGTCCCCGTGGTTGTTTACTGTATATATGGATGGAGTTATGAAAGAAATACTATCAAGAGCAGTGGATGTTGGTGTATCGCTGAAAAGGGAGGGAATTGAGTGGAAGCTACCTATACTGCTGTTTGCGGATGATACAGTTCTGATGAGTGATAATGAATGGGAGTTGCAGGGTCTGGTAAATGAATTTGGAACAGTGTGCGAAAAACGGAATTTGAAGGTAAATACGGGGAAGAGCAAGGTTATGGTCTTCGAAAGGGGTGAAGTCACAGAGTGTGAGGTGAAGCTGAACGGTCAGGCTATGGAGATCGTCAACTCTTTTAAGTATCTGGGCAGTGTGTTGAGTAAAGATGGGACTATGGATGAAGAGGTGCGGGAGAGGGTACAACAGGGGAAGAGGGTTGTAGGAACGCTAAAAGCAGTAACAAGAAATAGGGTGGTCAGTATGGAAGTGAAGAAGTCCTTGCATGACAGTGTGGTAATCCCGACACTGACTTACGGAAGCGAAGCATGGACGTTGGTTGAGAGACTCAGACCAAGAGTGAGAGCAGTGGAAATGAATTACTTAAGGAGTGCGTGCGGAGTTACATGGAGGGATAGACAGACTAATGAGGAAGTAAGAAGGAGGTGTGGTGTGGAGGTAGATGTGCTGGAAAGTGTGAAAAGGAACAACTTGAGATGGTTCGGCCATATGGAACGTATGGAAAGTGAGAGAATGACTAAGAGGGTGTACGAGAGCGAGGTGGAGGGACAGAGGGGGAGAGGTAGACCGAATATGAGGTGGAAGGATGGAGTGAGGAACTACATGAACGAAGGCGGTGCTGGTTGGGGGGAGGGGCGTCGACTGACTGGGGACAGAGGTGCATGGGGGCGGTTCGTTCGTGGCCACCCCTTCGGGGATCGCGGCGTCAGGCAATAGATAGATAGATAGATATCCTAACTAGTGTCTGCTCGGCGAATAAAGTCTAGCTGGGATATCAAGGTTAAGAAACTGTGGCTGAGCAAGACGGGCTCATAGCCTAGCGTTGTCCTTAAGGCAGTATAGTTAAAGTTACTTTAATGACGGGGATGCTCTCTTGGTAGATCCAGATCTCAAGTATCTGGTTCTACCCTGGTGATCCCTCTAAAGTCAAGCAAAGAGGCAGCACTGTGTGACAAGGTAGTAGGCTAATGCCCTCTTACCACACGATGCTGCACTCGCAAAAGGCACAACCAAAAAGACAACCTAGGCTACCACAGAAACCGTCTAAGTCGTGTAGGTATAAGCGAACCGTACACACATCGCTGACAACGACACTAGAAGCCTTATCCCAGTCTAGCATTAAATAACCAAGCAGAGCACTACTGATAATGAGGGAAACACACACAAAGTTATCAAACCTCCATAGACTAAGAACCCTCAAAACCTATTCTAAGTACATGTAAATATCTCCGAGGACGGCGCATGCAATACAGTGGGCCGGCTATGGAAACCGTATGCAGAACCCAAGGGGATAAGTAATTGAATAAAGGTGAGGAGCAATGGAAAAGAAGAAGGTCAGAAAGAGAGACAGTGGTAAAGGGGGTGATCGGGAGAGAGTATGCAAAGGGATGTTAGAAGCATGCATGCCAAGCCTGTCCTGAGGAGGATATCTCCTCGGGACGCTCAGGATCCCACAAAGGCATGGTAGTTGGCCAATCACAAGCCGATACGTCACAAGGCAGCAGGTGTCACGTGACACAGCCAGCCACACCAGCCAATCAAGGGGCGTGGGAAAGGCACGCGCACGAGCCTCCGAGCGAGGGAGACAAGTCATACATACGCACGCACACATTACCACAACACTGCCTACACCGCTCTCTCTCCTTAACAATATACAATGCATGTTATATTCTATTAATGATATAAAGCACTTCCCGTTGTCACAGACAAAAAGAAAGACCACCACTGGACTGTCTGTAACAATACGAGTACTATGAAAGAGAGAACAACATTCTCTGATAACTGTAGCCCATTTCACTACCCTGGCGAGCGCTAGTGGCTAACGGGAGGCGATTCTGCCAACGCTGGTAGGCGTCACACATCGATGAAGCGTGCCTTGCCTTGCCTTGCCAAAGCTTGCCATGCCGGTTGGGCAATATGCGTGCGACTATCGTGACGGATGTGGTAGAGTGTAACGTTCCTTTGCTTTTGATTAAAAAGTCAATGAAAAAGGCGAAAATGGTGTTGGATTCTGAGACGGATATGGTGAGAGTTTTTGGACAAGACATTCGTTTGGAGTCTACGTCATCGGGACGCTATCTGCTGCCGATTTCGTTCTGACTAGGCCAGAAATTCAGGAGTATGGTTACACTGGCATCATTAGAAACCGGTGGAAAAGGAACTGCACTGAAGCTTCATAGACAGTTTGGTCACCCTACGTCGGCTAAGCAATTGAAACTTGTGAAAGATGCGGGAATTAACAATGCTGACTTGGAACGGTCAATAAGTGAAGTGTCTGAAACCTGTGAAGTTTGTTGCAAATTCAAGAAGGTTAGGCCTCGTCCTGTGATGTGCCTGCCTATGGCGAATAAATTTAATGAGACTGTGGCTATGGACTTAAAGGTTTGGGGGAGACAGTATTTTTTGGCTATGGTAGACTTGGCCACAAGATATTGCAGTGCAGTAGTAATTAATGATAAGTGTGCCTCTACCATCCTTCATGGAGTGTTTCGGAGCTGGATTACTGTGTTTGGCCCACCAAGGAAGTTTCTTACTGATAATGGGGGTGAATTTAACAATACTGATATGCGTACGCTAGGTGAGGCTTTTAACATAAAGATTATGGCCACAGCTGCTGAGAGCCCTTGGAGTAATGGGGTTTGTGAACGTAAGAATGCGGTGATAGGTGATACTGTGAGGAAAGTCATGGCAGATACACGTTGTGACTTAGAGGTTGCTTTGGCTTGGGCGATTTCTGTGAGGAATGCCCTTACGAACTATTCGGGCTTCTTGCCTAACCAGCTTGTTTTTGGCTACAACCCTGTGTTTCCTAGTGTATGGGCCAATGATCCTCCTGCGTTGGGGACGCCTCCATCCTGCATTGTGAGAGATAACTTGAATGCTCTTCACACAGTGAGACAGGAATTTCTGAGGATAGAATCCTGTGAGCGGTTGACCAGGGCTTTGCGGCACAACATGCGCCCAAGTGATTCGAACATTGTACAGAATGGTGATGAAGTATTTTATAAGAGAAATGACGGTCATGAGTGGCACGGCCCTGGTATCGTAATCGCAGAGATGGGAAGCAAGTTTTGGTAAGACACGGGGGCATCTATGTGAGAGCTCACGAGTGTCGTATAGCGCCGGCTTCGGGAAAGGATACAGTGGTTGAGGTTTCCAATACTGAGTTGGGCGAGAAGGAATTCAGTGAAGAGTCTTCGGGAGATGTGTCGCAATACCCTCCAGATGATGAGTCCGAGGATGGTGACATGGTGGACATTCAGCCGGCAGTAGCTGGTACATCTGGTGATCAGGCTTCTAAGATAAAGATTGGCCAGCGGATTAGAGGTATTCATGCAGAGAGTGGAGCTTCGGTGTCTGGAAAAATTGTGAGTCGTGCCGGCAAAGCAACTGGGCAGTATAAAAATTGTTACAACTTACGAAGAGACTGATGGCGGTATTGGCTGGGTGGATGTGCAGAAGGATTTTAGCACATGGGAAGTGGTAGATGATGATGTTGAAATGTTGATTCTGTTCCATTCTGAGGATGTTTTAAAGGCCAAGGACAGTGAGATTGAGAACTGGAGGAGTAATGATATGTACGAAGAAGTTAATGACGTTGGACAAGATACTATTTCTGTCCGTTGGGTGATGACTGAGAAAATAAAGAATGGCAAGCCAGTTGTTAAAGCACGTCTAGTAGCCAGAGGATTCGAGGAGGACACTGAGGATTTACCAAAGAACTCGCCTACGTGTTCGAAGGAAGCGGTACGTCTGGCTCTTACGTTTGCCTTGGGTAACCAGTGGGTTTGTCACTCCATGGATGTGAAGGCGGCCTATCTGCAAGGGAACATGATTGAACGAGTGATTTATCTACGCCCTCCTCCAGAGTAGGCTGCTCAAATGACATCCTTGGATTCAGCATTGTTCTTCTGTAGTAATAGGGGCAATGTTGATGGCATCATAATTATGTATATACGTGGACGATTTTCTCTGGGCCGGCACACAGGAATTTGAGCGACAAGTGATAGAACCAGTGAGTCAAGCGTTCCTGGTCGGCAGCTTGGAGTCAAGAGCCTTTAGATATGTGGGTTTGAACATCATATCTGAAAGCGATGGTAGCATAACTCTTGATCAGTTCCAGTACGCTTCATCCTTATTACCAATCACAATCAGCAGACAGCGAGCACTGGTAAAAACGGGAGAATTGTCTGAATCAGAGAAGTCTGAGTATAGAGCATTAATTGGACAGTTGAGTTGGATAGCCACTCACACTAGGCCTGACATCGCCTTTGACGTGTGTGAGTTAAGTGTGGCCAGAAAACAAGGTACAGTACTGTTGCAGAATTGCTCAGGCTCAACAAGGTGATTGACAGGGTGAAGACAGATAACATGAAGCTGTATATTCCTAGATTGGGACCCATCCATGACTGCCATCTGGAATGTTTCTCGGATGCCTCGTTTGCCAACCTCGCAGGTAACGGTTCCCAGGGTGGCTTTGTGATCTTTCTGAGAGATGCCGATGATAAGAGATGCCCAATATTTTGACAGACTAGGAAGATAAGAAGAGTCGTCAAGTCCACTTTATCTGCAGAGACGCTAGCATTACTTGAGTGTGCGGAAGCTGCTGTTTACCTCTCCAGCATTTTAAGTGAAATATCTGGGGGTGGAAGCTACAGAATAAAATGTTATGTGGATAATAAGAGCTTAGTAGACGCACTTCACTCATGCAAAAACGTGGACGACAGGAGATTGAGGATCTACATTGCAGTGCTGCGGGACATGGTGGACAGGGGAGAAATTGAAGAGGTATCTTGGGTGGAGACGTCACAGCAACTGGCTGATTGCTTGACGAAAAAAGGCGCCTCACCCGGGCGGCTGCAGGCTGCAGTCAGCCGGGATTAAATGGGATAACTTCTTTCTGGTATCACATATTTGTATGTGGCTGTACTACATACCAAGAAGGGCGAGTGTGATTTACATGTCACCCACATTAAAAGAAGAGGACGAGAGTGTTATCATAGGCAAATATGTTAATGTGTGTGGGAGTGCAAACTGGTTATATAATTATGTGAGCAGACGATCGACACAGGAGTTTGCCCAACTAGTTTCCCGCCAAATTGCATGGTCTACTATATGCTGACGTGTAAGAGATGACGTCACAACAGGACCGAGGTGGCGGGCTAGCTGTCAGGATGGAGTCGGTCGTTTACATATGGGTGAGTGGTGAACACGGCTATTGAGCTAATTAACAGCTAGAAGTCGCTAGAGTCACTAGGAGTCATCAATTTTCACTGCGAATAGGCCCGCGAGTCCGAATTGTCCCCTACTCCTAGTGACTTTAGCTCGCACTCCTGACTGTGTGATGTACCCTTTAGCCTTGGTTGGCAACCTGTCTTGGGGAGTAAACCTTATACAAATCTTACTGCTCACCTAAGGATGAAGTAGGTTGGGGGATGGACTAGCCACCCACCACTGTCGAAAAAATAGTGTTAAGGGGGGATGGTTAACTTTTTGGGCGATTTTTGCATGTATTCATTATTTTTCTAGTTTCCTCCCTAGACCTCCATCAAATTTTAAAAATACATCCATTAGATCCCCCTTCTATATTAATTTGTATATTTTTCGGTAGAAAATTTCCCGGCCAAAGGCCGGTTCTTCCAACATTACAGGCTCACTCTCGTTCGCCAGGGGAAAAATCGACATCTAAATAGCACGAAAGGTCTAAATATTGACGAAGAAATGGGGCAAAAGGTCTTAAAATCAACTAACTAATGGGCCAAACATCTTAACATCTGAAAACTAATGGGGGCTAAACATGAGGGAGAAGGTGGTCCAGAAAACCGGCCCATCTCCCCTTAAAAAGATACATAGAGGGCTTTTGAGTCGGACAGACCCTAAGTTGAGTGGTCAATCTTGTTAAGTCTGTGAATAAACTGGCACGGTTTGTCCTTATCGGGGACAGGTTCGCGAGGGGGCGTTTTATTTAGTAATTAGAGCAACTTGACCATATATCATTGCTTTATAGATTTATCCAACTTTAATATTTTTATTGTTTAATTTTGACTGTACTCGCAATTTTAAAGATTTCCTACAAGTAATACCCCGTTGTTTAACATTAATATCAAATACAAACCCCAATGTACAGTACTTGAATAAACTAATAAACAGATACAGGTCTCCCTCACTATCCGATGCCCTGATTTACGATATTATTATAGGTTTTTAGTGCTTGTGTTTGGGTTTTGGCTGGTCCAAGAACACATTCTCTTTTACCCCATTAATTTAAGGATTTGCTATAGGATTTTTATATTTAAGATCGGGTTTTCAGGAACGTAACCCAATCGTAAATCGAGGGAGACCTGTATTTTATTCCAGGGCCCATTATCCGAGACATTTGGAATAAACTAATAAACATATTTTATTTCAGGGCCCCTTACCGGAGACATTTGGTGACATATGGCGTATGTTGTGGGAGCAGCGATCAAGTACGATAGTGATGATGACCAAGCTGGAAGAGCGCAACAGAATAAAGTGTGACCAGTACTGGCCGGCCCGTGTCTCCGCCACCGAGAACTATGGCATTATGCACGTCACCCTCACCGATGTCCAGGAGCTGGCTACTTACACTGTTAGAACATTCCAACTCCAGCGGGTAAGTTCAATAACAACTGTATAAGTAAATGTGGTGGTTTATTATGTGGAGAGATTGGATAAGGATAATTTAATAAAGTACAGTATAGAAGGGTAGGAAGACCCCCATTGAGATGGAGAGACTGTGTAAGGCAAGCTTTGGATGATAGAGGAATGACTATAGATCAGGCAAAGGAAGTGGTAATAAACAGGAATGAATGGAGAATGCTTGTGAATAGTTGAGTGAGTGGTCATTTGGGGGAAGGGGTCGGGCGCAAGTTTGACTAGATAATAGTCCATCAGGTGCCTGGCCCGGGGAGATAATTAATATGAAGGGTGCGCCTGGAAGTGTGGTGGGCGGGCTTGTGGCTTCGGCTCCGCTGCATGTCTGCCTGCCGAGATCGGAACCTCTCCGGGTGGTCGGGGGCTGGGGGAGTGCTGGAGGGACCTTGGTGACCCTGGTCTCTGGGTCTTCTCCTGGATGGCCTGGATGTGTGTGAATTTGTGTTTTTTTGAGTATTCGTTGTTTTATGTTGTGTTTTGTGTTGTCCCTGTTCTTGCTCTGTCTTGAGTTGGCCACCCCCCCCAATAAAAAAAACTAAAGAAGTAAAATAAAATAAAATAAAATGAAAATAGGAAAAGTGGGGATTGGGCCTGAGTAAATAGATAGATAGATAGATAGATATTAAAAGTATGGAAGTGGAAGGAATGATGGTACTAAGTAGACTAAGTAAGACCTATGATGAGGGATCTCAGGGTTAGGGTACTTGACAAAGATGCTGCAGGGGATTGTGCAGCATGGAGAGTTTGCAAGGGTTACCCCTGCAATCCATGGATTTTCCTGGTCACCCAATACTAATGCCAATTTTTATTTGTATTAATTATTATTTTTGTTTAAGGGGGTACTACTCACTTTTTATGGACCTCCTTCTCCCTCATGTTTAGCATATTAGTTTTGATATTTTAAGACGTTCCTTCCATTAGTTTGGCGATTTTAATACCTTTCGCCCCGTTATCTAATAATATACACGTGGAAAATCGCAGAGGGTTTAGTACCAAACCTACATACTCCGATAGTCATGAAATTCAGTGATAGGAGAGGCTGGGAATGCGAAATCCCCCGGATGAATAACAGGGGTGCTATGGGCTCTCTGTGAGAGGGCTGGTTATCACACAGAGGCCCACGTCTCTTCAACAAACTCCCACGGCGAGTAAGAGACATGAGGGACGTCTCGTTAGACAACTTCAAGAGAGCCCTCGATGTCGAACTGCAAAAAGTGCCAGACGAGCCCATCCTCGCGAGGGAGCGAGTGGTCGCTTCAAACAGTCTACTACACCAAAATCGCCACCCATAACGAGGGGCGCCGCGCTCCTTGGTGCCGCTAGAAGAGTGGCGAACACATCAAAAGTATCAAAAGTAAGTAAGTTTCGTTGTCAATTTCAAGACCTTTCGTGCCATTTAGGTGACGATATTTTCCTAGCGAGCGATAGCAAGCCTGTAATTTTAAGAGGAAACGGCCTTCGGCCGGGAAATTTTTCCATCGAAAAATTTACAAATTTATCTTGAAGGGGGTCTAGTGGGTGTTTTTTTAAGCTTGATGAGGTCTAGCGAGTGAACTAAAAAAATAAATTAATATATGAATTAATATCCCCCAAAACGGCCACTGTCCCCTTAATTGTTTTTTACCGGAGCTGTAGATTTGAGCTTGGAGGAAGGTGCACGGAGGGATAGACATGCAGGAGTCTTGGGATAAGTTACATTGGTAGGGTGGCCATGAATAAATGGCCTCCATGCTCCCCTGTCATCCATGAGCTGGTACCACACCTCCCATCCAAGGGTGTAACATATTACGTAAAAATATTTGCGGTAATTCTGTTTATGAAATTCAAAATAATCTGAATATTGATAACTTAATCGATGAACATACCAAGAAAAATATAATATTTGATATTAAACTTTCTGATAAGAACAAGTGCATTGCAAAATTATACATGTTACCTAAATTTCATAAAAGACCTTATAAATATCGCTTTATTGCAGGAGCAAAATTTGCTACCACTAAAACTCTATCAGAACAAGTAGTAAATTGCTTAAAATACATTAAAAGTACTCATAAAAGATATTGTAATACCATCATGAGAAGAACTTGCATTAACTATTATTGGAGTGTTGACAATTCGTTAGAAGTTATTGATAAAATAAATACCATGCCGAAAGTTACCTCGGTACATAGCTTCGACTTTTCAACTTTGTATACCAATTTGCCTTTAGATTTAGTATATTCAGAGCTTTGCTTTATTATAGATTTGCACTTTGACAGGTTCGTTAGGAATGGTAATTATTTCATAAATGTTTATACATATTTTAATAATGCATCACTTAGCTCTACTCCCACTAGTTCTGTATATTTTGATAGAACTAAACTTAAAGATGCCCTTAAATTCCTCCTTTTCAATACTTATGTTAGATTCGGGCCGTACATTTTCAAACAAATATTAGGAATTCCTATGGGTGGAAATGCTAGCCCTTTAATTGCAGACTTATTCTTGCTTGCTTTAGAATTTAAATATATAAAAGACTTAGTTGACAGTAGCAAGAAAAATAAAATTCCAGAAAAATTAGCACTTGCTAAACTGTTAAGTAATAATAGTAGATATATTGATGATATTCTTGTTTGCAATTTGTTAAATTTTAATCAAGTTGCTAAACTTATTTACCCTAATTCTATTCCCCTCACACAATGTAACGTAAATTATAAAGTTGAAAATTTTCTTGATATAAATATAGAGATTGTTAATGAACAGTGCATACTTAAAGTATATCACAAAGTTGATGATTTTAATTTTAACGTAATAAACTTTCCTTTCCCTAGTAGTAATATCGATAGTAAAATCACTTATAATTGTTTTTATTCCCAATTAATAAGATTTTGTAAAATCTGCACTAAAGTAGATGACTTTTGGGCTAGAGCTAGGTTACTATACAGACTCTTAGTGGACAGAGGTTTTGAGGCAAGTAAATTGTTCCATAAATTTAATCTTTTTAGGGTCAATTATTGTGACTGTATTCTAAAATTTGACATCAATAATTTTAATCAAGCATTTTTAACTTGAAGTTTCTTGTATAACCTCTGCTTACTTTTTGTCTGTATTTATTGTTTATCTTTTTCTTTTTCTATTATTATTATTATTAATATTGATGATTTTTTAAATTTATTGTTCTTGTTAAAAGAGTACTCTTTGTTTAAATCTGTTGTTACTTCATATTTTGCAATTATTTCTCTTTATATTATATGTATTCATTGTCGATAGTATCAATTGCTTACTTTTGCGATTTCCTTAGTTTATTTGTGCTATAAATGTAGGTTATTTGTAGGGTAGTTATTGATAGGGGTCACTTGAGGCATGCTATGCTTACAGGTACCTACCCGATAGCACTATCGTTAGTGAGTGCTGTACTGTATTTTATATATTATTTTGTAATAGTATAGATATCTTATCAATATTTGTATTTTTTTACTATTGTTAATGTCTTGTCATGTTGCAAATTTGATTTTAAATAATATTTTGACATTTAACATGTAGTTTCTTTATTCATGCAGAGTTTAGTAAAATTTGCCAGAACGTCCCGGACTTCCCAAACTTGACTACTTCCTTTAACGTGACGATAGTGCGTTGTTATATGTGCGATTGGTTTGCTTGGGAAACAGATTAACTTGCTCATGTAGTGATGTACACCCTATGTGGTGGATTGTGTTCTTTTATTTAATAATTTTCATTTTAGTAAACGTTGTTTCCACATAGCGATTTTGATAATTTAATTTGACTTTATATTGTCCTTGTCCCAATTTTGGTTTGTTTAGTTTGCAAGTTTTACATTTTAATCCAACACCACTTTCACTCATATACTTCTCAACTCCATCCCCCCACCTCACTCTCGGTCTGAAACCTTTCTTCCATGCTTTGAAACATTTGACAACAGGAATTATTTATGTTAATTTATAAGGGAGATAGATTCATTAGATAGATAGATAGATAGATGGATAGGGAGGAGTGTTAGACCGCTTGAGATGGATGGATACTACCAGCCCATTAGTGTAGCGGTAAGCAAACCACAACAGATGTGAGGTTTATGAATTGGTTTGTCCAAGATTACTCGGTTAATATTTGTTTATTTTGAATTATAGTTTAGCATTATGATAAGTAGACTAAAGCCGGTATCACACCAGAGCTTTTATAGTCAACATTTCATGATCAACATTTTTCTGGCAACATTTCTGAAGTATTTTGCGCTGGTATAGGAAACTAGACTGATGATAGATGAATATAGGTGACCGAAATATATTAAATGTTGACCTCATAAGCTGCCAGACCAGTGTTGAGGATAAATGTCGAGGGAAAAAGCGCTCGTGTGATACCGGCTTAACTACTGTACATTGGTTTTCATCAATCATAGGGGGTATTTGGCTGCAAAATGTCTAAGTTTGAGTAGGCACCAGAACCTATCCCTATTTGTCCTTTAAGGGGGGATGGTTCACTTTTTGGGGGATTTTTGCATGTATTCATTATTTTTCTAGTTTCCTCCCTAGACCTCCATCAAATTTATAAAAAACAAAAGGGGACCAGAAAACCAGCCCATGTCCCCTTAAACTTTGTGTGTCCAGACATTTTGACTAAAGTACCTTGAATTTGGGGTGTCTGCCACTTTTTGGTTTTGCGGAAGACACTCGTTACAGGCAGCCTATCTTTTGTCTCCTTCATACAAAAAATAAATAAATAAATAATAATGTAAATATGACATACGGTATATAAACAAATAATAATGATATCCCAGAGTTAAGGAGTTGCAATCTTTTACCAGTAATTTTGTTAATAGGCTACTTTAATAACATCATGACAAGTGTTTATTCTATAATTATCTCTACCTTTCATTGGTGGTCACCCCTTCGGGGATCATGGCAATAGATAGTTAGATAGATCTACTTTTTCTATAATTATGTAGGAATAGGTTTCTACACCATACCCGAAAGAGGATTTATGGAGCTCCGATCTTACTCTCAACCATCTTAACAATTTTACCAACACACCTAAACTTCGTTAGATGCTGAAATAGCCTCCCGAAAATATGCCCTGGCCGGAAATTGAACTCAGGACCCTTGGGTTATGAGGTAGTCACTCTACCAGTTAGACCAATAGAGATATATCACTTGGTCTGGTCGGCTCAAGTTATTTCCGCATCTTGTTCAGTTTAGGCTAACCTATTTTTACTGACTTTACACATATGACATAGCGATTTTGATCAGTTCTTTTGCATTTATCTTGTGTCGTCCCAGTTTTAGTTTGTTTATTTTGCAAGTTTTACATTATAATGCCTAAGCAAGCTATTAACCAAGTTTTGTGCACCATTACAGTCTGGGAGCTTGGACCGCCATGAGATCCGGCAGTTCCAGTTTACCGCGTGGCCCGACCATGGAGTGCCCGACCACCCTTCACCGTTCCTCATGTTCCTCAGACGGGTCCGCCATGTTAACCCACCAGAGTCCGGACCCATTGTGGTGCACTGCAGGTTAGCACATTATTGAATTTTGTTAAGGGGAGTCACATTTTTTTTTTATCTTTCTAACCCACCAGAGTCGGGCCCCATTGTGGTGCACTGCAGGTTAGAGCATTATTGGATTTTGTTAAGGGGGGTCACTGGCTTTTTTTTATCTTTCCAGAGTCGGGGCCAATTGTGGTGCACTGCAGGTTAGAGCATTATTGGATTTTGTTAGGGGGGTCACTGGCTTTTTTTATCTTTCCAGAGTCGGGGCCAATTGTGGTGCACTGCAGGTTAGCACATTATTGGATTTAGTTAAGGGAGCCCACCTCGCTTTTTTTCTCTTTCTAACCCACCAGAGTCCGGCCCCATTGTGGTGCACTGCAGGTTAGCACATTATTGTAGTTTGTTAAGGGGGGTCACTCGCTTTTTTCTCTTTCCAGAGTCGGGGCCAATTGTGGTGCACTGCAGGTTAGCACATTATTGGATTTTGTTAAGGGGGGTCACTGTTTTTTTTTTATCTTTCACTTCCTCTCTCTTTGGCTTTTATCCATAGGCCCCATTCAGCCTACTGTTTTAAGACGTTTACCCCCATCCAGGTGTCAATATTTTCCTGGCGAGAAGTAGCGAGCCAGCATACATATATTTTTGTTTTGACAGCAAGTTAAATTTATAAATTTTTCGATAGAAAAATTTCTGCGGCGAAGCCGGATTTCTCCATACAATGCTGTCTCGCTATCGCTCGCCAAGAAGAAATCGACACCTGGAAGGGGTTAAGCGTCTTAAAACAGTTGGCTGAATTGGGCCAAAAATACCCTCATTGTTCCCTGATTAAATAACACTGTATGAATATCCCATATTCAAAATATGTTACAGGGGGACAATGCCTAGTGAGTTCACTGCTCAATAGGTGGCGTTCTGAGAGTGAGGGTCTGAGTCTGGAGGGTGAGACGGTGAAGCACTTGAGCGAAGCAACCAGCCGTTTCAGGGATGGAGCTGCTTCGAGCCATGATGGATGCTTCACATGTCTCACTCCCCAGACTGGAACAAGACCTCACGGGATTCACCGTGTTGAGCGGTGGAATGTACAGTCTCTCAGCCTATGCCCGAGAGGGAGTAGTTGGAATATAGACAAAAAACAAAAAAACCCAAAATGGATACAAGCCAGGGAAGCAGAGAAAAGGAGCGAAATTAAAAAAGCCGGTGACCCCCCTGAAAGCGTTATTTTCACAAAGCGATTTTGATAAGTTCTTTTGTCTGTATAGGCTATTGTGTCGTCCCTGTTTTGGTTTGTTTATTTTGCAAGTAAAATAATAAAAATAAAAATAAAGATAAAAAAATAAAAATAAAAAATAGGAAAAGTTGGGATTGGGCCTGAGCATATAGATAGATATATAGATATAGGTAGATAGCAAGTTTTACATTATAATTGCTTCATGGAGATAAAACATAAAACAAAATTAACTTTCCATAGTTATTTTAGATTTTAGGTTGATTACAGTTTAAATATTTTTCTTCTCATTATAGGCCTAATGTAAAACTTGCAAGAGAAACAAAGCAAAACGTATACGAACACAGTAAAAAACAAAATAACTAATCAAAATCGCTGTGGAAACAACCCCTTGGTAAAATAATAATTTATAAATAAAAGAACACAATCCACCACATAGGGTGTACATTACTACATGAGCAAGTTAATCTGGTTCCCAAGCAAACTAATCATACACATAACAACGCACTGTCGTCACGTTTTCAAGGAATTAGTCAATTTGGGAAGTCGGGGACGTTCACAAAGCTACTTTATGCTCGCCTTCTTAAGGGGAGACTGGCCGTTTGTTTGGTCTATTAATTAATTTATTCATATATTTTTATAGTTTCCTCCCTCGACCTCCATCAAGCCTAAAGAAACACCCCCTAGATAAATGTGTACATTTTTCGGTAGAACAATGTTTCGGCCAAAGGCCGGTTCCTCTTAAAATTGCAGGCTCGCTTTCGCTCGCCAGGAAATAATCGACACCTAAGTGGCACGAAAGGTCTTAAAATTGACAACGAAATGGAGCAAAAGGTGTTAAAATCGCCAAACTAATGGGCCGAACGTCTTATAATCTCAAAACTAGTGGGGCTAAACATTAGGGAGAAGGGGGTCCAGAAAAACGGTCTGCCTCCCCTTAAGATGATAATATCTTTGTTGAATCATCTATTTTCTCTTGATGAAACAGTATAAATTACAACATAATTCATTATTATGGTGATGGGCTGGTCTATCAGAATGAGAGTTGAGCGTTCTCTGCCATACCCATAGCTTACTCTGACTGTTCCTTTTACTTATATATTTTCTAGATCTCAAGTGACGGCGTCTTTTGTCTTTTCCGTGGATTGACCTCCCTACTGCCAACCCTGGCAGATTGGGAGCCAAAGCGTCACATTTTTCCTTTGCCCCTTAACTTTCCTTTCATAATTGCTGAGGGGCACAGGGCCTTGGGTGGGGCTTTTGTTTCCCGGGCATTTCCGCACCCTCCTCAGCTCCCCGCCTTTGAGTGGCTTTGGTCACCTGGGCATTATTAGTGGTAAGCAGGGAGGGTTCTGTGGGGATGCTCGGTTATGGCCTTGGCCTTGCTCGGGACCTTGGGGCTGCTCGGCCAGACAGTCTGAGGAACAGCAAAAACAACTGTTACGCTGGCCAGCTTGCCAGAATGAGCTCGTGACTCGCTAGCGCTCGCCAGGGCAGTGATATGGGCTACAATAATCGTAGAACGATGTTCTTTCTTTCCTAGAGTACATGTTGTCACAGACAGATCAGTGGTGATCTTTATTCTTGTCTGTGACACTTGGAAGTATTTTATATCATTGCTAGAATATAGGATGCATTGTAGTGAAGGAGAGAGAGAGAGCGAGCGAGCAGGGTGGTGGAGGTAAGTGTTGCTCTTCCTCCTCCCTCCTCCCTCCCGGAGGTTCCCGCCCGCGTGGTCCTTTCTCTCGGTTTTGATTGGCTGGTGGTTCCTGGCGCCTTCTGCAGCCCTGCTGCCTGGTGACGTAGCGGCCTGTGATTGGCTGACCACCATGCCTTTGTGTGTGATCCTAGGGGTCCCGAGGAGCTACCTTCCGCAGACGGCGCAGAGCTAGGCTTGGTGTGCTAGGTCCTACATGTCCCTTGCAATTCTGTCCCCCATATAACCCTCAATACTACTATCTCTCTCTCTGAATTTCTTCGGTTTCATACTTCTCTCTTTATTCAATTACTTATCCCTTCTGGTTCTGCATACGACTTCCATAGTCGGCCAGTCGTATTACCAGCACCAGCTCTCCATATATGTTTGCACTAGTTTTAGGGATTATTAGAGTCATAGTCAAATGGTACCATAGTGTTGGGGTGCTCCTAATTATTGGGCTGTTCTCTCTTATTATTTAATGCTAGACAGTGGAAGGTATCTTTGGTCGTTGTCTGAGTTATGTATGTGGCAAGTCAGAGCCTGTACAACATCGACGAAGCTAGCTAGCCTGTAACCCTTGTGCATATTTTCCTTTGCGAGTGTAGCAGTATACATGTGAAGGGCTTTTGCCTACTCTCACCTGTATGATTGCTACCTCATTTTGTTGACCTTTGTGGAGCGCCAGGGCTAGACCAGATACTAGAGATCTGGACTTACCAAGAGAGCCTCCAAGTCACTTAACGTAACATAAGGGAAATCTGTTCAAGGGGAGGCAGTAGGCTACGAGCATGCTTGCGCTCTGCCTAGCTTCTTAGTACATTTTTATGCCACTGCTAGACATTATTAGTGAGAAAGACAGCATCGTGTTTATTAACTTTAATTGTGTATGCTTTAGGAATTATTCACGCCTTATTTTAGCCTAGGTTGATGCATAGTGCACAACCCAGTTTGCGGTTACGTTGGCTAAGGAAGTACTGTTTTGAGTGGCTATTATTAGTGCTGTCACAGAGTTGTTGCACTCCCTTGTTATATATATGTATCCTACTTATTGGTGTATTTAAGATACACGCTTTGGTGTCCTGCCCCTGCATTATTTTTGTTCTATATTAACAAGCATCTTAGAGCATCAGACGTTTTCAGAAGATTCTTTATCTGATTGCTGTAGGACTAGACTTCCAGTGTTTTCATAGAGCATTGAAGAGTTTAGTGTTGAGTACAGACTCCCACTAAAGTTAACGTAAGCATATACTCCTTTATTAAATCTTGTTATAGTTTATTCAAGCATTGTTATTACTTAAGAGCATTTTATTAACGTAAAGTACTCCTGTTGTGAGCAGGCTTTGCCGTCATCGGTAAGCCTTTGTAGAAGTGCACTAAAACCCAGTTAATTGATACCCCGTTATCCAGTAGATTAACTCTGGAGGGTTTTAAGTGTTTTGTTCACCGGCGTAATAGTTCGAGGGTTTGGAATTAGCGTACCGTTGTTGCAGATATAGCCTATCATCTAGTCCAATATTGAGTGCCCTTGTTTATTTCGTAGTGCCGGTCGTAACACAACAACAACATAATTCATTTAGTAGGTCTTTAACCCTTTGAGTACCAGCGACGTGTGTTCTATTATATTCTAGCTTTATTTAGACGATGTTATGCAGCTTGGGAAGGATCTGTGGTAGTTAAAAGGGTTGGTTGAGATCATTTGAAGTCTAATTATTGCTAGAGGTTCTTCCTAAACTGAATATAATCGTATAATAGTTGCCACAATACATAGAACAGGACGTCACCGCTACTGTATGGGTTAGTTTGCCTGTGTATATGTAACTGAATCTTTGTTAAATTGTATAACATTTCTTATGTAGTGCTGGAGTTGAACATAAGTAATTTAGTAGGTCTTTAATTTGCCTATTTATATGTTACTGAATCTTTATTAACCCTATTAGATGCAGGGCGGGCCAATTTAAATCCTCCCAGTTTTACTCCATTAGCTTGGAGATTTTAAGACGTTTCATCTTATTAGTTTGGCGATTATTTGATGGTTCAACCCAATAAGGTGTTGATGTTTCCTGGGCGAGCGATAGCGATCCTTCAATTTGGGAGAAACCGGCCTTTGGCCGGGACATATTTCTACCGAAAAATGTACACATTTAGCTTAAAGGGGGTCTGGGGGACGATATTTTTTAGTTTGAAGGGGGTCTGGAGAGGCGTTTCTTAAAGTCTAGGGGGTAAACTAAAAATACATTGTTCGAATATGGCAAACACAATTAAAACCCTCCATAATTATTAAACAAAATACCAAAATAACCCCCAAGACGTTGCATCAGATAGTGTTAAATTGTATAACATTTGTTTCTTAGTGCTGGAGTTGGGCGCACGGGAGCGTTCATTGTGATTGATGCCATGTTGGAGAGAATCAAGCATGAACGAACTGTAGACATTTATGGCCATGTTACCTGTCTCCGAGCCCAGAGGAATTATATGGTAAGTCTATCACAGATTTGTTTTTTCAGGACTATAGATGAATAACTTAGGAATGTTGACATTATAATTGTAGTGTGGGAGGGAAGTTGCTTTTGGCTGTCAATTATATTTATATGAATGCATTTTCCCATGGGGGTAAGGGATTAGAATATGCCCCACGTGCCTCCTGCATGTCGTAAGAGGCGACTAAAGAGGTTGGGTCGGTGGGCTTGCGACCCCCACCCGTGAAAAATACTTCGAACGAACAGCCTCGGATGTGGACGGACCCTGTGTTGAGGAACCCCGACCAACTATGGACAATATTAGAATAGCGACATGGAATGTGAGAGGCGTGAATGATGTCACAATAGGGAGAGAGGTCCTGGGAGTATTTCAATGATATATCCCTGAAAGCAGAGGAATAGACCTTTCCAATGACACCTGAATCATGTCTGTACGACCACTGGTTGCCGTGCAACGATATTGCACAGGTGACGCTAAATCGGTAAAAAATAGCGAGTTTGAGAGGTTTTCAGTATCCCTGAGTCTGTAAGGGAGTTGGGGATGTCTCCCACTGCCACTAGTGATGGCCCAGACACGGTGGGTTATGGATGGGACCGTTCCGCGCTGCTTATATTCGCTCGCCTGCCTCCCAGGCCTTGTTCAAGGCAGAAATTCGGCAATTGTCATATGACAAGTGCCGCAGTGATGACCGTATGTTTTATATAAAAGCCCGCAGTCATTGAGTTAAGAATGATGATCAAAATTATTCATGGATGGAATTATCTGTATGTGGACAATGTTGTCCTGTTGGTAGAAACCGCGGGAGAGCTTCATAGAGTGATCACTGACTTTTGGACCAACAGCCATTGCAATACAATAACACCTTGCTAGTGGCACTGTCTTGGTATGGCACTGCCGAAGTTGGTGAGGCACATTATGTAATGTAGTCTACTTTGTTTGTCTCCGATATATCACAGGAAGAAACGCTGCACTAAAATAAAGGGACCCCTACCAAGGAAGAAGTTCGAAATTGAGAAATCTGTATGCGTACTATGCAAAGGTGAGCTTGTAGTCAATGACCGGCTCGACAGTGTTAACTTTGGTAACGAGGCACTGGAGATGGTGGACAAGTTTTGCTACTTGAGTGATACCATCTCTGCCGGTGGTGGGGCTGAGGCCGCCATTATCGCCAGAATAAGATGTGGCTGGGGAAAGTTTAGAGACTTTTGCCACTATTCACAATGAGAAGATTCTCTCTCCCCTTGAAGGGAAAGGTGTACGCTTCATGCGTTAGAAGCGCAATGACACGTGGCTTGTCAAAGCGGATGATATCAACAGAATGGAACGAAATGAGATGAGAATGGTGAGATGGATGTGTGGTGCCAAACTGCAAGATAGGATATCAAATGAAGAGCTAAGGAGAAGGTTAGGTATCAAGAGTATCAGTGATGAGATGCATACAGTACTATAGTCTATTTGCTGTAAGTAGGCGAGAAATCATGTCCTCTATCCTCTGTAACTCAAAATCGACTAGAGTAATCAAGCTAATATATTTACCATTTGGGCGGGTGCCCAACCCCGAAAGGGGTTGAAATAGGGGAGCTATCCCCCCGCCAAAGGCGGCTTTCTAGGGCCTTTCCTAGCTGATGCTGAGAGGATTGGGTTCTAGCCATGTGGTGATGGGCTGGTCTATCAGAGTGAGAACTGAGCGATCTCTGCCATACCCATAGCTTACTCTGACTGTTCCTTTTACTTATATATTTTCTAGATCTCAAGTGACGGCGTCTCATCCGTGGATTGACCTCCCAATCTACCAAGATTGGAAGCCAAAGCGTCACATTTTTCCTTTGCCCCTCAACTTTCTCTTCATAATTGCTGAGGGGCACAGGGTCCTGGGTGGGACTTTGGTTTCCCGGGCGTTTCCGCACCCTCCTCAGCTCCCCGCCATGGAGTGGCTTCGGTCACCCAGGCTTTATTGTGGTCGGCAGGGAGGGTTCTGTGGGGGCGCTCGGTTATGGCCTTGGCCTTGCTTGGGGCCTTGGGGCTGTTCGGCCAGGCAGCTTGGGGAACAACAACAACAACCATTTGGGAAGAGTCAGTCAAGGAATAGATGTAGAAATGTACAGCCCATTTGCTCTAGCCCTTTTTGAGTTACAGAGGATACAGGTCATGATTTCTCGCCTACTTACAGCAAATAGACTATAGCAAACTTGGATGATTTGAACATGTGGAGAGGAAGGATGAATTAAGCTGGGTGAAAAGATGCACAAGTCCATGAATGTGGAGGGAGCTGCACCAAGGGGCTGACCAAAAAAGACATGGGATCGAACCCTGCAGTCTGAACTTAAATCAAAGAACCTAACAAGTGAGGCAGCTCTTAAGGGGACATATGACTCTTTTCTAGACTCTCTTATCCTCATTTTTAGCCCCATTTTTGAACTTTTGCCCCATTTATGGACCTTTCCTGCCATTTAGGTGTCAATGTATTCCTGGCGAGCGATAGCGAACCTGTAATTTAAGAGGAACCATCTTTTTAAGCTTGATGGAGGTCTAGCGAGAAAACTAGAAAACAAATAAGTAAATGAAAAAATCGACCAAAAAGTGAACCATCTCCCCTTAAGAGGGGTAACTGGAACGCCGCCATTAGGACGTGAGACCGGAACCGCACTTCGTGTGGAGCACTCGGTCTTCAAATTTGTGTTTGTATGTATGCCTATGTATGTATGTACAGTAAACTCCCTTTCATCCAAAATTCAAATAGCCAAAAATTTCAGTAAACCAAAAGTTTTACTATCAATAATGTTTCACTAGTTTTCACTTATTTAAGCCTCTCTGGGAGTTTAATTGCATAAATTTATCCCCTCTGAAGTATACATAGCTTGAATTTGATGATAATTTGAAGTAAATCGTTTTTGAAGAGTTTTAAATACATTGAAATCATTGTATTTGGTAATTTGTACACATATTTAGCTCTATAAAGAGGGACTCTCGTTTATCCGTAAAAATTGCTTATCCAAAATTTCAAAATACTCATGATTTTTGGATAAAAGGGAGTTTACTATATAGACAGAAGACCAATATATCTTCATTCATGACACACTACATGAAGCAGTAGTGTATAATGAGTAATGTGGTGTTTTTTTCATCTCAGGTTCAGACAGAAGACCAGTACATCTTCATTCACGATGCACTACATGAAGCCGTGGTAGCTGGAGCATCAGAGGTTCCAGCCCGCAGCCTACACACACACAACCAGAAATTGATGGCACCGGAGCCAGGAGAGAATGTTACGGGAATGGAACTGGAATTCAAGGTAACGGTGATTTTAAGAATTTTCTTATTGTAGTTAGTCACTTAATTGTCTATAAATACAAAGGGGTATTCTTGGCTAATACGAGATAAAGGTGAAATTCATAAATAATATTTATCAGTTGATCTATGATGTATGATCTATGATGTATGAGTACATACATACATTCATACAACTTTGACAATAAGGCACTAGAGTTAGTGGGCAAGTTTTTGCTGCTTGAGAAATACCATCTCCGCCGGTGGTAGGGCTGAGGCCGCCACTATCGCCACAATTAGATGCAGCTGGGGTAAGTTCAGAGAACTGTTGCCACTACTCACTATGAGAAGCTCTCTCTCCCTTTGAAGGGAAAGGTGTACGCTTTGTGTGTTAGAAGAGCAATGGCATATGCTTCAGAAACGTGGCCTGTCAAAGTGGATGGTATCAACAGAATTGAACGGATCGGATCGAGATGAGAATGGTGAGATGGATGTGTGGGGCCAAACTGCAAGATAGGAATTATCTAGTGAAGAGTTAAAGAGACGGTTAGGCATCAAGAGTAGCAGTGATGTGATGCGTACGAGCAGGCTTGGATGGTTCGGGCATGTGGAGAGGATGGATGAACTAAGTTGGGAAAAAGATGGAAGTCTGTGAACGTGGGGGAATTTGCACCAAGGGGCAGGCCAAGAAAGACGTGGGAACAGACCTTGCAGTCTGATCTTGAATTAATAAACCAGACAAGTGAGGCAGCTCTGAATAGGGCTGCCTGGAGCGCCGCCATTAGGACATGAGATCGGAACCGCACTCCGTGTGGAGCACTCTGCCTTGTAATTTATGTACCTGTATTATTCAATCAAAATATTTTTTCCAGTCAGCAATCTACAGTAGGGCAACTTGTACAATGATTCTAAACCTCATTTTTTGTTTAGTTTGCAAGTTTTACATTTTAATTAAGCAGTCCAACATTCCTAATAATTTACCCAATACTGCAGTTAATGTTAAAACTACATAGGCTCTGCTATTATAAGTTACTCTCCCTTGATATTTCTATGGCTAAGAGATCATTTATGGTACAGTATTGTACATGCCTTCAGTCAAAATAAGGTTTATTTTCTTGGAGCATTACCTTATTCAATTTTGATAGCACAATTTTGTACTGAAGTGTGTACTGTAAAAAGGGATATTAATTTTTTGTTTTCTCTTCCAACAGCGTCTGGCAAATATCAAAGCCCAGCCTTCCAGATTTGTGAGTGCCAGTTTGCCTGTCAACAAGTTCAAAAACAGATTGGTAAATATTTTGCCATTTGAAGGCAGTCGAGTATGTTTGCAGCTGCTGATAGGTACTGAAGGATCCGACTACATCAATGCCAGCTTTATTGATGGATACAGGTATTTATATATTATTTACGAATCTTTCTATCTACAGTATACAGTATATTTAACCCTTGGAGTATCAGCGACGTGTGTTATCCTTTATTCTAGCATTATTTAGACGATATTATGCAGCTTAGGAAGGATCTGTGGTAGTTAATAGGATTGGTTGATATACTTTGAAGCCTGATTATTGCTAGAGGTCCTTCCTAATCTGAATTAAATCGTCATATAGTTTCCACAACATAATGAAAAATACGTCACCGGTACTGTATTGGTTAAGTATCTATCTATCTACAGTATTGCCAGATGCCACAAACCCCGAATGGGTGGCCACGATTGCATTTGCTCCATGCACCTCTGTCGTGTGTCAGCCAGCGCCCCTCTTCCACCCAACACCACTTTCATTCGTATGCATCTGAACTCCATCCTTCCACCTCACGCTCGTAAACTCTCTCAGTCATTCCCTTGCTCTCCATACGTTCCACATGACCGAACCATCTAAAGGTGTTCCTTTTCACACTCTCCAGCACATCCACATCCACACCACACCACTCTCGTACTTCCTCATTCGTCTGTCTATCCCTTCATGTAACTCCTTACGCACTTCTCAAGTAATTTCATTTCCACCCCTTTCAATCTTGGTATGTCAAACCCACTGACACAGATTCCTCGTGCAACTTCTAAAGAGTCAGTATGTACAATTTCTGCGACTCGGCTATGTTTAAGTGATCTTGAAATTGTCAACAGATGTTCATCAGTGACTGTTTGCTTGTATAGCCTTGTAGCTAGTGTTCAAAGTGCCCTAGAATCCTGAAATCACAGTAAAGAATGAGGATGTTTGCCCACTGCATTTAACAAAAATATCATTTCAGAAGGTAGTCCAGACACTAAATCAGTAATCACCAAATAAAATCTATGACATAAAGAGATGAACATTCGCCAATTTTGAAAACCTGTAGAATATATAGACTTTGTGTTTCCATTTTATTTGAGGTGTGTTTAACCCTTTGAGTACCAGCGACATGTCTTATATTTTAGTCTAGCTTGATTTAGGCGATTTTATGTAGCTTAGGAAGGATCTGTGGTAGTTAAAAGTGTTGGTTGAGAGAGATTGCAATGGCTAGAGGTCATTCCAAAGCTGATTAAAATCGTCGGTCAATATACAGGAGGCGCTACAATATAGGTAGCAAAATTCTAATGGTAGTTTTGGGTTCCTATCATGATATGCTTCATTTCTATATACTTTTTATCCCCGGGGGAAAAGAAAAAAAAATCTTGGGATTTTTCATTTATTTTCTTGGGATTTTTTGTTTTGGTCATTAACCTAACCAAAAAACCTAACCTAACCTAACAGCCCCCAAATACATTTAGGTTAGGTTAGGTTAGGTTTTTTGGTTAGGTTAATAATAAAAAAAAACAAAAATCCAAGAAAAAAATAAAAAACCCAAGAATTTTTTTTTTTTTCCCGGGGATAAAAAGTATATAGAAATGAAGCATATGATGATAGGAACACAAAACTACCATTATAATTTTGCTACCTATATTGTAGCGCCTCCTGTATATTGACCAAATCGTCTAATAGTTGCCAGAATATAATGAAAAAGACGTCACTGGTACAGAAGGGGTTAATATTATGCTTCCATTATTCCAAGTCTCCTTTATCCACAAATGTACCATGAACTTTTTTTGTAGGTATCGGTATGCGTATATAGCCACTCAGGGCCCACTTCAGGAAACAGTGGAGGACTTCTGGAGGATGCTATGGGAACACAACTCAACCATTGTGGTCATGCTCACAAAGCTCAAGGAAATGGGTCGGGTAAGTACACATTATTTAGATAGCACAAGTTTATGATCATGTGAGCAAATAGGTTTGACATGTTATTTCCACATAGCGATTTTGATTAGTTCTTTTGCATTAATTTTATCTTGTGTCATCCCAGTTTTGGTTTGTTTGTTTTGCAATTTTACATTATAACTGTAGAGTAAAAAACCCTGAATTTTTAATAGATTTCAAATATCTAATGTACGGTATGTATGTATAATGTAGGAATTAAGTTGAATTAAATTCTTGAACTGGTCGCTTTTGTGTAAACTTGATGTACGAGGTTTGACGACCTCGTACTAAGCCAAATAAGGAAAACATCTTATTTGATAATAGCCTCTAAGTATCCAACGTAGTGCTATATACACTGTATAATCTCGCCCGGTCCAGGAGCTGCCGATTTATTGGAAATCACTTGTGCGATAAACCAATCGTTTCTAAAGAGCCACCTCAATTCTCTACTAGGTACGTTGGAAGCACTATGAGGCCACTATTTGAAGTGAAATCACGAGACATCACTTATTAGCGCGACTGTACCTGTGCCGGGTTTATAGACAGTATCAAGATATCAAGTTAAGGGGACATGGGTTGTTTTTCTGGTCCCTTTTCTCCCTCATGTTTAGCCCCATTAGTTTTCAGATGTTAAGATGTTTGCCCCATTAGTTAGTCGATTTTAAGACCTTTTCCCCCATTTCTTCGTCAATATTAAGACCTTTCGTGCTATTTAGGTGTCGATTTTTTCCCTGGCGAACGATAGTGAGCCTGTAATTTTGGAAGAAGTGGCCTTCGGCCGGGACATTTTTCTACCGAAAAATGTACAAATTTATCTAAAAGGGGGATCTAATGGATGTTTTTTTTAATTTGATGGAGGTCTAGGGAGGAAACTAGAAAAATAATTAATACTTGCATAAAGTGAACCATCCCCCCATAATGAGACTAGATTGGATGGGCAGTGGTTCGGCGCGTGGGTGGGATACTGTGATGTTGGATACTCCGAGGCTATTACAAAATACAAGGTTTTCCTCATATGGTTTGGTTGAAGGTCGTCAAGCCTCCCAATTTAGTAATAGCCTCTGCGTTATCCAACATATTACTTGAGTACCAAATTGCCGACTTGCGAGTTTCGTTCTATAAGGAAGTTGGAGTTGTAGACATCGATATTTAACAGAATTCACGGCTAAAATACGGTCGTAGTACATTTATAAAAACATAAAATCCAATTTAACATACCATTTATCCATCAGAAACCCACATTATTATTGCATTTCTGTTTAATATCGATGGTCACGGCTCCAACTTCCTTATAGCCTGAAACTCGCAAGTGATAAATTGGAGGCAGACATGGAAGTTGCCAACAAAATAAGCAGTGAGACAAATGAGAGTGGGAAAAGCAGAAGGTATGGATGGTATTGCTGTGGAGTGTTCACTTTTGGGGTGATTTTTGCATGTATTCATTATTTTTGCATGTATTCATTATTTTTGCATGTATTCATTATTTTTGCTTGTATTCATTATTTGTGCATGTATTCATTATTTTTGCATGTATTCATTATTTTTGCATGTATTCATTATTTTTGCATGTATTCATTATTTTTGCATGTATTCATTATTTTTGCTTGTATTCATTATTTGTGCATGTATTCATTTGTGCATGTATTCATTATTTTTGCATGTATTCATTATTTTTGCATGTATTCATTATTTTTCTAGTTTCCTCCCTAGACCTCCATCAAATTAAAAAAAAAAAAACATCCATTAGATACCCCTTTTAGATTAATTTGTACATTTTTCGGTAGAAAAATTTACCGGCCAAAGGCCGGTTCTTCCAACATTACAGGCTCACTATCGTTCGCCAGGGAAAAATAGACACCTAAATAGCACGAAAGGTCTAACTATTGACGAAGAAATGGGGCGATAAGTCTTAAAATCGACTAACTAATGGGGCAAACATCTTAACATCTGAATTGGAGGCAGACATGGAAGCTACCAACAAAAGAAGCAGTGAAACAAATGAGAGCGGGAAAAGCAGAAGATATGGATGGTATTGCTGTGGAGTGTATTAAGGGGGGATGGGCCGGTTTTCTGGACCACTGTCTCCCTCATGTTTAGCCCCATTAGTTTTCAGATGTTAAGATGCTTGCTCCATTAGTAGGTCGATTTTAAGACCTTTTTCCCCATTTCTTCGTCAATATTTAGACCTTTCGTGCTATTTAGATGTAGATTTTTTCCCTGGCGAACGACAGTGAGCCTGTAATGTTGGAAGAACCGGCCTTTGGCCGGGAAATTTTTCTACTGAAAAATGTACAAATGTAGAAGGGGGATCTAATGTATGTTTTTTTTTTTTTTTTAATTTGATGGAGGTCTAGGGAGGAAACTAGAAAAATAATGAATACTTGCAAACATCGCCCAAAAAGTGAACCATCTCTCCTTACGAAGAGTGGAGATGTGATAATAGATTGGCTTGTGAGACCATTCAATGTGTGCTTTGTGGTGTCAATGGTACCACTAGACTGGAAGAGTGCATGTTGTTGTTGTTGTTGTTGTTGTTCCCTAAGCTGCCTGGCCGAACAGCCCCGAGTCCCTGAGAAAGGCCATGGCCACGATCGGGCTTTCCCACAGAGCTCTCATTGAGTGTAGATTGTGTTGTTGGCATAAGTGGTTGTGTGCAATGCAGTCTTATATGATGTGTTTAATGGTATGGGGTGCTGTGTTACATCCCGGGCAGGCGTCGACAACGGAGTCATCCAGTCTCTTCTGATAGCTCAGGAGAGCTGGATGGTGTCCGCATCTCAGCCTGGCCAGGTGGACTCTGTCCTCGCGAGGAAGGGAGGATTCGGAAGGATGGATTTCGGGAGGTCGTGCATGCAGCTGCGGGTTGTCTGTGAGTGAGTGGATGGATCGGTGAGAGATATGAGTATGGATGTGCTTTTGGAAGTTGGTTCGGGGTGGGTAGGGAGGGAGAGAGGACAATAATTGTGTGTGAGACCGTGTGCTGGGTGTTGTTTTGATATTTCTTGGTGTCTGTGGGTGTGTTGCCATGTAGTTTAATGGGTGGTCTTGGTTCGTGGAGGATGCTGCCAGGAATTGAGTGCCTCTCATGTCCAGATGGTCTTTGACTTTGAGGATTTTGGTTTTTTGATGTAGGTGATCTGTGGGTGAAGTAGCTGTGCAGCCTGTAATGATCTTCAGGGCTTTGTTTTGAATAGTCTGTAAGGTCTTATGATGTGTTTCAGCTAGGTTAGAAGCCCAGGCTGGGCTTGCGTATTCCATCACTGATCTTATGTATTGTTTATATACTGTGGTGGTAGTTTCTTTGTTGTGTCCAAATTTTGTGTCAGCAAGTGACCTGAGGGCGTTAAGTCTGGGTGTCAGTTTCTTTTTAATGTTTGTGGTGTGCTGTTTGAATGTCATATGAGTATCATATGTTACTCCTAGGATTTTGGGTGTGTGTGTATGTGTTAGGGGTGTGTTGTTTATGGTGAGTTGAGGGATGTATTCGTGTTCTCCTGTCCAACTTGTGAGCAGGGTTGCGGTGGATTTGGCTGGGGCTAGATTAAGTCTGTTTGTAGTGCACCAGCCATGTAGTGTGTTGAGATAGGGTTGGAGGAGATCTGTTGCTCTTTTTGGGTCATGGTGTGTGCATGTGAGTGTTATGTCATCTGCATAGGAGGCTAAGTTTATTTGGGGCGTATTGGGTGTAATTATATCGTGCATGTACAGATTGAAGAGTGCGGGCGATAGGACGGATCCTTGTGGGACTCCGTTTGGAAAGTTTCTGATTTTAGATGACTGACCGGCAAAAGATACGTGTGCACATCTGCCTGCTAGGAAGTTGGCCAGCCACCTTTTTGTGTTGTTGTGCATGTTTGTGTTGTAGATTTTGTTTGTTAGGTTGTGGCGGGGGATGGCATCGAAGGCTTTACTAATGTCGAGTGTGGCTAATAGTGATCTGTGTGGTGGTCTAGCTGAGTTGATGCCGTCGAAATCTCTTTGTGTAAGGTCTGTGAGAAGAGTGTTTGTGGAGTGCAGTGGCCTAAAGCCATGTTGTGTTGGAGCTAGGGGTAGGTCAGGTGTAATTAGTTGTAATACTAGGCGTTCCATGACTTTGGAGGGGGAGCAAAGGAGTGTGATGGGGCGGTGCGAGGAGGGTAGTGTGGGGTCTTTGTTGGGTTTGGGGAATGTGATGATGATACCATGCTTCCAAATGTCTGGTATTGTGTTGTGTGAATAGCTGTAGTTTGATATGTTAGAGTGCATGTATTGTGCCGTTGTACAAGGGGAAGGGAGACCGGCAGGAGTGTTCAAGTTATAGAGGTATTAGTTTATGCTCGGATTAATATGCAGGATTCGAAACTGTATAATAAATCATAGGCTTGTTCATATTTCTTTAACTGTCTTGATAGCGTAGTGCATAGTGCGCGGAATTTCGATGTGAGTATCGTGGGTTCTAGTCCTCGGAGTGCCACATGTATTTGTTGATTTCATTAATTGAGTTTAGATGTGAAGTTGGTTGGTGTAAAAAACATAATAATTATCGCTGTATGGCAGGGTGTTGATAGAGAGGATAATAAAGGGTACAGAAGGTGCAATAGGAGAAGATCAGTGCAGTTTTAGGAGGGGAAGAGGGTGTGTGGATCAAATTATTGCAATAATCATTATGTAAAACTTGCAAAATAAACAAACCAAAACTGGGACGACACAAGATAAACGCAAAAGAACTAATCAAAAGCGCTATGTGGAAACAGCTGTGCGGGAAGGATTTAGAGAAAATTATAGAGTTTTTGGGCTTTTATGGATTTGGAGAAAGCTTATGATTGTGTGGTTAGAGAAGCAATGTGGATGGTGCTAAGGATTTACAGTATGAAATTGGAGGACATTTGTTAAAAATAGTCAAGAATTTTTATGAAGAGAGCAGAGCATGTGTTTCGAGTAGGGCATGAGTTAAATGAATGGTTTGAGGTAGATGTAGGTCTGCGACAGGGTTGTGTGGTGTCATCGTGGTTGTTTAATGTATATATGGATGGTGTGGTGAGGGAGGTAAAAAAATAGAGCTATGGGTAGAGGATTGAGTTTAATAGGAAAGAATGGTGATGATGAGTAGTAAAAGAGTTTGGTGTGGTATGTGGGAGGACGAAGCCGAGGGTGAATGTCAGTAAAAGTAAAATGATGGTGTGTAATTATAATGTAAAACTTGCAACAACAACAAAAAACACTTATACGAACACAGTAAAAAGACAAAACAACTAATCAAAATCGCTATGTGGAAACAACGCTTAAGTAAAATAATAATTTGTAAATAAAAGAACACAATCCACCACATAGGGTGTACATTACTACATGAGCAAGTTAATACAGATGCTCGTAGGGTGAATCTAAATGTACAACTGGATGGTGAAATGCTAGAACAAGTGGAGTGTTTTAAATATCCGGGAGGAGTGATAAGCAGGGATGCAGGTGTGGGAATGGAGGTAAGACAGAGAGTGTGTTAGGGAAGGACAGTTACGGAGCAATGGGAAGGATATGGAAGGTGAGAAATCTCTGAATGAAAGCTAAAAGTGCAAAAGGATAGTTTTAACCTTTTCACGCACATACTGTATGATGCAGAGGTTGCCAGATTAGCAATAAGAAATATAATTCTCTCACTCTTATAATTACCTCTCCAAAATTAGTTTTCTGCCCACAGCTAACTCAAAGACAACTGCAGAGGTTAAAGTAAATAAACTAAAGGTTTATAAATACCCCTGATGGTAACAAAGGCTTTAAAGTATCCCTAATAGGCTCAAAATCGCGTCATATGTCTGAGAGAGTTAAGTAACACCCTGTTCTTAACATAGATCATAAATTACAAACCCCAATGCACTTGAATAAATAAATTAAAGCATATGGTCCTCCCGGGATTCAAACTCGGGACACCACACCCAGAACATAAGCATCTAAACCATTACACCACCAACAGTGATATATGGGGCTGAGACATGGGGTCTGAATGTACAGGAGAAGAGAAGGTTGGATGTGATGGAGATGAGCTGCTTGAGGAGTATGTGTGGAGTGATGCATATAATAGAGACAGATTGAGGAATGAAGAGGTACATAGGAGAATGGGGACAACAGGAACCCTTATCAGCCAGAGTGGAAAGAAGAGTGCTATGCTGGTATGGACTTGTTCAACAAATTGGAGATGAAAGGCTTACAAAGAGAATATATGAGTCAGAAACAAGGGAAAATAAATTGAGAGGAAGACTTCGGAGGAGATAGAGAGATAGTGTGAAAAAAGTGTTGGGAAAGTGTTGGGAGATAGAGAGATGACTAAAGAACAGACGAGAATTGGTGATGAATAGGAATGAATGGAGAATGCTTGTGAACAGATGAGTGATAACGCGGTCGTAGGGAGAGGGGGTCGTGCGCCAGTTGGACTAGATAATATTCCGTCAGGCATCCGGCCTTGGGAAATGGTTTATATATGAAGGACCATGCCTGGAAGTATGTGGGTAGGGATTGTGGTGTAGTTCCGCTGCTTGTCTGCCTGCTGAGACCGGAACCTCTCCGGGAGATTTGGGATCTAGGAATCTTTTGCTGGAGACCCCTCATGGTCCTTGGTCTTTGAGTCTTCTCCTAGGCATCCTAGATATGTGAATTTTCTCTTTATATTTTACTTTGTTGTTTCTGTTCGAGCTCTGTCTGGAGTCAGCCACCCCCAGCTATGGGGTATGTGCCTGAGTATATAAATACACATATACTAACTCGTTATAGCAGTGCCTGGGAAACCTATTATAAACTGGCAGGCACATAGATTATATAATAGTGAAACAGATGCAATACTTTTGGTACTAACATATCTCTAGCATAAATCAAGTATTATTGCTACCGGCTGAGTGCATTATGTTACATATGTTGTATGCCTATCTTTGATATGGGTGAGAGAGAGAGAACAAGTGTGTCAATTAAAACACACATACACCCTTTATGCAATCCTAAGCAAAGACCTTCTTACTTGAAAGTGAAAGCATTCCACATTAGGTGAATTAAAACATGTTGGGCAGAAAACATCTCTCTCACTATTCTATCGCTACTATAATAATCATGTCAAGGCGTTTTTGGTGTTCCTCAGAGCTTTCCCAGTGTATACCACTTCCTCTACGTAGGGCACGTGGTACCCGTCTTGCAACACAATCCCATCCCTACTGTGTCCAACTCTCCAACCCAAGAGTGCAATGATACTCTCAGACTTTCTTCTATTCAACAGCTGAGCTCTGGAAGCCTCTCTCAGAATCAGTCTTTCCCTCTTCCTATGACATACATTTTTCAAACTCCGTGTGTCCAGGCATTTTGGCTCGAACGTCCCTTGATTTTGGCCCTGTCACTCTTTCAACTCTGGGGGAGGCACTTGCTGCGGGCAGTTCTGCCTTTTGCCTCCCTCACTCACATAGAAAAAAATATATATACATCATACAGTATATATATACATCATACAGTATATATATACATATCATACAGTATATATATACATCATACAGTATATATATACATCATACAGTATATATATACATCATACAGTATATAATGTTTTTCTCATTCAAGAAATGTGTTAACTATGATTATTTGCATAGGAAATTCGAACTGAATAGAGACATTCTGTTAGAGAGTAATGCATAGTCTAGGAGGGTGAGAAAATAGTTGCATATTCCTGATTTCCAGAACTATATATATATACTGTATATGCCTAGCAAATGTTATCATATACCAGTAGTATAACAAATAATATTCCCTATCAGCTAGTTACTGCTATGCAATCATAGTTACACATCATGTTACTAAACATACATAATGTTATCACAATGAGGTAGTTTCTCCCCTCCCTCCACTACCACCTTAGCTCCCTCCGCTGATTTCTCGCCCCCCACTACCGTCGCTCACCTCCTCTACATACATACATACATACATACATACGGGTTTAAAGACCGCAAACGTCCACAGTGAATGTGGTTTCCATGGTACAATGACAGTACTGCACACAGTGCACAACAATCATAACACGGCGGCTACAGTCTTTACTGCACCACAGTACAACAAAGTCTTGCCACAACAACGCCCCATCATGTTATCACTGTGGCTGATGTTGGTATAGTGCTAACAGTGTCTCAGCAAAACTCAATAAAGTCCCTCTGAAGCACTTGCACCTGGCGAAATCGCACCACACCAGCCTCAACTGAGCTACAATAAGGCAGTACCAAGAAATCACCAAAACTGCTACAGAGGCTGACTGCACCACTGAAGTGGCGGGCGGTGGGGTCGCTGCATCCGTACGCCAGAGAGAGAGGAAGGCCGACTTGTGCTAGTGGGCTGTGAGAGTAAGACACTAGGGAACCATGGGGCACACCATTATTTATTAGTGGCCCCTCCATCATTGACGATATGCCTATTAGTATAATAGTCCCTTTTCAAGCACCCGCCCTCACCCCTGTTACCAGAAAAAACACAAAAACACAAAAACAAATGCCTCGGAGACGTGGCCGGTTAAAGCGAAGGATATTGATGGAATAGAACGGAATGAGAAGCGAATGGTGAGATGGATGTGTGGGGTTAATCTCAGTGACGGGGTATCGAGCGAGGAATTAAGAAGGTGTCTGGGCATTAGGAGTGTCGGTGAAGTGATGCGCACGAGCCTACTTGATTGGTTTGGATATGTCGAGAGAATGGATGATCAGAACTGGGTGAAGAAATGCCGGACTGTGAAAGTGGGGGGGGAGCTGCAAGTAGGGGTAGACCTAGAATGACATGGGATCAGGTACTCCGGTCCGATCTCAAAATAAAGAACTTGACGAGAAAGGCGGCCCTTAACAGGGCCGCCTGGAAAGCCGCCATTTAGGGACTGAGACTGTAACCACATTACCATGTGGACAAAACGGTCTTTAAACTTGTATGTACAGTAAGCTCTCTTTTATCCAAAATTCAAATATCCAAAAATTTCAGTTAACCAAAGAGTTTGCTATCTGTATTTTTCACTAGTTTTCACTTATTTAAGCCTCTCTGGGATCTTAATTGCATCAATTTAACTCCTCTGAAGTAGACATAGCTTGAATTAGACGATAATTTGAAGTTAAGACAGCCTAGAAATGGTTTTAAATGCATTGAAAACAGTATATTTGGCTATTTGTACACATATTTAGCTCTATATAGAGGGACTCTCATTTATCCGTAAAAATCGTTTGTCCAAAATTTCAGAAGACTCATGATTTTTGGATAAAAGTGAGTTTACTGTATCTAGGTCGCCCAGTATATAACCAGATATGACCAGAGTTGAAATTATTGAGGTAGGGCACGCTTTCTGACCGTGACTGTACCATGCTGGTCTAAATCTAGAAATCAATACTAAATCTCTAAGAATGGATGATAAAGGGGATTCAGTACTGTTAGTGGAGGTATTTTAGGATATATAATTTTTACTCCACAGGAAAAGTGCTACCAATACTGGCCCAATGAGAGATCTCAGCGCTACCAGTTCTATGTGGTGGACCCTATTGCCGAGTACAACATGCCTCAATACATTCTCAGGGAATTTAAGGTACGTTATTTATGAATGAAAAATAAATAAATATATATACTGTATATACAGTATATACCGGTATATATATATAAAAAAAAAGTCTTGGTTGTGTAATGGTTAAGGTATCTAAAAATCTGTGTGATAACCCAGGTTCGAATCCCGGTGGATCACATATATGCTTTCGTTAATTTCATTGGAGGTGTTTGGTGGTGTGGTGAAATAAATAAAAAATATATAAATAATATTAAACAAAAATTATAGTATTCTAGTTTGAATTTTGAAAGTGTTGAAAACATTAGATTTTTGGTTGCGTTATTGGAATGGCTAGTCGCAACTAGATTATTATATTTTGGTTAATATACTATGTAATATACAGTATATATACCACGAGGTATCGTTATAATTTAACTGCTATAATTTGCTCATTCACATTTTTTTTTAAACATTTGACAATTTAATATCCTCACATACAATATGTATATCGTAAATATCTCTTTTAAATTTAGCTATTTTATATAAGTAAACCTACATGTATTTTTATATATATATATATACTCTCAGCCGGGACTCACACCATGGACAGTCAAGACATAGTCCTTGCTTTAATCAACTACACCACCTCGGCATGATACAGAATACTAACCTTTTCCTATTTACATTATATTAAGCAGAATTAGAACTCCTACTTCAAGAAAGTATTTAATTTCATATACAAGTTCTAGGACCCATATTCCTGAGTACCATACAGAATTTTTTGCAACTCTTCCCAGGCAACTTGGGTTGAAATGATTTTATTTTATTCTCACCCAGCCAAGCACAAGAGTTATTGTTGTTGTTGCTGTTCCCTAGGCTGTCTGGTCGAGCAGCCCCAAGGTCCCGAGCAAGGCCAAGGCCATAACCGAGCGCACCCATAAAACCCTCCCTGCTTACCGCTAATAAAGCCCGGGTGACCGAAGCCACTCTAAGGCGGGGAGCTGAGGAGGGTGCGGAAACGCCCGGGAAACCAAAGCCCCACCCAAGGCCCTGTGCCCCTCAGCAATTATGAAGGGAAAAATGTGACGCTTTGGCTCCCAATCTGCCAACTTCTAGGGTTGGCAGTAGGAAGGTCAATCCACGGAAGAGACGCCGTCACTTGAGATTTAGAAAATATATAAGTAAAAGGAACAGTCAGAGTAAGCTATGGGTATGGCAGAGATCGCTCAGCTCTCACTCTGATAGACCAGCCCATCACCACATGACTAGAACCCAATCCTCTCAGCATCAGCTAGGAAAGGCCCTAGAAATCCGCCTTTGGCAGGGGGATAGCTCCCCTTTTTCAACTCCTTTCGTGGTTGGGCACCCGCCCAAGAGTTATTAATATTAGTACAGTATATCTCACAAATATATGTGAGCTACTAAATGTTTTTACTATCATTGCGGACTTGAACTACGGACAATCAGGATGAGAGTCCATACTATCATTAACTACACCACGGTGTGATTAAGAATAGTTAACCTGTCTGTCTGTGTAATGTTAACATTACACAGACAAACAAGTGTCTGGTCATCCCACAAAATGTCTTGGATCGTGGCCTGACACTCTCACTGCAACATTCGTGGCCTTTCCTCTAACTTGTAATTTGTTGGACACCACCTCTCCTCTACCAACCCTAAGCTTCTCTTCCCACCGAAAACCAGTTGTCTAGGAATACTGACAACAAACCCTTCTATGTACCCTCTTACTATCTCTATATTCTATTTTAAGCCAAAGGTGAATGTTGCATATACTGTATGTGCACAACAATCACTGTCACTCTTTCAACTTTGGGGTATACACTTGTTACAGGAAGCTTTACATTTTGTCTACTTTATTCACATAGGGTAAAAACAAAAAACAAAACATTATCTTGAAAAATTAAGCATTGCAGCAAGTGAAGGGATGAGACTTCAGTTTTATTGTACAGTACATCTGTTCTCACCTGATAATATAATAATGTGAATTCTCTTGCAGGCAACCTTCAGCACATACATTTGATATCTTTAACATTTTACTCGCCAGATAACAGATGCCAGAGATGGTCAGTCCCGCACAATACGACAGTTCCAGTTCATTGAATGGCCGGAACAGGTGGGTGATTTTCCTTTGTATTATAACAATTAAAAAATGAATATTGATTGGGAATTAACCATTATCCAAATTTCCAATTACACTTAAAAGCCATCTGGTTCCCATGGTGGTACCGTACTAAGTAGAAAGATGCAAACAAAGATATTTTAGAGATTATGATCTAGAGGCAGTTTCAGCATTGCTTGTCTTGCAATTGATGTTTCAGGCAAATTTATTTGGAAATAATATACTGTAATAATTCCTTTATCTTTAGTAACTCATTCTATTACAATTATCTCAATCAATATTTGATCAAAATACAACAATAACCAACAATAACCCAGTTAGTCTACTGTTGTTGTTGTTGTTTTTTCCCCCAAGCTACCTGGCCGAACAGCCCCAAGGCCCTGAGCAAGGCCAAGGCCATAACCGAGCGCCCCCACAGAACCCTCCCTGCCGACCACAATAAAGCCTGGGTGACCAAAGCCACTCCATGGCGGGGAGCTGAGGAGGGTGCGGAAACGCCCGGGAAACCAAAGCCCCACCCAGGGCCCTGTGCCCCTCAGCAATTATGAAGAGAAAGTTGAGGGGCAAAGGAAAGATGTGACGCTTTGGCTTCCAATCTTGGTAGATTAGGAGGTCAATTCACGCAAGAGACGCCGTCACTTGAGATCTAGAAAATATATAAGTAAAAGGAACAGTCAGAGTAAGCTATGGGTATGGCAGAGATCGCTCAGTTCTCACTCTGATAGACCAGCCCATCACCACATGACTAGAACCCAATTCTCTCAGCATCAGCTAGGAAAGGCCCTAGAAAGCCGCCTTTGGCGGGGGGATAGCTCCCCTATTTCAACCCTTTTCGGGGTTGGGCACCCGCCCAACTGTTAGTCTACTGTTGTTAGGATTGGTAGGCAATTCTAATGTTTTTATATTATAACTATCATTTAGTGGGGATTGGGCTTGAGTATATAATTATATAGATAGATAGATAGATAGATAATTGATTCATTCATTTTATATCCTGGTAGGTACTGACAAATATATTATTATAGGTAGCGCCAGCGAACTTGACAATAATCTTGACTCCTTAACTTCTTATAACTCAAAATGAATAAAAGCAATCGGGCTGAAATTACTCTCATTTGGGAAGAGTCCACTAGGTAATAGGTGTGGATATTTACAGTCAGTTTGCTCCTGTCCCTTTTGAGTTACGAAGAGGTCAGGGATCAAAATGATTGTCAAGTTCGTTGGCGGGATATACCACAATCTGGAGATAATGTTGTTGATTTCATATATAATTATCACATTCATGCTTCATACTTATAATTATCACATTCATGCTTCATACTTATAATTATCACATTCATGCTTCATACTTATAATTATCACATTCATGCTTCATACTTATAATTATCACATTCATGCTTCATACTTATAATTATCACATTCATGCTTCATACTTATAATTATCACATTCATGCTTCATACTTATAATTATCACATTCATGCTTCATACTTATAATTATCACATTCATGCTTCATACTTATAATTATCACATTCATGCTTCATACTTATAATTATCACATTCATGCTTCATACTTATAATTATCACATTCATGCTTCATACTTATAATTATCACATTCATGCTTCATACTTATAATTATTACATTCATGCTTCATACTTATAATTATCACATTCATGCTTCATACTTATAATTATTACATTCATGCTTCATACTTATAATTATTACATTCATGCTTCATACTTATAATTATCACATTCATGCTTCATACTTATAATTATCACATTCATGCTTCATACTTATAATTATCACATTCATGCTTCATACTTATAATTATTACATTCATGCTTCATACTTATAATTATCACATTCATGCTTCATACTTATAATTATTACATTCATGCTTCATACTTATAATTATTACATTCATGCTTCATACTTATAATTATCACATTCATGCTTCATACTTATAATTATCACATTCATGCTTCATACTTATAATTATCACATTCATGCTTCATACTTATAATTATCACATTCATGCTTCATACTTATAATTATTACATTCATGCTTCATACTTATAATTATCACATTCATGCTTCATACTTATAATTATTACATTCATGCTTCATACTTATAATTATTACATTCATGCTTCATACTTATAATTATCACATTCATGCTTCATACTTATAATTATCACATTCATGCTTCATACTTATAATTATCACATTCATGCTTCATACTTATAATTATCACATTCATGCTTCATACTTATAATTATCACATTCATGCTTCATACTTATAATTATCACATTCATGCTTCATACTTATAATTATCACATTCATGCTTCATACTTATAATTATCACATTCATGCTTCATACTTATAATTATTACATTCATGCTTCATACTTATAATTATCACATTCATGCTTCATACTTATAATTATCACATTCATGCTTCATACTTATAATTATCACATTCATGCTTCATACTTATAATTATCACATTCATGCTTCATACTTATAATTATCACATTCATGCTTCATACTTATAATTATCACATTCATGCTTCATACTTATAATTATTACATTCATGCTTCATACTTATAATTATTACATTCATGCTTCATACTTATAATTATCACATTCATGCTTCATACTTATAATTATCACATTCATGCTTCATACTTATAATTATCACATTCATGCTTCATACTTATAATTATCACATTCATGCTTCATACTTATAATTATCACATTCATGCTTCATACTTATAATTATCACATTCATGCTTCATACTTATAATTATTACATTCCTGCTTCATACTTATAATTATCACATTCATGCTTCATACTTATAATTATCACATTCATGCTTCATACTTATAATTATCACATTCATGCTTCATACTTACAAATGCTTTCTTTGTTTCAGGGTGTACCAAAATCTGGAGAAGGTTTCATTGATTTCATTGGCCAAGTTCACAAGACGAAAGAACAGTTTGGTCAAGATGGTCCAATCACTGTTCACTGCAGGTAAGTCTGGTTTCTTATTATATTTTCTTAAGGGGGCCCACCTCGCTTTTCTCTCTCTCTCTCTCTCTCTTTGGCTTGTATCTATTTGGCCCCATTCAGCCTACTGTTTTAAGATGTTTACCCCCATCCAGGTGTCAATGTTTTCCTGGTGAGCGGTAGCGAGCCAGCATAGCCGACATATATTTTTGTTCTGAGAGCAAGCTAAATGTGTACATTTTTCGATAGAAAATGTCTCGGGGGTAAACGTTTTAAAACAGTTGGCTGAATGGGGCCTAATGGATACAAACCAGGGAAAGAGAGAAAAGGAGAGAAAGATATAAAAAGCCGATGACCCCCCTTAAGTGAAAACACTAAATGGATAAGAATCAGTGATTAAGCTACAGTATTTTGTAGTAGCCATTTTGGATCTATCGTAATGTGTCGATCTGTCTAGTCTGTCCGCTTTGGGGGTGACGATGGCTTAACAGCACCTCACTTGTGCTATGGTACTAAAACTTTGTAGAGAAATGCACTTAAATTCTCTCTAGGTATGTTATACTTATTCAAGACTATAGTCTATTCGCTGTAAGTAGGCGAGAAAACAAAACCTTTAACTTCTGTAACTAAAAAACGACTAGAGTAATCGAGCTAATATGTCTACCATTTGGGAAGAGTCAGTCAAGGAATAGATGTGGAAATTTACAGCCAATTTGCTCTAGCCCTTTGTGAGTTACAGAGGATAGAGGTCATGATTTCTTGCCTACTTACAGCGAATAGACTATAGTTTGAAGAAATGAAGAATGAAATAGGATGAGTAGAAAAATATTGTATCTAGCCCACGAGGATCTCCTACAATCCTAGGCCTGCGCTGGTGCATTGGCAATGTCCCAGGTGCATGTGTACCACCGTGTCTGTTGTTGTTGTTGTTGTTGTAGTTCCCCAGACTATCTGGCCGAGCAGTCCAGAGTCCAGTTGACCGAAGCCGCGCCAAATGCTCGGGCCCCCAAAGGAGCCAAGGTGAGATAGGTCTGTCTCTGAGAGGGCAGCGGGGGAGATAAGATTAAGCGGGTGTAAAAACTAGCGGGTGTAATGGCGGCATCACTGCCGTTGGTTGACTATCACAAGTAAGGATACACGACGTCTGGCCTGTCTGTCAACATGGCTATATTGTAGAGTTCCGCCGTGTTTTAACCCCCGCAATATATACCTTTTACCCCACAATTTCCCTCTTTTTCAAAGCCCTGCCAACTTTCGGGGTGCGTGTCTTAATATTCTTGGTTAAATTCTTAACTCCATTGAGAGGGTTCTCCCCGCTACACAGGAACTTACCAAAATAAATTTAATGCGACAATCACTCTTTACCCATTTATTGTATAATTGTTAGATTTGATATCATAATTATTATTATTGTTATTGTTGTTGTTGTTATTGTTATTAACTCCTCATTACTTTAGAGCAGTGGTCTTCATTGCGCGGCCCGCCAGCCAGTGGCGGCTGAGAGGCTCGCCATGACCTGATTGGCGGCTTACCAGAGAGGAGAGAGAGAGAGAGAGAGAGAGATAATTTATTTTTACTAAAGAATTTCAATATAATAATTGTTACTAGTCCTGTTCTATAAATCTGTGGCTATGGAAACCCACAAAAATATGTTATTTAGTTCCTATATATATTTTGTTCTGCTTATCCTTGTGGCTATTTTGACTTATGGCTTATGCGGCTCTCTCTCTAAAGATGTCCGGAACTTTTGGCTCTCTTGAAAAAAATAAGTGAATAACACTGCTTTAGACTTACATAGTGCAGTATATCTAAGTAGTATGTGTTATGTTACAGCGCGGGTGTGGGTCGCACCGGAGTGTTCATCACCTTGAGTCAGGTGTTGGAACGCATGCAGTACGAGGGTGTGGTTGACATGTTCCAAACCGTCCGCAACCTCCGCACACAACGTCCTGCCATGGTCCAGACTGAGGTAGGAAAATGTCTATCTATCTATCCATCTATCTATATACTGTACTTAAAATGTCTATCTATCTATCTATATACTCAAAATGTCTATCTATCTATATACTCGAAATGTATATCTATCTATATACTCAAAATGTCTATCTATCTATATACTCAGGCCCAATCCCTACTTTTCTTTTTTTTGGGGGGAGGGGGGGGGGGGACTCAAGACAGAGCCAGAACAGGGACAACACAAAACCACAATGGAAAACAATGAACGCACCAAAACAAAATACAAATTCACACACACATCTAGGTCATCCCAGAGCAGACTAAGACTTGCAAATTAAACAAACCAAAACTTATACGAACACTGAGTAAAAAGTCAAAACAACTTATCAAAATCGCTTAGTGGAAACAACGCTTAACCCTTCTGGCCCAGGCTCGCCCTCCTAAGGACATTGTTGAGATCCGGACGATTTGGCTGAAAAATGTCTAGGCCTAGGCTACCGTATCTTTGTTATTTTAACGGCTAGAAATTTCCCATGCATCTCTAAACGTAGTGCGGTTTCCAATCTGTAGACTGGCGTTGAGTAGAGCTCTCTAAGTCAACTGGTTCAGTTGTGATGACGATTTCCGTGGAGCAAATTTTTCCGCGATGTTGACAATATCGGAGCTTTTCAGACACTAATTTCGTCATACCATGCAACAACAACATTGATCCGACGTCTCCTTGTTTTCGGAGGTGCGGTGACGCAATGACAGACTTTGTTTACATACGTCGGACGCACGGCTTTCAAAACACGCATAATAGGCTTTCAAGCTTACGGCTGTTATAAGGACACCCCGGGTCCTGCCCATCTGCCGCGGTGTCCTTATAAAAGGACAGCCGGGCTGGAAAGGTTAAGGGGAGGCTGACCGTTTGTTTGGTCTATTAATTCATTTATTCATATATTTTTTTTAGTTTCCTTCCTAGACCTCCATCAAGCTTAGAAAAACACCCCCTAGACCCCCCTTCAAGATAAATTTGTAAAACAAATTGTAGAAAAATTTCTTCCTCTTAAAATTGCAGGCTCGCTTTCGCTCGCCAGGAAATAATCGACGCCCAAATGGCACGAGAGGTCTTAAAATTGACAACGAAATGGGGCGAAAGATGTTAAAATCGCCAAACTAATGGGCCGAACGTCTTATAATCTCAAAACTAGTGGGGCTAAATATTAGGGAGAAGGGGGTCCAGAAAAACGGTCTGCCTCCCCTTAAGCAAAATAACGATTCTTTATAAATAAAAAAAAAAGACGGTCAAGACGAACATAATCCTTAGCTTTTTTTTTTTTTATAATTTATAATTCCCAAGATAGATTTTACTTTAATATATATATATATATATATATATATATATATATATATACTGTATATATATATATATATATATATATAATTATATACTTTGTTTTTCTTTTATAATTCCCACATTTTGTCTCCTAAGATAGATTTTACTTTAATTTATATATACTGTATATATATATTTTTTTTTTAACACTCCACGAGCGGCTAGGTCGGCAACTTCTACCTGCCAAGCGGGGGGTTTTACCCTAAACGAGCTTATTTCTGTGCTCTTTTTCATGCATAAACAAGAGCCAGAGCGTAATACAAGTATGTATCCGTGAAAGGGCGATAATTGAGCTTTCCAATGACACCAGAACCATCCTTCTACGATCACGGGTTCTCTTGCAACGATCGTGCAACCGAAGGGCAAAATCGCTAAAATACGGTAATTTCCTTACATAATTCCCTGTGTAGCGAGGCAGTGAGTGTGGGTGTGTGGAGTAGGGCCCAGTGCTGGCACGAGAGCCGTGCCGAACGGTCAGATCCGACCTACGCTCCTCCCACCGCTCGTCTCTCTCTCAGAGCCAAATATTGCTCAGAATTGCACACCGCCTTAAGTTGGTCCCCGCCACATAGTCCTTTCTTCTCTAGGCTGACTTAAGTCGGGCCCCGCTAAACAAGGGTTAATCAATCGGGATGGATTGTGAAAGTTCTTGGCCGAGGTTTAGTTAGTCACCGGCTTTTTTTTATCTTTCTCTCTTTCTCTGGCTTGTATCCATTCGGCCCCATTCAGCCAACTGTTTTAAGACGTTTATCCCCAGCCAGGTGTCGATTTCTTCCTGGCGAGCGATAGCGAGCCAGCATTGTATGGAGAAATCCGGCTTCGCCGGAGAAATTTTTCTATCGAAAAATGTACAAATTTAGCTTGCTGTCAAAACAAAAATATATATATGCTTGCTCGCTACCGCTCGCCAGGAAAATATTGACACCTGGATGGGGATAGACATCTTAAAACGGTAGGCTGAATGTGGCCGAATGGATACAAACCAAAGAGAGAGGGAGAGAAAGAGAAAAAAAGCGAGATGGGCCACCTAAAGATACGGTTCTCAGCAATTATAAGGTTACACCAGTTTGAATCCTTGAACCTTTAAGGGGGGATGGGCCGGTGTTCTGGACCACTTTCTCCCTCATGTTTAGCCCCATTAATTTTCAGATATTGAGATGTTTGTCCTATTAGTTAGTCGATTTTAAGACCTTTCGCCCCATTTCTACGTCAATATTTAGACCTTAATTTTAGTGCTATTTAGGTGTCGATTTTTTCCCTGGCGAACGATAGTGAGCCTGTAATGTTGGAAGAATCGGCCTTCGGCCGGAACATTTTTCTACCAAAATTTTTACAAATTAATCTAGAAGGGGGATCTAATGGATGTTTTTTTTAATTTGATAGACGTCTAGGGAGGAAACTAGATAAATAATGAAATAAATGAATTAGATTAGGTTTAAATCATATTCCTGAAGTAGTCTATCTATCTATCTATCTATCTATTTACTCAGGCCCAATCCGCACTTTTCCCATTTTTTTTTTTTCACTCTTTATTTTTTTTATTATTTTCCTGAAGTAATGCTATTTTTGTCTTTTTCTTTTTTTGTTCCTGAAGTAATGCTATTTTTTTTCCTTTTCTCTTTTTGTTCCTGAAGTAATGCTATTTTTTTCTTTTTCTCTTTTTTTTCCTGAAGTAATGCTATATTTTTTTGTTTACTTTTCAGGAGGAATACAGATTCTGCTACTTCGCTTCTCTTGAATACCTGGACAGCTTCGACCATTTTGTGGATTGACTAATGCGGCCAGTTGGATCCCGAACAGTGTCAGTGTGGACATAAGCCGCTGTCACACGAGCCATTTTTCCGTCAATTTTCCATGAGCAAGTTTTTTCTCGTCATATTTCGGGACTTTTTTGCACTGATATCGTTAATTGGACTGAAAGTAGAGTATGTTAGGCGCTTGAATTCTGATAAAGTGTAATTTTTGAAGCTGCCAGACCATAATTGCCCGTAAAAATTGCTGGAAAAACGGCTCGCGTTACTCCGGCCATAGAGTGTGTGATGCTAACAAGTCATTCAGGCTATGCTTTCATTAATCTTATATCTTTAGCTCGTACAAGGCAGGATTTGAAAAGCTACTTCAGCCTTGCATTATATACATTTTTGATAAAAAGGCCTGTGCATTGATATCTTGTTGAAATTATAATGTGTGCACGCACACTCAGTAATTGTTCATTAAAATTTAAAACTTGCAAACTAAACAAACCAAAACTGGGTCAAAGACAATATAATATATATTTTGTTAATTTCACCACAACACCAAACACCCCCAATTAAATTAATTAAAGTATATATGATCCGCCGGGATTCGAACCCGGGTTATCACACACAGATTTTTGCCACCTTAACCATTACACCACCAGGACATTAACTTATCAAAATCGCTATGTGGAAACAACGCTTACTAAAATAAAATTTATGAAATAAAAGAACACAATCCACCACATAGGGTGTACAGTCAAGGTTGATAAGTGTTGTCAGCTATTTTATAAAGTTCGGACACTGATTAATACTCTGAGGGATAAGCACTTTTCCCAGTAGCCTAACTATAAAGATACCAATAACACTTTTTGAGCGACAACCACTGGAATCTATGACAACACTTAATACCCCCGATTGTACATTACTGTACTACATGAGCTACTACATAATAGATTGGTGATAATTAATTGAACGACCTATTCTAAGCATAAATGAAGCGTAGTTTTCTAAGGGTCTGATATAATGTAAGAAGTTGACAGCACTCACTTCTTTCGGGGAGCTCAGTGGTCTGGTCAAGCTTCCCCCCCCCCAAAAAAAAAAAAAAAAACGCATCTCTTTACCAGGCGGACCAGGTGGAGGAGCTTTTGTTCTGGATAGCACAAAGGTGCTAACGTTATACTACTGTGTATTCATGTTTGGAATTAGTTTGTAATGGTGAATATGAAAAAACAAAACAAAAAACAAACAAAACTGAGAATACAAGAAAGGTCTACTTGTGCTTTGAATGGATAATCTCATTAACCCACTGAGCACCAGCTAATTAACAATAAATGTACACCCCAGGACCAGCAGGTTGTAAAAAAAAAAAATCTCCAGAAAACACCAGAAATGGGTTAGAAATGAAGGAAAAGCCACAAAAAATCAATCCCCTAGGCCTAGGTCATTAAGGGGTCCTACGGGGCGCCCGGTAGTCGGAATTACAAGAGGGGAAATGGGTAGGCAAAAACATGCAAAAACATGTTTTTGCGTGCTCACGCGCAAGCGGCTGGACTTTGAGGGTTTTCAACCATCGGCATTGTTGCGTGGGATACTTACACAGTTCCCATACAAAGCTGAGCCCTCTAGGTGCCATAGGACCGGAGTAATTAACCGCGACGCACCCTATGCGACGCTGGGGTTTAGGGGTTTAGCGTTACATACATTCCGACGCACGTGATGCGTCACTGGTGTCCAGTGGGTTAAGCCATTTACACAAGAAATGCAATAGAGGAATGTAGCAATCAAAATATTTCCTTGCTGGTCAGTAAATTACAATACTGGACAGTAATTGAGTCATAGACAGAATATACAGCATTTTGAACTGCCAACAGCTTAGTGAAAGTGATACTCCAAGCAAACCAAGCTGCCTTCCCATAACTATAGTGAACTTGACCCTCTCGTGCACAGGGATGACAATATTGACATCCCAAATAACTTGTCCTTGTATCACCTCCTTCACATACGGTACCTACAGCTGCCTCACAGATCCCAAGCAGTTATATTTCCCCCCGAGCCCCTCCTTCACATATACCCCCTATATATTTATGTTTGTTTTGACAGCAAGCTAACTTTTTACATTTTTCGATAGAAAAATTTATCCATACAATGCTGGCTCGCTATCGCTTGCCAGGAAGAAATCGACACCTGGATGGGGATAAACATCTTAAAACAGTTGGCTGAATGGGGCCTCACAGATCCCAAGCAGTCCTATTCCCCCCCGACCCCCACCTATTGCCAGTATTGGCTTAAGCTATACTGTATAAAGTATTTTTGACAGTAACTTGACAGGACAATTGTCTGCTATACTGTATAAAGTATTTCTGACAGTAACTTGACAACACGATTCCCTGTGACATAAACCCCGTTTTAAATTGAAAGAAAAAACATTATTATAAATATTAGGCTATAAAGAGTTAATTTAATACTTTGGGGCCCACACGTTGATTTCCGCACTATTGTTCATCTTTGAAGTTGGTTGGTGGAAAAAACATAATAATTCATCTTTGCATTTAGGGGCTGATGATCTGGAGGTGCAAAATCGCATCCCTGTGTACAAAAGGATTAAGCAGAAAATAATTGACAGTACATATGTTACGATATGTACTATGTAAGGAAACTATATATATGTATAACTGTAAAATACAATTCAGTGGGATTGGTGAGGCCAGCCATATAAGAGTTGCGTTTTGTAGCTCAGTGGTCTGGTTAAACTACGATTGTAAAAAAAAAAAAAAAAAAAATGGGATTGGTGAATATTGATGTACAGGTCTCCCTCGATATACGATTGGGTTACGTTCCTGAAAACCCGATCTAAAACAGAAAAATCATACCGCAAACCCTAAAATGAGGGTTACGTTCCTGAAAATCCGATCTAAAACAGAAAAATCATACCACAAACCCTAAATTGAGGGTTACGTTCTTGAAAACCCCATCTTAGACAGAAAAATCGTACCGCAAACCCTAAAATAAAGGGAGTAAGTGGGGATGCATTCGGGGACCATCCAAAAGCCAAACCCAAACACCTAAAAAACCTATAGTAATATCGTAAATTGACCACTTGCGAGTTTTGGTCTATAAGGAAGTTGGAGCCGTAGACATCAATATTTAGCAGAATTACCAGCTAAAATACGGTTGCAATTCATTTATAAATACATAAAATTCAATTCAACATACTCTTTAGCCATCAGAAAACTACATTATTATTGCATTTCTCTTTAATATCGATTTGTACGGCTCCAACTTCCTTATAGCCTGAAACTCGCAAGTGGTCATTTGGGGCATCGGATAGTGAGGGAGACTAGTACTGTATGTGTTACTCGTCAAAATGAATGAGAAAAGCCACAGAGCAACAATGTTAACTAAACAAGCCAGAATATGAGCATTCATCTGATCAAGGTGCGTGTGCCAAACTTTGAGCTTGAAATTTACTTGTAATCTGTGTTACAATGTTGTTAAATTGTAACTTGAGTGATGAGATAATGTGTTAAGTACTGAACATTGTAACGAGTGATTAGAGAATGTGTTAAGTACTGAAAATTTTATATGCAGCCATTGTGCTACCAAACTTTGATCATACTTCATAAATTAAAGATCATAACAAAGTGCTTTCCTAAGTTGATATGTCTACACAAAGTTAATATAGAATTATAGACGATATTGAAAAAACAGAGAATTTGAGTCCTCGTTGGAAGGACTTGAGATCTGAATGTTAAAAGACTAAACATAGGTTATAATGTAGCCTATTTCATGTACCTTTTGTTGTTTTATTTGATGTTTTATATGTGAGAGTCAGGAGTTGTTTAAAGTGTAACAGGAAGTTGGTTTGGAGCTCAAGAATGACAGTCATTAGTCAATAATTCCCCTAGAAGTCCATGGTCTACATTTATTTTCTTTAAGGGACCCCACCTCGCTTTTTTTTCTCTTTCTCTCCCTCTCTCTTTGGCTTGTGTCCATTCGGCCTACTGTTTTAAGACGTTTACCCCCATACAGGTGTCAATATTTTCCTGGCGAGCGCGAGCGGTAGCGATCCACCATATATATATTTTTGTTTTGACAGCAAGCTAAATTTGTAAATTTTTCAATAGAAAAATTTCTCCGGCGAAGCCGGATTTCTCCATACAATACTGGCTCGCGGAAGAAATCGACACCTGGATGGGGATAAACGTCTTGAAACAGTTGGCTGAATGGGGCCGAATGGATACAAGCCAGGGAAAGAGAGAAAGATAAAAAAAGGTGGTGACCCCCCTTAATTCATAAATCAAGCTTACTGAGTAGCTTACAGTACATCACTTACTGAGTAGCTTACAGTACATCACTTTGCTTGGACTGTTGATAAAGTTTAAATCTCTGTGAGATGGTTATACTGGCTGCTGCTATATATATTCATGAATATACAGTATATTTCTTCAAGCATGATTATTAGATGTTGAAAATTTGTGATAAGCATTTATCTATGTGTGCGCACCTGCCTGTGTGTGTCTGTACCCGTTTCTGTTTCTGTTTATATGCATGTGTGAGTTTGATTTGAGGCATTTCCCTGTGAGTACCAGCAGCGACGTGTATTATATTTTGGTCTAGCTATATTTAGACGATATTATGCAGCTTTGGAAAGATCTGTGGTAGACCTTCGGAATCCGGGAGGCCTCATATGAGGCAAAACCAAAAATTGGCAGGAATCCGAGAGGCCTAATAAAATTATCATAACACGGCAACCACGCGTCTTTGTGATGCCATCTCAACGACAGTCTACAGATAACAAAAAGTTCTACAATTTGCAAAACAAAATTACTGCTCTAGGTGGTCTCAATCAGTAGCTACTGAATTATGAAGTTTGCCTGTACAAAAATGGCCCCGGACACAGCGATCGATCGGGATCATATTAGGCCCCCCGGATCCCATGGGTTAAATGGGTGGTTGAAATAGTTTGAAGCTTTATTTTTGCTAAAGGTCCTTCATAAGCTGAATGAAATCCTCTAATGGTTGCCAGAAAATGATAACAAGGACGTTCCAGGTACTGGAAGGGATCGGACTATGGGTATAAATGTTTTATGTACCGCTATGTTTATGAGTTGTAAGGACCAAAAGAAACTATATAATTATAAACTAGTGCCATGCATTTTCCTGGCAATTGACCACTTGCAAGTTTCAGGCTATAAGGAAGTTGGAGTTGCTTATGGCGATATTTAGCAGAATCAAGAGCTAAAATGTGGTTGGATTGGACTTGCGAGTTTCAGGTTATAAGGAAGTTGGAGTTGTTTATGGCGATATTTAGCAGAATCAAGAGCTAAAATATGGTTGGATTGCATATATAAATACACAAAACAAATATAGCCGTCTTTCTATCCATCAAAAACTGTCATAACGTTTATATCGCTGCTAAATATCCATGTTTACGGCTCCAACTTCCTTATAGCCTGAAACTCGCAAGTGGTCAATTATTAGGCCCAGGTAGGGTTATGGGGTCATGTATCGCACAAAACCTCTTTCCACAACTCTGATCTGGCTTCTTCTGATATATAGTTATATATGGTTTCTGTCGCAACGATCATTTCCCGAAGTCTAGTTCCATTATCAGTCCAAAATAGTTTCACAATGTTATAATGTGAAACTTGCAAAATGAACAAACCAAAACTGGGACGACACAAGATAAACGCAAAGGAACTAATCAAAATCGCTATGTGGAAACCACGCTTAATAAAATAAAATTTGAAATAAAAGAACACAAACCACCACATAGGGTGCACAGTAAACCACCACATAGGGTGCACAGTAAACCACCACATAGGGTGCACAGTAAACCACCACATAGGGTGCACAGTAAACCACCACATAGGGTGCACAGTAAACTCCCTTTTATCCAAAAATCATGAGTCTGACATTTTATATAAGCGATTTTTACGGATAAACGACAGTATCTCTATATAGAGCTAAATATTTGACCAAATAGCCAAATATACTGATTTCAACGCATTTAAAACCATTTCTAGGCTGTCTTAACTTAAAATTATCATCTAATTCAAGCTATGTCTACTTCAGAGGGGATAAATTGATGCAATTAAGCACTCAGAGAGGCTTAAATAAGTGAAAACTAGTGAAAAATACGGATGGCAAAAAATTTGGTTAACTGAAATTTATGGATATTCGAATTTTGGATGAAAGGGAGTTTACTGTACATTACTACATGTTCAAGTTTACTGTACATTACTACATGTTCAAGTTTACTGTACATTACTACATGTTCAAGTTTACTGTACATTACTACATGTTCAAGTTTACTGTACATTACTACATGTTCAAGTTTACTGTACATTACTACATGTTCAAGTTTACTGTACATTACTACATGTTCAAGTTTACTGTACATTACTACATGTTCAAGTTTACTGTACATTACTACATGTTCAAGTTAATCTAGTTCTATTATGAGTCCAAAATAGTTTAACAATGTCACCAGAATTTAGTAGTTGTGGAGCATCATGTTGAGGATAAACCAGTGTAGTGTGATAGCCAGCCTCTGTATGCAGCAGCCCAACAGTCAGTTACTGGTTTATATAAGAGGCCCCGCCTCGCTTTTTTTTCCTCTTTCTCTCCCTCTCTCTTGGGCTTGTATCTGTTGGCCCTATTCAGCCTACTGTTTTAAGATGTTTACCCCCATCCAGGTGTCAATATTTTCCTGGCGAGTCGTAGTGAGCCAGCATGTATATAGTTTTTGTTTTGACAGCAAGCTAAATTTGTACATTTTTCAATAGAAAAATGTCTCTGGCGAAGCCGGATTTCTCCATACAATGCTGGCTCGCTATCGCTCGCCACGAAGAAATTGACACCTGAATGGGGATAAATGTCATGAAACAGTTTGCTGAATGGGGCCGAATGGATACAAGCCAGGGAAAGAGAGAAAGGGAGAGAAAGATAAAACAAACAAAAACAGTGACCCCCCTTAATTCTTTGTACAATTATTATTGTACCTGTACCGGGTATCTTCAATTATTATGGTGTCTATTTTTGTTCTAGGTCTGTTTGAGCTACTAGGGTTTTGTTCTAGGTCTGTTTGAGCTAGTTGCTTGTAATGATTTATGTACGACGCCTCATTTATGTACGACGCCTCATTTTGCACATACAGTATTGTTTACATTGGTACAGTAAACTCCCTTTTATCCAAAAATCATGAGTCTTTTGAAATTTTGGATAAGCGATTTTTATGGATAAACTAGAGTCCCTCTACATAAAGCTAAATATGTGGCCAAATGGCCAAATATACTGTTTTCAATGCATTTAAACCATTTCTAGGCTGTCCTAACTTTAAATTATCATCTTATTCAAGCTATGTCTACTTCAGATAGTTTAAATTGATGCAAATAAGCACCTAGTGAGGCTTAAATAAGTGAAAACTAGTGGCAAATATGAATAGTAAAACCTTTGGTTAACTGAAATTTTTGGATATTCGAATTTTTGGATAAAAGTGAGTTTACTGTTATTTACACTGGAAGAAAGAGCGAGCTTCATGTACAAAGATGCAAGAGTGAGTAAATGGCTTATGTTTAAGGGGGCTGACCTGTTTTTGTTCTGTCCTTTTCTGTCTTTCTCTGGCTTGTATCCATTTGGCCCCATTCAGCCTACTGTTTTAAGACGTTTATCCCCATCCAGGTGTCAATTTTTTACTGGTGACCGGTAGCGAGCCAGCATATTTTTTATTTTTGTTTGACAGCAGGCTAAATTTGTACATTTTTCGATAGAAAAATTCTCTGGCGAAGCCGGATTTCTTCATATAATGCTGGCTCGCTGTCGCTCGCCAGGAAGAAATCGACACCTAGATGGGGATAAACGTCTTAAAATAGTTGGCTGAATGGGACCGAATGGATACAAGCCAGAGAAAGAGAGAAAAGGACAGACATAACAAAAAGCAGGCCACCCCCCTTAATACAGCAATACCAGGCTACAGCATCCCAAGCTACTCCCCACCAAGCCCTCTACACCCCATCATCTCCTGATATCACCTTTTGCTCCCCTGAACTCGCCCCAACAACATCCTGGAGGGTGGTCAGAACCTTAGGCTCAGACCACCTCCCGATCATTATCACCACCAAAACAAGACTCACCCCAGCTAGCCACAGACACACTTACACTAACTATAAAAGAGCTAACTGGGAAGCTTTCACAAATGAGACAGAACAACACTTTGAAACCTTAAACAGTACACCCATCACTAACATCAACAATGCTGTACACACATTCAACACGACTATCCAAAACGCCGACAAGAAACACATTCCAAGAGGTAACATAAAAAAAACACAACCCCAACTTCTCACCAGAAATTCAAAACCTCATCATACAATGCGACACACTGAAACACTCCCCCAGCACCCCACACACAAGACATCAATCAACAAATTCAAGCACTTAACATCCAGATTAACAACAAAATACAAGAACAACAAACACTAAATTGGAATAACTTCCTACAAACACTCGATCACAAAACAAACCCCCAAAAAACTCTACAAAACACTAAACAGCATCACACTTTCCAACAGCAACACAACACAATCATACGCTGCAATCACAACAACAGACGCTACTCCTTCATGTAAACAACAAGCAAACACTCTCATCAATCACTTCTCTCATGTCAGTCACCTAAAACCCCACAAAGACGACCGACGTGTCATCCGACGAAAAAGACAATTCCCCACAGACCCTGACTATACACCCTTCACCAACAACCAGACAAAGCATATCATCAACAATCTCAAGCTCTCACCCGCCTGTGGCCTAGACAACATAAGCAACATTCACCTCAGACACCTGGGACCACAAGGCATACAAGCACTCACTAACATATCAAACTACAGCTACTCACACAACACAATACCAGACATCTGGAAGCATGGTATCATAATCACATTCCCCAAACCTAACAAAGACCCCACGCTACCCTCCTCACACCGCCCTATCACACTCCTTTGCACCCCCTCCAAAGTCATAGAGCACCTTGTACTACAACTGATGACACCTGACTTACCCCTTTCTCCAACACAACACGGCTTCAGGCCATTGCACTCCACAAACACTCTTGTTACAGACCTTACACAAAGAGCTTTTGACGGCATCAACTCAGCTAGACCACCACACAGATCAGTACTTGCCACACTCGACATTAGTAAAGCCTTCGATGCCATCCCCCGCCACAACCTAACAAACAAAATCTACAACAAAAAAAGATGGCTGGCCAACTTCTTAGCAGGCAGATGTGCACACGTATCTTTTGCCGGTCAGTCATCTAGCATTAGAAATTTCCCAAACGGAGTCCCGCAAGGATCCGTCCTGTCGCCCGCACTCTTCAATCTGTACATGCATGATATACTGTAAATACACCAAATTCACCCCAAATAACCATAGCCTCCTATGCAGACGACATAACACTCACAAGCACACACCAAAACCCAGACACAGCAACAAGACTCCTTCAAGACTATCTCGACATATTACATGAATGGTGCACTACAAACAGACTCAATTTAGCCCCAGCTAAATCCACTGCAACCCTCCTCACAAGCTGGACAGGAGAGCACGATTACGTCCCAGGACTCAACATAAACAAAACACCCCTAACACACACACACACACACACACAAAATCCTAGGAGTAACATACGACACCCAAATGACATTCAAACAGCACACCACAAACACGAAAAAGAAACTGACACCCTGACTTAACGCTCTCAGATCACTTGCCCACACGAAATTTGGACACAACAAAGAAACCACCACCACAGTCTACAAACAATACATAAGAACAGTTATGGAATACGCAAGCCCGGCCATGGCTTCTAACCTAGCTGAAACACATCATAAGACCTTACAGACTATTCAAAATAAAACCCTGAAAATCATCACAGGATGCACAGTTACTACACCCACAGATCACCTACATCAAGAAACCAAAGTTCTCAAAGTCAAAGATCATCTAGACATGAGAGGCACTCAATTCCTGGCAGCAGCCTCCACGAATCAACACCACCCACTACACTACAGGGCAGCACACCCACAGACACCAAGAAATATCAAAACAACACCCAGCACACGCTATCACACACAAATACTGTTTTCTCTCCCTCCCTGCCCACCCTAAACCAACTTCCGGAAGCACATCCATACTCATATCACTCGCCGTTCCATCCACTCACTCATAGACAACACGCAGCTGCAAGCACGACCTCCCGAAATCCATCCTTCTGAATCCTCCCTTCCTCGCGAGGACAGAATCCACCTGGCCAGGCTGAGATGCGGACACCATCCAGCTCTTCTGAGCTATCAGAAGAGACTGGATGACTCCGTCGTCGACACCTGCCCGGGTTGTAACACAGCACCCCATACCATTAAACACATCATAGAAGACTGCATTTCACACAACCACTTACGCCAACAACACAATTTACACTCCTTGAGAGCTCTGTGGGAAAGCCCGACCATGGCCATGGCCTTCCTTAAGGACTCGGGGCTGTTCGGCCAGGCAGCTTAGGGAACAACGACAACAACAACAGCATCCCAATATCAAGGTTCAAATTAGCCACCCATTTCTAGCCTCTATTTAAATGATCAGTTTTATGCCATTGATAACTTGTTTACCACAGTCCACATATACATAGAGACAGACAGTGTTGCCATTAACCCCTTCTTTACCGGTGATGTACTTTTCATTATATTCTGGCAACTATTAGACGATTTTATACAGCTTAAGAATGACGTCTACCCATTAATAAGCTACAGCTTATCTCAATTAATTCTTTTAGCTACCATATATCTTTCCTAAGCTTCATAAAATAGTATAAATGTAGCTGAAATCAAATACAAAAGACGTCGCCGGTACAGAAGGGGTTAAAGGGTAATGTCAGTACTGTACCTTTAAGGGGGCCCTCACGCAATCAGGAGTCACTAGGAGTCGCTAGAGTCACTAGGAGTCATCGATTTTCACCGCGAGCGAGTGGGAGTCTAACAGGAGTCGCTAGGAGTCATCGATTTTCACCGTAAATAGCCCGCGAGTCCGAATTTTCCCCTACTCCTAGTGACCCTAGCTCGCACTCCTGACTGTGTGAGGGCCCCTTAACCCCTTCTGTACCGGCGACGTCCTTTCCATTATATTCTGGCAACTTTTAGACAATTTTATTCATCTTAGGAAGGACGTCTACCAATTCAAAGGCTACATACTATCTTGATTCACCCTTTTATCTACCATACATCCTTCCTAAGCCTCATAAAATCGGCTAAATGTATCTGAAATCAAATACAAAAGATGTCGCCGGTAATGAAGGGGTTAACAGCAAATTAGTTACGCAAAGCATTGTACAGGAATACATGAAACAGGTCCAGGAATTTATCCACAACTTTTTAAGGAGGGTCACCGGCTTTTTTTTTTTATCTTTTTCTCCTTTTCTCTCTTTCCCTGGCTTGTATCCATTCGGCCCCATTCAGCCAACTGTTTTAAGACGTTTATCCCCATCCAGGTGTCGATTTCTTCCTGGCGAGCGATAGCGAGCCACCATTGTATGGAGAAATTTTACTATCGAAAAATGTACAAATTTAGCTTGCTGTCAAAACAAAAATATTTATATGCTGGCTCGCTACCGCTCGCCAGGAAAATATTGACAAATGGATGGGGGTAAACGTCTTAAAAAAGTAGGCTGAATGGGGCCGAATAGATACAAACCAAACAGAGAGGGAGAGAAAGAGAAAAAAAAAGCGAGGTGACCTCCCTTAAAGACCTGAGTTTTTGTATAACCAGATTTTATATACATGTTATTGTACTATGATGAAATTAAACAAAATACGAAAAAAAAACAATAGCATTAAATATATAAATTCCATATACTGTACAGTAGTGGATGTGAATCTTAACAGACATACTAAAGTTTCAACTTATAAAATACCTTACTGCTGTATTGTGTAAACATATCAATGAAAGATGTTTTTACCATCCAATAGTTTAAAATGCAATGTGACTTATGAAGTGCATATCATTTTTGATCATGTTTCAGTATTGCAGCAATAGAAGCTTAGATCCATATTGTATTAATTTGATATATTTTTCTCCTTGTAACATAATTATATAATGTTCACATTTCAGTTATCAAAGTGTAGTTACTGAGAAGTATCAAGAATGGAAAAAACTATACACCAACATGTTTGAATGGTACGTAGAAAATAATTAAATCAGCCTCCCAACATGGTAAATACATTTTTATATTATAATGATGAATTGAATTTTTATTTTTTGCTACATTATTCACAATTCTAGTCCATTCACATCTCTTTTCAAGGAATCTACAGTACCCAAAATAAGTATCTGCAGTTCTTCCGTCACTACACTTTGAAACGCTGGACGAAGCATGCATCATCTTTCTACTCTCAAACTCGCATCTCTCATCGCTTACCTGACTGAAATATTTGCAATTGGGTACTGTAGGCTACTGTACGTGTCAGTGGTGGGCATTTCCGCAATCACTTTTCTAAACCGCCAATTCCACAGTAGCGGAAGTCCAATTTATATTAGCGACAAATTAGGCGAATATCAGCGGGTTTGAATAGCGGAAGTCCTTCCGCAAACATATCCATGCCATCAACCTCCCAGTGCGGGTTACAATTTATAGTCAGCAAATTCAAACAGGATTTACGCGGGATGCCTTGCAGGCTGAGCCTCTTTGGGCAAAGGCTAGGCCCACAGCCAACAACTGTGGTTGGGGGCTAGCTAGAGCAGGCACCCCATGTAAAACATGCTTCAAACTCGCCTAATGGCGGCTCGTTGACGTGGAGGGACCTACCTCAGGCTCAGCTCTGGCCCCATGGCGTGCATCCTGGCCAGGAGGACTTAGAGGGTACAGGGCATAGCGTCGTTACTGACTGGCACTATCCGCCTAGCAGTACAGGAGCCCGAACCCGGAGGTAGCGCACCAGGAGGCTGCCCTATCACTAGGACCATAATAACAGGCCAGCTGTAGTGCCGTGTGCGCGCACAGATTGAGTCCCTGCGGTAGGTTTTGGTGGGGTTCCCAGAGGCCCCACCCCTATAAAGATCTTGGGATGGACTCTGGGTGACAACATAGAAAAAAAAAAATCTAAAAATATTGAACTTGACAACAGAGGCAGCCCTTGACAGGGCCACCTGAAAAGCAGCTATTTAGGACGCGAGACTGTAACCACACTCTTTGTGGACAAAACGGTCTTTAAACTTGTAGAGTATGTACAGTATGTATGTATGTATTAATGCCATGGGGCATTAATCTGAAATCTGAAATCTGGTTTAACTTTATCCTAGTCTTATATAATAGTTAAAACAATATTTGTAGGGCGGGTGCCCAACTCCGAAAGGAGTTGAAGTAGGGGAGCTATCCCCCCCCGCCAAAGGCGGCTTTCTAGGGCCTTTCCTAGCTGATGCTGAGAGGATTGGGTTCTAGTCTATGTGGTGATGGGCTGGTCTATCAGAGTGAGAGCTGAGCGATCTCTGCCATACCCATAGCTTATTCTGACTGTTCCTTTTACTTATATATCTTCTAGATCTCAAGTGACGGCGTCTTTTCTGTGGATCGACCTCCCTACTGCCAACCTAAAAGTTGGCAGATTGGGAGCCAAAGCGTCACATTTTTCCCTTGCCCCTCAACTTTCCCTTCATAATTGCTGAGGGGCACAGGGCCTTGGGTGGGGCTTTGGTTTCTCGGGCGTTTCCGCGCCCTCCTCAGCTCCCTGCCTTAGAGTGGCTTCGGTCACCTGGGTTTTGTTAGTGGTAAGCAGGGAGGGTTTTGTGGGGGCGCTCTATGGCCTTGGCCTTGCTCGGGACCTTGGGGCTGTTCGGCCAGGCAGCCTGGGGAACAACAACAACAACAACATTTGTATATATTTTATTTAAAATTTTAATAGGCTCCCATAAATAATTATATATTATATATAAGTCTAGGGTAAAGTAACCCCAGATTTCAGTGGTGGTAATTTATATTAAAATTCAAATAGTTTTTAATTAGTCTCCCCATTATAAGTTTTGAAATTTGGGTATACTGTACCCTAGACTTATGATTACACTAATTTAATTGTTAAGAACTTTAAAATTATAATAGGCTCCCATTTCTACAAAAATTAATATATTTAAAAACGGATTGCGCCATTGGATTCAGTGCATCCTGAGGAATCCAAACATATCCCCACATGTCCAAATCTATTTTTTCCAAAAAAAGTTTGTTCTATTTTAACTTGTGACCATATCGTTGGAATCCTCTCGAAGCGGAGAGTTCTAGTAGGGTCATTTGCTTGGAATCCGTGACCATTTTGTTCCTACCTTTTTCTCTCGATGGATTTGACAACCTGAACCATTTTAAAGGAAAATTAGCTCCTCTGAAAAATGACGGCAACTCTGCTAGAGCCCAATATTCAAAATGGCCGCAACGCCATCTTGAAAAACATGAAATGTAATATCTCTGGCATCAGATGAGCTACAAGGACGAATGAGGTGTCCTTTTTCACTAATTCTGGCATTACAAATCCACTGGAATGGTTATTGTATTGTATTGTTTTGTATATTGTATTGTTATTGTATTGTATTATACTAATTGTACATACTAATCTGCCACTTCACTGTCACTACATGACTCTAATGCACGACCACGTCAGGTAATGACAGAATCACCCCACAGGGTGTGCCTACAATTATAATCACCAAGCAATAAAAACGGAGGAGGCAGCCGAGCTAAAAACATGGTAAAAGAGCCAAAATCGACGGGAACAGAAGGAGAGAAATAAAGAGAAACAACCGTAATCCATCGACCAAGAAAAACCCTAACAAAGGTGCAAGGGAGGGAAGTAGGGCAGGAAAACTCTTCATAAGGAACAGAGTGGTGAAGGAGAATACAAGTGTCGGAAAGAGAATGAGGAGAACTGATAAAACGGTAGCCAGGAACAGGAATCGGAGGAGAAAGAAGACGAGTTTCCTGGAGACAGACAACCTTAGGGGAATGGGAAGAGAGTAAAAAACGCAAATCGTCTCTCTGAAGAGAAAAACTGCGAAGGTTCCATTGCAAAATGGACATACTAAAAACACTAAAAAGAAAGTACGAGAAAATAAGCTGTAAAAGAGAGAATAAAAACGATATATACAAACACCGAGAGGCGGAACAAAAACACGCCGAACTAAAGAGGAACAAGGAAAAAGAAAAACAAAAAACAAAAAGAGAAGAAAGGAACGGAAAAATCGAAGAAAACAAAGAAAGGACAAAAAAGAGAAACAACAAAAGTAACACAAGTAGGAAGAAAACAGATACACTATAGACAACACAGACACACAAAATACAGCAAACAGCGGGAAAGACGCATACATACAAGAGGAAAGAAAGAGGGACAAAGAACAAGAAAAATAAGAGCACACAGACTTATGGACAACGAAGAAAAGACTGATGAGGTTAACGGTGAGTAATAATGGAAGGAATGGGGGACGAGGAAGAACAAGGAGGGAAAGAAGATTGATAACCAGGTGGCATAGGGAGGCTTAATATGGAAGGAGAAGGAGAAGAAGAGATAGGAGGGCTAGAGGGAGAGGGAGGAAGGGGAGAGGAGGGAGGGGGAAGGGCGGGAGGATGAGGGACGGGAGGATGAGGGTCGGGAGGATGAGGAACGAGAAGGAGAGGCCCGGGAGGGTGAAGGCCAGAGGAGGGAGGGAGAGTGGTAGGGGAAGGCGGGAGAGGGGTAGGGGGGAGCGTAGAAGGGATGGGATGAACGTCGGCAGAAACGGAAATAGGCGGCGGATGAGAAGAAATAATATACTCCTCAATCTTGGGCAAAGATTCAAAGGATAAGTCTAAGGAATCGGGGGGGGGGTTGGACACAGGACAAAGAAAGAGGAGAAGGGGGGGAGGAAGGAGGGAGCTTTTTCTTCTTCCCACTGGGACTCGGGCTCCGCACACTGTGGAAGCGGTCCCTGCGTTTAGAAGAGGAGGCGGGAGAGGAAGAAAGGGAGGAACGGGGCAAATGTTTCGAAACTAGTTTGGCAGAGGAGGCAGGAAGCCGGGAGGGAATCTTGGAACTACGAGACGAGGACGGAGGAAGAGAACGAGGAGGAGGCGGCGGACGAGAACGCTGGCGGATGTGGCGTTGAGACAAACCGGAAGAAGTGGAGCGAGGAAGAGTAGTGGAAGGAGAGGGGCGGAAGTAGGAGTAGAAGAGTTAAGAACAGAAAAGTTAGATAAAGGGAGAGAACACGATGAGACAGCCAAGGGGACGGGGGAGACAGAAGAAACTGAAGGAGGGGAGGAAGAAGGATGAGAAGAAGGGACAGACGACGGAACCGGAGAAGTAGAGGGAGAGGAGGACGAGGATGATGGACGCGCAACGTGGGGGGGGGGGGCGGAAGAAGTGGAGGAGACGGGAGGGTGAGATAGAACAGTTGAAAACGGATGAGGGGAGAAGCCCAGGTGCCGAGCTGCCTGACGAGCCGTAGAATGAGTAAGGCCGTGCAATGTCTTAAGGATCGTAACTTCAGACTCAAATTTGAAAACGGGACAATCTCGGGAATCAGCAGAATGGGAGCCCTGACAGTTTAGGCAGCATCGTATCGGAGACCGGCAGTCACCGACGAGATGGCCACATTGTGCACAGTGTGGGCACCTAGGGCAGTCAGGAGCGGAAGAGCGACAGTACTTAACAGGATGCCCAAAGCGCCAGCAACCGCGACACTGCTGAGGACGAGGTAGGGACTCAGTGACGGGCAGGCGAGTACCGCCGACAATAACGTGAGAAGGGAGAGACCGACCATCGAACGTGATTTTGGCGATATTGGCGAGATGGCGGCGATTGGTGCGAGGTGGGATGGTGTAGCAGACAAGACTAACCACAACATGGTCTTGAGCAACAACAATAGACTTAATAAGGTCGGCACAGTCTGCGAACTGCCGACCACCGAGACGGATGGAAGGAGGGATCAGGACGGTACCCGTACAAGAGTTCAGTCTTTGGTCTTGAAGGGCTGGGATGGAAGTTCCGGAGAAGTCGACAATGGTTGACATAGCAGCAGCCTGACGTTCGTTCTGGACCGTAACGAGACGGGATTCATCATGGCGGGAGTGGAAGGTGACATCCCTGCCCACCTGCTGAAGGAGACGCAGGTGGAACAGGAGGTCATCTCCGGCGAGAGGAGCTGAGGCGGGGACTGAGAACTTAATAAAGTCAGCAGGGGCAAAGAGTGAGGATAAAGGGAGAACAGAAGAACGAGGGCGGGGAGCGGAAGTAATGGGAGGAGAAGGAAAAGAAGAATGTGGAACGGGTGGGAGATACGGTTCGAAAGTGACTGCACGAGAGGAAGGGGAAGAAACCGAGGAAGTGGAGGAGGACGAGGGAAGAAGAGTGGAAGAGGAAGCAGAGGAGAGAGCGAACGGACGAATGGAAGAGGGCCGATCAGGTAGAACGGAGTGGGACACGGAAGAGGACAAAGGGGCAGGAACTGAGTGAGCGGCTAGGGAGGAAGCGAACGTAGAGGATGTAGACGTGCCAAGAGAACTCGACAAGACTAGGCTCGGAACTGTATGAGGAGCAGAGGTCGAATGGACGGTCACAGACAGGGGTGCATGGTTAAAGGACCCGGTATAGTGGTAGGCAAAGATCTACCACCAACCGAGGAGAGGACGGGCAAGGAAGGAGAGACAAACACATCAGCCATATCATCGCCAGCGCCGGTGATCGAAGATCCAGAAGAAGGCTCCATAAGACGAAGGTAACATGGTTCATCCGGGAGAAGCTCCACACCCACCACGGAGCCACAAATTAGAGGACAAGGTACATGCCCCAGGAGTCAAACCCGGATATACACCCCGACCCCCTGTGCCTAATGGGCGGTCAACTCGTCAGTATCGGGTCCAGCACAGAGGGCGAGATTTGACGATAAAAGATTCCCAGGTATTCCCACGTCAGGTACTACAGTTCTACGGGTGGAAGGGAACGCCGTCCACATCCACCCTCCACCAAAGCATAAAGAATAGTCCAGCCGGCAACGATAGAAGAAGGTGAAGTAAAGAAAAGGAAAAAGGTAGAGGGGGGGAAAAAAAGACAGAAAAGAGGTACCTCGCAGGCTTCTGGAAACCAACGAGGAGGGAGGTCTTAGCCCACGAGGCCGGCGGGGCCCCAATCCTAAGAAGGGCTGTGGCCCCCCCGAGGAACAGAGGCCACCGGCCACGCTTCAAGCTCCGCCACCACGACAAGGTGGCTCCCTAACGGCGGGGAGTAGCTTATATATTATATAATATATATACAGGTATTTGTTTAATATTAGTTTAACCAGACCACTGAGCTCCACAAAGAACTCTCATGGGGCTGGCACAAAGGATTCGATCAAGATATATAATTAAACAAGTCAAGATAGATAGGGAAGGGCAGGAGGGGAACAAATTGAGGAAGGTGAAGACACGCAGACATTTCTCGCCATTTCACCAGTTCAGCCGGACCACATGAGCTCCACATCAGAGCTATTATAGGGCAGGGCCGAAGGATGAGGCAAGAACTGCTACACCGCAACACCAACCAAGAAGTGATCATATTATATATACAGTATATATATATCAACTTACAATATTTTAAATGTTAAGGCACGGTAAATTTGCAAAATTATTACGAAAAGCACAATACAGTACATATAATACACAATATAATATAATACACAATATTTAATAATAATTTAATAATTTTCATTTTAGTAAGCGTTGTTTCCACATAGCGATTTTGATAATTTAATTTGACTTTATATTGTCCTTGTCCCAATTTTGGTTTGTTTAGTTTGCAAGTTTTACATTTTAATAATATACTACACAATACACAATATAAATTGTAAATACTTGTCAAGAAATTGTACTGTACCATAGCATCTCAATACCGATTAACCCCTTCTGTACCAGTGAAGTCAGGTCCTGATGTGGCGGCGTCTACGCCGTGGGGCCACCTCCCGAGGCTGCCAACCGCGGATGGCTGCCGACCCTCCACGGCCGAAGACAAAATCAACGACCAGTGGAGGAAAACCGGATGCCGGCCGCGGGGAGCAGTTTCGGGAGCCAAACCGTCACAACCATCCCCTGCCCCCTCCCTGGGGGCACGGGTCCTTGGAGCGGCTTCGGTCGCGCCGGGAATTTCCACACCTCTCACACCACACATCACACAGTTTTTCCTACACCGAGAAATGACTCTCCGGCTGTCATTTCTCGAAGACTTCTTCTAGCCGGAGACATTGAGAGCAACCCAGGACCCACGTACACATACATATGTCCAACTTGCTCAAAACCCATCACTTCGAGTCGCCATACTAAGGGTTCAGTTCTCTGCAATTCATGCGGGAACTGGACCCACTTCACCTGCACAACACTTGCCTCCAAGAAACACTACACAAACACCTGGACCTGTTCCTCATGCCCCTCCCTCTCCCAGTCCAATCCCTCACCTAAAACCCGTCCACCTCTCCTCCCCAACCCACCTAACCTTCCCATATCATCCACTCCCCCCCCTAAAACCCGTCCACCTCTCCTCCCTAACCCACCTAACCTTCCCATACCATCCACATCCTCAACTCAACACACCACACCCCATCCTAATCCATTCCAACCCCCATCTCCTGCTCCCCAATCCCCACCCCCCCCTCACCCATCCCAACCCCCAGCCCCTCCCTCACCCCCACCCCCACCCCATCCTCGTGCAGCAGCACCCAACATACATCGTGCACATAACATTAACATTCTTCAACTGAACATAGATGGCATCAACACAAAGAAACATGAACTCTCACGCTTCATCAAACAACACAACATACACATTGCCATCTTACAAGAAACAAAACTCCGCACAACACAAAAAACACCCACATTTCATAATTTCACCACCATCAGACAAGACCGGGCTGTCGGCGGGGGCGGTGGACTCATCACCCTGGTACACAAAGAAATATCATACATAGTAACCAGTGTACAAACCAAATCCCTCCTCCCCCCAAATGATAACACAACAGAAATACAGTCAATTAAAATACGCACTGGCAACAACTCCAACATAACCATCATAAACACATACATCCCTCCCCAAACATCCCCTACAGTACCAAATGAATACAGACCACACTTACAACACATCACAAACACCCCACACATCATCCTAGGTGGTGACAACCTAACAAACAAAATCTACAACACAAACATGCACACCAACACAAAAAGGTGGCTGGCCAACTTCCTAGCACGCAGATGTGCACACGTATCTTTTGCCGGTCAGTCATCTAAAATCAGAAACTTTCCAAACGGAGTCCCACAAGGATCCGTCCTATCGCCCGCACTCTTCAATCTGTACATGCACGATATAACTACACCCAATACGCCCCAAATAAACTTAGCCTCCTATGCAGATGACATAACACTCACATGCACACACCATGACCCAAAAAGAGCAACAGATCTCCTTCAACCCTATCTCAACACACTACATGGTTGGTGCACTACAAACAGACTTAATCTAGCCCCAGCCAAATCCACCGCAACCCTGCTCACAAGTTGGACAGGAGAACACGAATACATCCCTCAACTCACCATAAACAACACACCCCTAACACATACACACACACACAAAACCTAGGAGTAACATATGATACTCATATGACATTCAAACAGCACACCACAAACATTAAAAAGAAACTGACACCCAGACTTAACGCCCTCAGGTCACTTGCTCACACAAAATTTGGACACAACAAAGAAACTACCACCACAGTATATAAACAATACATAAGATCAGTGATGGAATACGCAAGCCCAGCCTGGGCTTCTACCCTAGCTGAAACACATCATAAGACCTTACAGACTATTCAAAACAAAGCCCTGAAGATCATTACAGGCTGCACAGCTACTTCACCCACAGATCACCTACATCAAGAAACCAAAATCCTCAAAGTCAAAGACCATCTGGACATGAGAGGCACTCAATTCCTAGCAGCAGCCTCCACGAACCAAGACCACCCACTAAACTACATGGCAACACACCCACAGACACCAAGAAATATCAAAACAACACCCAGCACACGGTATCACACACAATTATTGTCCTCTCTCCCTCCCTGCCCACCCCGAACCAACTTCCAGAAGCACATCCATACTCATATCTCTCACCGATCCATCCACTCACTCACAGACAACACGCAGCTGCATGCACGACCTCCCGAAATCCATCCTTCCGAATCCTCCCTTCCTTGCGAGGAAAGAGTCCAGCTGGCCAGGCTGAGATGCGGACACCATCCAGCTCTCCTGAGCTATCAGAAGAGACTGGATGACTCCGTTGTCGACGCCTGCCCGGGATGTAACACAGCACCCCATACCATTAAACACATCATAGAAGACTGCATTTCACACAACCACTTACGCCAACAACACAATCTACACTCAATGAGAGCTCTGTGGGAAAGCCCGATCGTGGCCATGGCCTTTCTCAGGGACTCGGGGCTGTTCGGCCAGGCAGCTTAGGGAACAACAACAACAACCGATTAACCTCTTCTGTACCAGTGAAGTCTTTTTTTATTTGATTTACGCTACATTTAGACTTTATACAGCTTAGGAAGGATATAGCTAAAAGGATTAACTGAGATAGTCTGTAGCCTTTTAATGGGTAGACATCCTTCCTAAGCTGAATAAAATATTCTATTAGTTGCCCGAATATAATGAAAAGGACGTCACCAATACTGTACGGGTGATGACTTCGTATTACAATGTTATCATTTTCATTATCTTCCATCTAGGCTCTGTCTCGAGTCGCCCACCCCCAGTAAAAAAGGAAAAGTGGGGAATGGGCCTGAATACATACACATACATAAAGCTAGATCATTTTATTCAGATTAGAAAGGATGATCAAAAGGGTTTAAACTATTTCAATTAAGGGGAGGCAGACCGTTTGTTTGGTCTATAATTCATTTATTCATATATTTTATTTTAGTTTCCTCCCTAGACCTCCATCAAGCTTAGAAAAACACCCCCTAGACCCCTCACCAAGAAAAATGTGTACATTTTTCGTTAGTAAAATGTCCCGGCCGAAGGTTGGTTCCTCTTAAAATTGCAGGCTTGCTATCGCTCGCCAGGAAATAATCGATACCTAAATGGCACAAAAGGTCTTAAAATTGAAAACGAAATGAGGCGAAAGGTGTTAAAATCGCCAAACTAATGGGCTGAACGTCTTATAATTTCAAAACTAGTGGGGCTAAACATTAGGGAGAAGGGGTCCAGAAAACCGGTCTGCCTCCCCTTAACACACTGACTCCATTGTGACTAAACTGAGTAAAATGGTCTAGTGATAACCAGAATAGTGAAGAGGGGCGTGTCATTCTACTGAAGGGGTTAAGGAGAGATGGCTAATTTTTTCTGGTCCCCCTTCTTCCTCATGTTTAGCCCCATTAGTTTTTAGCTTTTAAGACGTTCGGCCCATTAGTTTGGCAATAATTATAAGAGCTTTTGCCCCATTTCTTTGTCGATATTAAGGCTTTTCGTGCCATTTAGGTGTTGATTTTTTCCTGGCGAGCGATATCGTGCCTGTAATTTAATAGGAACCGGCCTCAATTTTTCTATCGAAAAATGTAAACATTTAGCGTGAAGGAGCGTCTTGAGCGGGTATTTTTATAAGCTTGATGGAGGTCTATGGAGGAAACTAACAAATTAGTAAAATGATATATAAAAAGCCTCTGGAGCAGTGGACCACTGGTTCCTATCTTTAGAAAATTCCTGTGTTTGGTATGCTTCCAGCCAGGGCCCCACTGGGGTAAATAAAATTGCAAAACAGTGGTGGAACTGCCATCCGGGTGAGGGACTGCTCTGGGTCTGCTCCTTCAGTGTTCATGGTCATAATCCACTTAGTGGAAAAGGCACTGTGGAGTGGGTCAGTCGGGGCATGTCTGGGAGCCTGGAGGCAGTTTCTGCCATGGCCATCCCTTTGGGGTGCTTCCTCTGGAAGCGGGGCGTCAGATTTTGATGATGATGATGATACATAAATGAGCAAATAAAGACGCCCCTTCCCCCTTAATCCATGGGAAGGAGGTCACTCTCCCCTTCCTAGTGGTATTGTCAATGGAGGCCAGAGAGAGTTACCATGTTCCTAGGAGTAACGTTATCACTATTTATTATTTTGTACATTGTTCTTAACACCAATAACACCCCAACTTAAATTAATAAAAGCGTAATTCATAAATGCGCAGAATTTCGGTGTGAGTATCCTAGGTTCGAGTCCTTGGAGTGCCACATGTATTTGTTGATTTCATTAATTGAGTTTAGAAGTAAAGTTGGTTGGTGAAAAAATATAATATACAGTACATATATACACAAATTAAAAGACCGAGTGCTCCACACAAAACGCGGTTCCAGTCTCACGTCATAATGGCAGCGTTCCAGGCAACCCTGTTAACACCTTACGAGCGGCCTAGGCGGTAATTTATATGTACTGCCCAGCTGGGTGTTTTTACCCTAAATAGGGTTGTTTACGTGATAATTTTCATGCCTAAATAAGACCCAGAGCGTAAAACAAGTATCTATCCCTGAAAGGGCATAAACAGAGCTTTCCAATGACACCCCAACCATCCTTGTACGACCGCTAGTTTTCTTGCAACGATTGCGCAACACGAGTGCAAAAACCATGTAATTTGGTAGTTTCCCTACATAATTCCGTGTAGCGAGTGCGTGAGGGTGGGGGAGGGTGGGATTCATGTCAGTAGGTCCGCCGCGGTGGTCTGGAGCAGTCATACGCTTGCTACTCTCCTGCCACCACTTATCTCTCTCTCTCAGCAACATTACGTGGTGAAAATGGCGCACGAGATAAGTTGTGAACCGCCACTTAGTCCATTTTTATTTCACACGACATAAGTTGCGTGCCGCCAAAGAAGGGTTAAGAGCTGCCTCACTTGTCAGGTTCTTTGATTTAAGATCAGACCGCAAAGTCCGATCCCACGTATTTCTTGGTCCGCCCCTTGGTGCAGTTCCCTCCACATTCATGGACTTGTATCTTTTCACCCAGCTTTGTTCATCCATCCTCTCCACAAGCCTGCTAGGATGTCACTTACATAATCTACATACTCTAACCATTACACCATCAAAATACTACATACACAATGAAAGCATGTGATTCTCCCAGGATTCAAACCCAGGATATCACATACAGAACTTACACCCTAACCAATTCACCAAGACATACTACATACACCAACTACTGTACACCGCAACCCTGCTCACAAGCTGGACAGGAGAACACGAATACATCCCTCAACTCACCATAAACAACACACCCCTAACACATACACACACACCCAAAATCCTAGGAGTAACATATGATACTCATATGACATTCAAACAGCACACCACAAACATTAAAAAGAAACTGACACCCAGACTTAACGCCCTCAGGTCACTTGCTCACACAAAATTTGGACACAACAAAGAAACTACCACCACAGTATATAAACAATACATAAGATCAGTGATGGAATACGCAAGCCCAGCCTGGGCTTCTAACCTAGCTGAAACACATCATAAGACCTTACAGACTATTCAAAACAAAGCCCTGAAGATCATTACAGGCTGCACAGCTACTGCACCCACAGATCACCTACATCAAGAAACCAAAATCCTCAAAGTCAAAGACCATCTGGACATGAGAGGCACTCAATCCTGGCAGCAGCCTCCACGAACCAAGACCACCCACAAAACTACAGGGCAACACACCCACAGACATCAAGAAATATCAAACAAACACCCAGCACACGGTATCACACACAATTATTGTCCTCTCTCCCTCCCTGCCCACCCCGAACCAACTTCCAGAAGCACATCCATACTCATATCTCTCGCTGATCCATACTCTCACTCACAGACAACACGCAGCTGCATGCACGACCTCCCGAAATCCATCCTTCCGAATCCTCCCTTCCTCGCGAGGACAGAGTCCACCTGGCCAGGCTGAGATGCGGACACCATCCAGCTCTCCTGAGCTATCAGAAGAGACTTGATGAGTCCGTTGTCGACGCCTGCCCGGGATGTAACACAGCACCCCATACCATTAAACACATCATAGAAGACTGCATTTCACACAACCACTTACGCCAACAACACAATCTACACTCAATGCGAGCTCTGTGGGAAAGCCCGATCATGGCCATGGCCTTCCTCAGGGACTCTGGGCTGTTCGGCCAGGCAGCTTAGGGAACAACAACAACTACTGTACATACAATTACAATTTTCAACACATGCATTCAACTCATTCAAGAATTATTTGTCTTTATATTATATGTATTCATTGTCGATAGTATCAATTGCTTACTTTTGCGATTTCCTTAGTTTATTTGTGCTATAAATGTAGGTTATTTGTAGGGTAGTTATTGATAGGGGTCACTTGAGGCATGCTATGCTTACAGGTACCTACCCGATAGCACTATCGTTAGTGAGTGCTGTACTGTATTTTATATATTATTTTGTAATACTGTAGTATAGATATCTTTTCAATATTTGCATTTTGTACTATTGTTAATGTCTTGTCATGTTGCAAATTTGATTTTAAATAATATTTTGACATTTAACATGTAGTTTCTTTATTCATGCAGAGTTTAGTAAAATTTGCCAGAACGTCCCGGACTTCCCAAACTTGACTACTTCCTTTAACGTGACGATAGTGCGTTGTTATATACAAGTGCGATTAGTTTGCTTGGGAAACAGATTAACTTGCTCATGTAGTAATGTACACCCTATGTGGTGGATTGTGTTCTTTTATTTAATAATTTTCATTTTAGTAAGCGTTGTTTCCACATAGCGATTTTGATAATTTAATTTGACTTTATATTGTCCTTGTCCCAATTTTGGTTTGTTTAGTTTGCAAGTTTTACATTTTAATTCAAGTTAAAAGCTTTATTATTATTAATATTTTTGTCAATAAAATAGTTTAACCAGACCACTGAGTTCCTCAAAAGAACTCTCATAGGGCTGGCCCAAAGGATTTGATCAAGATGGACAACTAAGAAAAGATAGATAGGGAAGGGCAGAAGGTGAGCAAATCTAGGAAGGTGAAGACGCAGACATTTCTTGCCATTTCACCAGTTCAGCCGGACCACATGAGCTACACAGCAGAACTCTTATAGGGCAGGGCCGAAGGATGAGGCAAAACTGCTACACTGCAGCACCAACCAAGAAGTGATCAAGGGCAAAGAATGAGAGATCAGGACTAAAGAAGAACAAAATCACAGCGAGATGCAAAACAATGCACTACCGAGGGGAATCGAGTCAGCTCGGCCGCACCAGCGACCGAAGAGACAAATCAGGCCAGGAACAAAATATGAGAGCCCAACAGGGTGGTATATGATATAGGCCGCCCGAAGGACAACCGAATGAGACAGAAAAAGAACAGAAGGGGAAAAACATAGGAGGATAGAAAAACTACGCAAAATTAGTCAAGTCGACGACGAAAACTAAGGGGAGAGGGAAATAACCATAACCCTCCCCCATCAAGCTCCAGTCACCAGCTCCGAAGCCCCCCAACCGCGACAAGGAGCATAGTACTATGGGGGTAAAAGCTTTAAACATTGATAAAGAAAGTGAATGTCTTTCCAATGTTAAACCCTGACTTCCATATATCCCTCGTAATCTTAATAAAATTGTCAAATAATGGCCAGAAAACAGAAAAGTAATGCACATTGGATCCTAAAAGGGTTAAAAGTATGACTAATAAGCATTTATTAAAAATTAATGTACTGTACTAGGCTCTTGTACAACTGTGGATTTATTTGTCAATAATTATAATATACGGCCATTTAGAATAATTGAATAGTTAAGTGTTTTGTATTTTCTAGACCCACTTCTCCCTTTTAAGACATTCACCCCATTAGTTTGGCTATTTTAAGACCTTTTGCCCCCTTTCTTAGTCAATTTAAAGACCTTTCATGCCAGTTAGGTGTCAATTATTTCCTGGCAAGCGATAGCGAGCCTGTAATATAGATGGAATTTCTCTACTAAAAAATTCACACAATTTATCTTGAAGAGGGGTCTTGGGGAATCTAATTTTAAGCTGGATGGAGGTCTAGGGAGGAACCATAAAAAAAAAAAAAAAAAAATCTAAAGCACTGATAAGGAAAGTTAGTGCATAAGGCATTCAATAATAGTGTCTTGCTTAGGACGATATATAAATAGATTCTTCAGAGAATCCAGTCATTTGAAAGGCAATTCACAATATAAAAATTAGAAAGTCGGTCGTTTAAGAAAAGCAAATTACATATTGATAAAAGTACTTGTTTATTTGGAGGAGAAAAGCACACATCTAAACACGGTGTCACAAGAACGTTCTTTCTGACAATTTTCGAGAAGTATTTTTCTCATAAAATTAAATTGTTCATAACCGATGTACTTACGCTAACAGTAGAAACAAAGTTGAATGTGTTAAATGTAGGAACTCAGCTGTACAACATCGCGAAACCATTTGTTTTATTTGTGAATCACTCATAACACGACGTCAGAAGATCCAAAACTGTGTAAAGTGTAAACAGGTAGCTCACATGAAGTGCATCTCTAAGAAGATCAACAGTGAAGAACGGGAATTCCTTTGCAATAAGTGTGCCTTGCATTCATTACCGAATATTAATGTAAATGATCCAAGTATTAACAACTCAGAATCCAGCCAGGACACATTCAAAATCAAAGATGAATACAGAGTGTTCACCAACAAAGGGCTCCATCTTATCCACATTAACGCCAGATCAATGTACCATAAATTGTCAGAAATAAACTTGTTAGCTAATAAGGCCAAAGCTTCAATAATTGCAATCACAGAAACTTGGCTGGATTCAAGTATAAACGATGGTGAAATAAACATTCAAGGTTTCAACACTGGTTAGGAATGATCGCAATAGGCATGGGGGAGGAGTATGTCTGTATGTAAAAACAACCTCACACACAACTAGGACCGACCTCCATGTAGAAAATCACGAAGCCCTGTGGATCGACCTACACCTGCCGAGGACAAGACCCATCACAATTGGGGTATGCTATAGGCCACCAGCCGACACACAATTCTTGACCAAATTTGAACGAACTTTGTCATCGCTAGACCCTCGGAATGAATCCATCATACTAGGGGATTTTAACCTGTGTTACAAACAACGAAATGATAGGCTTGTACGAGAATATAGGCATATACTGACAATGCACAATCACAAACAACTCATCACAACCCCCACACGTATCTCTGAGAACACTGCCACAATATTAGACCACATAAACTGTAACAGAGAGGACAAAATATCCCAATCAGGGGTTATACAGACTGGGATAAGTGATCACTTCGTCACATATTGCACACGGAAAACCACAAAAATTACCCTAGAGAATCACAAGATTATCAAAACAAGGTCACTCAGAAACTACAATAAGGAAACATTTCTGAACATTTTATGGAATACAGACTGGTCTCCAGTGTTTGGAAGTACAAACGTTAATGACGCATGGGTTGGCTTCAGAACCATCATCACAAACATCCTAGACGAAATAGCTCCTCTGAAAGACATACGAATTAAAGCAAGGTCAGACCCATGGATCAACAATGACATACTACACCATCTGGAACACAGAGACAAAATGTTAAAAAGGCTAGCGAAACATAGACAGGATCAAGGTCTGAAACATGAGTTCAACAGGGCCAGGAATAAACTAAGTAGGAAAATGAAATCAGCGAAAAATAATTATTTTCACAATAAGGCAGAGGAATATCAGAATAACCCAAAGAAACTATGGAGGCACCTAAAAACAACAGGCTACAGCAACAAGACAAGGGATTCGTCTAACACTAATATTGCCCTCGCCATTAATGATCAGGTTTGCCACGATAAACGACAAATTTCAACCTACTTCAACTCCTTCTTCACTTCCATAGCAAACACACTTGCACAGAACCTACCTCAACCTCTCAATAAATACACGACAACAACGGCCACCTTTCGTAATTTCTACAGAGATAAAGACATACACCCGAACACATTTAGATTGCTAAATGTTACACCAAAATACACTTTTGACGAACTGTCTAACCTAAATGTACATAAGAGCACAGGACCAGACAAAATTCCTGCCAAATTTCTACGAGATGGAGCCATTGGTATAGCAGGCCCCCTAACCCACATCATCAACTTGTCAATTAACACCAACACAGTACCTGCTGAACTGAAGGAAGCTATTGTAACCCCTCTATTCAAGAAAGGAAATAAACTAGAAGTTGGCAACTACAGACCAGTTAGCATATTATGTATTGTATCTAAAATCCTTGAAAGAGCGGTATACACCCAAATTGAACACTACCTCAAACAAAATGATCTATTCTATAAGTTTCAATCAGGTTTCAGATGCATGTACTCGACAGACTCCTGTCTCATCCACTTAACGGATCACATTCGTAAAGAAATTTCTAAAGGTAACTACACCGGTATGGTTCTTCTTGATCTACAAAAAGCGTTTGACACAGTAGACCATGATATCCTATGTAATTAACTACAAGCTATGGGCATAGGGTCTGTGAACTGGTTTAAATCTTATCTTAGTGGTAGAACCCCAAGAGTCAAAATTTATGATAATATATCTGATCCTATGCCAATTAACTGTGGGGTCCCGCAGGGAAGCATCCTTGGTCCCTTACTCTTTCTCTGTTATGTGAACGACATGGAACTGAGCGTCTCATGTAAATTATTACTGTATGCAGACGACAGCATGCTTCTGGTTTCAGGAAAAGACCCAATAAGTATTGCCGCTTCACTTTCCAAAGAACTAGCATCATGTAGTGAATGGCTAGTGGACAATAGACTATCTCTTCACCTGGGCAAGACGGAAGCCATCTTATGTGGAACAAAACGCAAACTGAAAGACATTGTGGGCTTCTCGGTCAACTGTAATGATATTCCTATAACAACAGTGTCACAAGTTAAATATCTCGGACTGAAACTGGACGCGAGTTTGTCAGGTGAAACAATTTTGGAATCTATCCTGAGTAAGTGTAGAGCACGTATAAAATACCTGTATAGACAGGTGGGATGCTTGCCCGCGGCGACCAAAAAGACCCTCTGCCAAGCGCTTGTTCAATGTCATTTTGACTATTCTGTGTCATCCTGGTACTCTGCATCATCTAAATCAGCACAGCACAAACTTCAGGTCACTCAAAATAAAATGGTTAGGTTCATGCTGAACCTAGGACCCAGATCACATGTTGGCCAGGAACAACTTCAGTCACTAGGTATGCTCAATGTCTCTGACAGGGCCAAACAAATCAGGCTAACTAATGCCTTCAAAATTTTCTATGACAGAGCTCCAGAGTATCTAAAGAATGATTTTGTTAAAGCAAATGAGAGGAGTGGACATAATACAAGAAACATGATGTTTAATTTTAAGGTCCCGAGAATCCAAGGACAGGGTAAGCAAACATTCTTCTTCACTGCCATCAAAGACTGGAACGACCTACCCCAGTCCGTGATGAAAAGAGAACACTGTATTCCTTCAGACGTAGCCTGAAGGAACACCTGAACCGGACAGCTGCGAGAAGGGAGCACCAAGCTTATGTCTACTACTAAATACGACATAAGAGATAGACAAACCAAACTGAAATTATTACTGATTACGGATTACTGATATTTACTATAGGATGTAAGGTATCTTAAAATAACCCCCTAGAAATACTTTCTCTAAAGTATCTATTTCTGTATCCTCCCCTTTTCCCCAGCTAACCTAATCCCACAAGGACCCCAATGGAAATACGCCTAACGGCCTTATTGGGCTATCCTTAGTTGGAATTATGCAAGGCTGGTACATGTCATATTTGTAACAAACTATGTGGTACCAACTCTGTAAATTGCTGACTGAATAAATATTATTATTATTATTATTATTATTATAAGGCATTGACACTGTAAATATGACTGAAACTGGATTAGATTAGTTGTTTAAATTATAATTAAACTTAAGACATTGAAGCTGTTACAGCAAAATTACTTGAAAAAGCATTCCAGGGACACCGATTATAGAGTACACTAATGACTTGACACAACTTTTGTGAGGAAGACCAAGACAATCATCATTCCAGGCTCAGACAATCCTCACTCTAGGCTTGATGAGGAAGAAGACCGGGACAGCTGATGAAGACTTCTAGTGATGAACTTAGACGACCCAACTGTACCTAGACGCGACAATAACAGTGAATTCTGACGACGCAGTTCTTCCATTTCCTCACTAGATACCTGCCTGGGGGTGCTAAGAGGGGTTGTTGGGATATCACTCGGGAGTGTACCGGACAATGGGCCCTACCACTAGCCCTCATATCCTCAGGGGCCATTTGTGTAGCTCTATTATCGACTCCTATGGTCTTACTGCTTTTCCTCGATGCCATTTGGGCCCCTCCGCTTGTTCTTACAGCCTCCTTAGTCTTTCGTATGGCACCAGTACTTGCTTCCATGGTGTCACTAGGCAATCTAATCCTCTCACTATAATGGACATCACCTGCAGCACTCCTGGATACATTGGACACCAATTGAACCCTACCACTGACCCTCAAATCCTCAGCGGACATGTGTGCAGCCCTATTATCGGCTCCTATGGTCTCACCACTTATCCTAGGCCTCGCACTGGATGTTACTAGTTCCTCATCAAACACCCTCATTCCGCCAGAAATCCCAAATTCTTCACAAGAAATCCTTACTCCTTCATTAGACACAACCCTCCTGTATTCAGATGCCTGGTGAGCCTCATCAAAAGTCCCCATTCTACCAGAAATCCTAAATCCTTCACTGGGGACCCTAAATCCTTTACTAGAAATTCTTAATTCTTCACTAGACATAATCCTTCTGTGATCAGGCATCCTGGGAGTCTCATCAGAAGTTCCCATTCCACCAGATATCCCAAATCCATCACTGGAACTCCTAAATCCTTGGTCAGACGTCACCATCCCATGCCGCACCACCCGAAGTAGCTGTGATACAATCGCGCTAATAAGTGATGTCTCGGCACCAAGCACTTTTGATCAATAATTGGTATCAGCATTATCTAAGCTTCATTTCTTCATATCGAGTGAAATATACAAACATGTTCCTACACTTACCCACCCTATTCAACATCTGAAATACATTAATACAGTACAGAGCAAGCCAAACGTAATGACAGCTGAGACATGACTTATTAGCGCGACCGTACATCATGGAAAAGATTGCATAAATTGTGGAGAAATTATATTTACGTAATCTAACATTTTTGTATAGGATTGTAATGGCAAATGTGAAGGTAGGTGATAAGCTAACTGAGAGTTTTGAGGTCATCATAGGAGTAACACAGGGATGGGTCATTTCACCTTGGTTGTTTAATATATACATAGATGGAGTGATTACAGAATATAGGGCAGGATCAATGGGTATAGGAGCTAGGCTGGAATTAGAGGGAAGCGAGTGGAAGATCTTAACATGCCTATATGCAGACGATGCAGTCCTGTTAGCGGAAAATGTGGAAAAACTTCAGAGAGTAGTCACAGACTCGACAGGGTATGCGAAAAGAGGAAGTTGAAGGTCAATGTAGAGATACGTAAGAAAATGGTGTTTGAGAGAAGAATGCATGAAACCATAGATTTTAAGGCAAAATATAGAATAAAGAAATAACATGAAAAAAGATGTACAGTGGTCCCTCTCATTTAGCGAATTAATTAGTCTAGCCAAACCATCGCCAAAAGTGAATTTCGCCAAACGCGAATAGTACTTTAAATGGGAAAATTATCCATTAGTCTTTGACGAGGCCCGAGTTCACCCTTTTGGGCCTTTTCAAACCGCCCGCCATGCGCATCATCGATCGCCGACTACTCGGCGCCGTCTGCTTACTCTGTTTTTGCTAGAAGACATAGGCCTAGCCTATATATCTCAACAAAGAATTGACCTAACCTAGGTTAGATGTATATCAGGCAGCAGAATTCATTGTTATCTTGTGAATAGTCTTATTGATAAGGAATAACCACATAACCTTAGCAACAAGTTACTAAGTCACTAGCTAGCCAGACCAAGAAATGGTCTAACCTAGCTTAGATATATATCAGGAGGCATAAATCACTTTTACCTTGTGAATGGTGAAGACTAGAATTTTCTATACCAACTGCTTTTCGATTGAGCAAAATAATGAAATTGGTTTTGGATCCGTGGTCACTTCTTTGATTAATTATATTTATCGATTGGGCCCCTGAGTCAGCTGATGCGCGTGTGTGTGTTTGTGTGTCGCAGACTGTTCGGCACAATAAACAAAGCAAAACACATGAGATATGAGGTTCACAAATCGGTTTGGTCAAGATTACTCTGTTAATATACGTTTATGAAATATACCTGGGATATTCTCGCTATCCAAGCAGCTCAGTTAGGGTTTTGTTGAGTAGGCCTAAGCCTATCTATAGCCTAGCCTCGGCCTAAGAGTAACTCTCAATACGGCGCTCTACTGTAGCCTACATGAAACATTAACAGCAATAAAAAAGACAATAGATAATAGATAACAGATTTTATTTAGGCTACCATGAATTATTTAGAGTTAGGCCTGGTGAGACTAGCTTGCGGGCGGCGCATTCTGGGCCGACGCCATTCCGTGACGTCAGCATTCTCGCCAAAAGTGTATTTGAAGCGCCAAATTCGGATTCTGGTATCATATCCAACCTATCGCCAATACTGTACTGTGTTTCGCCAAGCTGAAATCCGCTAAATGCGAGGGACCACTGTACCTGTAAAATAAAAATTATAAATTAAGTATTGGAAGAGATTGGAAGTTTCAAGTATTAGGGAGCTGTACTGTGCAAATATGGTTAAATGGAGAGGGAGATACGAGAGAAAAAAAACACTCCTTCTCAGGAATTACGGTGTCTGGAAAAGAAAATATCTATAAATAAATTTTAAAAAATAAAAATAAATATAAACTAAAAAATATAAAAAAGAACTTACTTTCTGAAATTGAATCCTGTGATCTTGGAATGGTGTGTTGTGAGTCGTCAGTAGCCTCGGGTCTGGACTCTCCAACACTTCCCAGGTCGCCCGTCAGGTCACAAGTCGGGTCACACTCAGAGCTGTCTTCAAGTACCACTTCTCCCTCCGATCTCAGCTGAATGTCGTCCTCAGGGACCTGCGAATAAATTTCTTGCAATAAAGACACTGGGATCTTCTAGTTTGAGTTCTTCAGCTATAGAAGGACCTCTAGTAATTAAAAGGGTAAAAACTATCCCAATTAGCTTTTTAATTCCAACAATACTTTCCTAAACTACAAAGAAAACTGTCTATATATTGCTAAATAAAATGAAAAAAACATCACCTGTAATGAAAGAGTTAACCCAGCAAGTGCGGATCTCCTCATAAGAGTTTTACCGGTGCGCTGCGGAACTCCTCATATAATCCAAGGCCTAAACAAAAAACATTTAAATCAGCCCAGTATTTTTTTGTTTTGTTTTATTATTGCCCCTTGGCCATGCCAAATATCACTCCTCCACATCCCCTCCTTCCCCCCCCCCCCCCCCCCCCCCCTTCAATTATCACCTATTCTCCCTGTTATTCCCTTATTCTTAGGTATATTTTCGTGCTAACATTAGCGAGTTGCTAGCACGGCGTGGTCATCTGTGTTACCAAGCGTGGGAAAGAGCGAGAGAGAGACTACCACGCAACAGTGTCTCTCCAGCCGTCGTGACGGCTGGCTGGCTGCCAGGCTGCCTCAGCCATAAGTTATGTAACTCCCGGCCTCTATCGCCGATTTTGACCATCCAAACGCTGTTTCCACTTGTTTTATTGTTGTAACAGGTTAATGCCTTTATAATCAACGTAAAATAGGTGCATATGTTTAAGTATTAATGATATTTATGGTACGATGACGATTTGAGTTTAGGAAACAGTCTAAATACCTCCGCACAGGGAGGGGTGGCCAATACCCCACCTACGCAGCGGAGAGGTTAATAAGGATCCTTTATCCCTAATTGGTCTGAAGGGAGTCTTTTTGGACTTCCCCTGTTTAGCTCCATTAGTTGGGAGATTTTCAGACTTTTCACCTCATTACTTTGGCGATAATAAGACGATTCACTCCATTCACATGTCAATTTTTTTTCTTCTGGGTGTGTTATTATTGTATATTTGTATTTGATAGTGACATATAACCTGAGTGTCACAGGCCGTAGCTCGATTGGTAGAGCGTTCGCCTGCTAACCGTGAGGTTGACGGTTCGAGCCTCGGGCCAGCCAGTGAGATATTGGCAGACGTCAGTGCTGTTGGTGAACGGTGCGGTCTAGCAATCTGTGGGAACTATTCACTAAGTCCCTGATTCATCAGGGCACCCACTCTAGCCTTGCTATTCAGCAGGGAGTGTATGGTGGTAAAAACTGCATCATCAATGCAATACATGTAGTAGGGTTGGGTGGTTTCACAGGTACGCCATGGTAGCCTTGTCCGTTTCCTAGTCATTCATGTGTATTTACCTATTTGTAGTTTACAGGAATTGAGCAGCGCTCGTGTTGTCCTATCTTAGTTACTTTATAATCAATCCATTTTACTTAGACAAGTATCGTAATGGATATTCCCAGTTCCCAGTATTTTGGACTAACATATCATAGCTTATGTTGTCCTATTTCCATACTGTATTTACTTTTATCCAACCTAGATTTGAACATGTTAATGTTCTTCGCTCTAACCACCTCCTCCTCCAAGTTGTTCCAAGTCTCTATACTTCTATATGGCAAGCTGAATTTCTTTGTGTCCTTACGACATCTGCCCTTCCTCAGTTTAAGCTTGTGTCCTCTTGTCCTTCCATTATCCCTCACGAATAGATCTTCCCTATCTACTCGTTCCAAACTTTTTACTCCCTTGAACATCGTTATTAAGTCGCCTCGTTCCCTTCTCTCTTTCAAAGTAGGCAGTTGTAGTGTCTTAAGTCTTTCCTCATATGTCAACTCCTTCAATCTTGGGATCATCTTCATTGCTATCCTTTGGACTTTCTCTAATTTGTTTATATGTTTTATCAAATGTGGTGACCATATCACTGCTGCATATTCTAATCTTGGTCTTATCATAGTCATTATCAGTTTTCTTAACATTTCTTCATCCAAATAGTTAAATGCCACTCTCATATTGGTTATTATTCCATATGCTCCTCCAATGATCATGTTAATATGCTTCTCCGGCGATAGATCATCTTGTATTATCACTCCAAGGTCCTTCTCATGCCGTGTTTTGCCGATTATTTCAATTCCTAATTTGTACTCCCAGCTTGGCCGTATCTCACTTGTTCCCACTTCCAAAACATGACACTTTTCTGCATTGAAACTCATTTTCCAGGTTTGGCTCCATCTGTGCAACTCATCTAGGTCCTTTTGAAGATCCTGACAACTTTCTATACAGGTGACATTTTTCATGATCTTAGCATCATCCGTGAACATATTCATATGACTATTCAAGTTTTCTGGCATGTCGTTTACATAAAGTAGGAACATTATCGGACCCAACACTGATCCCTGTGGTACTCCGCTCGTCACACTCCTCCACTGTGAATATTCGTCTCGTATTGTGGTCCTCATTTCTCTTCCTATTAAAAAGTTTTCCATCCATTTTAACATCCTACCATGTACACCTCCAACAACCTGCAATTTCCACAATAACCTTTTGTAAGGCACCCTGTCAAAGGCCTTTTTCAGGTCCAGTTAAACACAGTCAACCCATCCCTCTCTCTCCTGTGTAACATCTACCACTCTGCTATAAAACCTTAATAAATTAGATACACAAGATCTCCCTTCCCTGAATCCAAACTGTTTCTCACTAAGCACCCCCTGTCCCTCTATGAAGTGTGTCCACTTTTTTCTTATTTTATAATTTTCTCACAAATTTTGCAAACAATGCTGGTGAGGGACACCGATCTGTAGTTAAGCAGATTTTCTCTGTCTCCTCCTTTGTAAATAGGTACTATGTTAGCTCTCTTCCATTCCACTGGCAGGTCTCCTTCATTCAGTGAAGATTTGATGATTTCATAGATTGGTTCCACTAGCTCTTCCGCACATTCTTTGAGGATCCATCCAGCCACTCCATCTGGTCCCATTGATTTCCTCACGTCCAAATCCTGCACCAATTTCAGCACTTCACTTTTTGTCACTTTCATTTCAGGCATTTGTGGTGTTCTCATTTCTATATCAGGTTCTATAAACTCCTCCTCTTTTACAAACACTGACTGAAGCTTTTCATTCATAACTTCACACAAGTCTTTATCTTTCTCATAGCTGTTCGTTCCAACTCTTAGTCTGACAATACCTTCTTTTGTTTTTATTTTTCCATTTACAAATCTATAAAATAGTTTTGGCTCGTTTTTGCACTTCTCTACAATATTCCTTTCATATTTATATTGTTCCTCGCGTTGTATCTTTACGTATTAATTTTTTTTCTCCTTGTACTTATTCCAGTTATTTTCACTATGTCTCTTCCGTGCTATATTCCAGGCTCGGTTTCTTCTATCCTGTGCCTTACTACATCTTATATTGAACCATTCTTTTTCCTTCTTTACCCCTGATTAGAACCTTGGGACATATTTATGTATCCCTTCTTCATATACTTTCAAGAAAAGTCTATATTTGTCTTGAACCATTTCCAGGCTTTCTAGTTCCTTCCAATTTATACTTTGGAAATAATGTTTCAATGATTTAAAATCAGTTTTAGCATACAGTGGAGCCCCCATTTTCGCTGCATCAGTCTTCGTTTATGCAATTCTCGCGGTAGACACCAAATATTCCAGATTTCCAATCTCGTTGTAAATGATTCAATTCTCGAGGCGCTCTGCCGAAGTTTCAATTTTCGCGCCGCGTTTTCCCGCCGAGCCGAGATGTAAACAAACTGGCCAGCCAATCACGGTCCACCATTTGGGCACCATCTTGCAACGTCATCGCAAATCAGCCAATCACAGGCCTCCAGTATAACTCCATTGTATTCACCAACTGTGTTATAAGCGTCTGGCGGCCGCAGGCGTAAAAATGACTCTCTCGACGATTATGGCCTCTATTGCGTCTGGCGGGAGTGGCGGAGGGCCGGGAGATAACGGTGATATACCACAAAGGCCAGGATCATCCAAAGTTGGTGGGAAAGCTAAAGAAAAGCGTGTGTATCGTGTGGGCAAGAAACTTAAAAAGTATGACAATGAGACCAAGAACAAAATAATAAAACAATTTGAACTAGGGGCACGTACCAGTGACATTGCAAAGTTGTTTAATATCCCAAAATCAACAGTTCGAAGCATGCGCCTGAAGAAAGATGAACTTTAAAAAAAACTTAAACTAGCCAAAAACTTTGAAATGATGATGACTGGGCCAAGCGCTGGGGGAGCCCAAAGGTAAGTTAAACGAGTAACTGAGTATCAAAAGATGATGATAGTGCTTGAACATTATATATTGACCTGGATAAATCGGCGAACCCGTGAAGGGGCTAGTGTGACAGGCCCTGAAATACAAGACAGGGCTCGTGTGCTGTACAGTGAAGTGGCGAAAAAATTTAAAATGCATAATCCTCCATCCTTCACAGCATCCCGTGGATGGCTTCACCGTTTCAAATCAAGGGCTAAAGTGAAGCATGCCAATTATCAGGGTGAGGCCCAGTCAGCTGATGTTGAAGCTGCCACTGCTTTCCCTGGTGTAGCTCAAGAACTAATAAGAAATGGTAACTACTCTTTAGAGCAAGTATACAACTGTGATGAAACAGGGGTCTACTGGAAAAAGTCCCCTAAATCTACATATATTTCCTCAGCCCAGAAGCAGACCAAGGGGGTGAAAATGGCCAAGGATAGATTCACTGCTCTATTGACAGCCAATGCAGCTGGAACACATAGGATGCCCCCTCTCATCCTTTATCACTCCAAACGTCCACGGCCCTACAAAAATGTCAACATGGAGAAGCTCCCAGGATACTTTTGGCGATCAAATGCCAAAGGCTACATGACCTCGACTGTCTCCCTTGACTGGTTTGACAATCACTTTGTGCCCGACGCTCAAGCCCATTGTGAAGCCAATAATTTGGACTTCCGTTGTATCCTATTTATGGATAACGCTCCTGGTCATGCCCGCTTTCTTGTTGATCGCCACCCCGCTGTTCAAGTTGGTTTTTTGCCCCCCAACACCACCTCAAAAATTCAGCCAATGGACCAGGAGGTTATTGCAAACACAAAGATTTTATTTTACAAAGAAGTGCATGCTAGGATGCGTAGAAGCACTGATAACCTTGAAGAGGTTCAAGCCATCAGGCAGCTGGGAGACGAGTCAGACAACTTTGTTCCAAATCCAAACTCTTCAGATTCTAGCGAATCAGATGATCCCAGCCACTCTTCAGAATCCGGTATCATCACAGTTAAACAGTTTTGGCGTCAATTTAATATTAGGAAGGCAGTGGAGGCATTTGTTGGTGCTTGGGGTAAGCTGACTGTCCCCACATTCATTCATGCTTGGAAACCCTTGCTGCCTGAACTCGTCACCAGTCAGCCAGATAGGCAGCAAAGAGATGATTTGTTGGCAGGGACCTTGGAGGTGGTGTGGCAGATCCCAGTCCCAGGGTTTGCCGATGTCACAATTGCAGAAATTGATGAAATGGTAAACCACAGACCCGAGCTCGAGCCCATAGAAGATATGATAGAGGAAGTAGATTTGGCGCAGCCAGAAGAGGAGGAGGGGAACCAAGATCAGGAGGAGCAACTCACACAAGAAAATCGAGCACCAACGACGTCAACGCTGTCATCTTGGATTGTAGATTGTGAATCTTTCTATGAGGAGGCGGAGTCGCTGGAATTTAACAAGAAAGAGGCAGTTCTGGGTCACATCAAAGGCATCAAGAGTATCATCGAAGAGGTTTTCAACAAGCGGATTAATGAAGGACAGCAGGCTTTAATAACCCGCTACATGCAGAGGCCCCGGGCCATAGATTACGTTGAAGGCCCCGTGCAGCAAGCTCTAATAACCCGCTACATGCAAAGGTCCAGGGCCACAGAGCACGTTGAAGGCCCCGTGCAGGCTCAAGGGTCTGCTGAACATGGTGCTGTGCCAACTGAAGATGCCGTTATGGAAGTTCGGGCTCTTCTCAATGAAGATGAATTCTCGGGCTTCTTGGCAGAAAACATGGCTGGAATCGACAACCAACGTAGAGTGGATGTGCTTCGTTCGGCGGCTGAGGAGGCAGCAAGGGAGGAGAGTGGCGAGGCCCCTAACAGAGTTAGTGGGGCCGGGGCTGAATAGCTGACCTCGCCCTGCCTTGGGGGTCTGCCTCAAGAGCCCCCAAGGCCCCCATCTTCACTGGGGTCTGCCTCGGAGCCCCAATTTTCACTTCATCATCTTAATTTTATGGTGAGGAATGTTATTTTGCCATGTCTACATAGGTATCATCCTAAACATTTTGGAAACCTAACTAATCAACCTAACTAGCCTAACCAAACCTAAAATATGTATTACTGTGCAGTATTTACAATGTCTTTATTTCAAGGAATGTTTTTTTATTAAGGTTAGGACTGTTATTTAGCCATGCCTGCTTTATTATTATTTACAATGCATAAGATTTATGTTTTGTTTAATTAACAATTACCAGCTAAATATTTATAAATGTACCACCCAGGACCGGCTAATTCTGAATTTTTTGTTCCAGAAACAATAGCGAATGGGTTAGTAATGAAGGGAAAACCACGAAAAACCGATCAAAAAGCTCAAAAAATGGTCCTACGGAGCCCCCGAAAACAGATTTTACAAGAGTATAAAATTGAAGGCAATTTCCCCCCAAAAAACATGTTTTTGCGCGCTCACGCGCACGCGGTTGGATTTGAGAGTTTTCAACCATTGGCATGGGTGCGTGGGATACTTACACAGTTCCCATACAAATCTGAGCCCTCTAGGTGCCATAGGACCGGAGTGACACTGACGCAGACACAGCATCGCTGGGGTTTAGCGTTACATACATTGCCGACGCACTGTTTGCGTCGCTGGGGCTCAGTGGGTTAAACATGTCTATATATTAAGGTTAGGTCTTTTATTTAGCCATGTCTGCTTTATTATTATTATATAATGCATAAAATTTAATTTGTGTACAATTAAACATGTTTTCATAGGCAAAAAATTTAAAAAGACGGAAATTTTGGCAAGAGCACGGAACGATTAGAATTTTCCCCACAAGAACAGTGCCCCGATCTTGGCTGTTTCAATCCTAGCTCTATTTCTGCGGAACCGATTAGCAGCTAGGATGGGGGCTCCACTGTACACACATTACAACACACATGTATTTTTTGTTATACTGTACAGTATATACAGTAATATCTTGTAGCCCACATTCCATCTGAGCAAAGTGCCCACAAAAGCATACCGACATAAATAAGCTTACAAAATAAACCAAAGGAAAACCTGAAAACAAAACAAAAACATAATCACACAGCTTCACGCTCTCATTTATTCACTTTCTTGCCAATTGAAAATAGTAGTGTTACGCTGGCCAGCTTGCCAGAATGTACTCGTGACTCGCTAGCACTCGCCAAGGCAGTGAAATGGGGTATAATAATCGTAGAACGATATTCTTTCTTTCTTAGTATTCATGTTGTCACAGACAGATCAGTGTTTGCCTTTATTCTTGTCTGTGACACTTAGAAGTATTTTATATCCATGGTAGTGATTATAACCTGCAGCGCGTGAGAGAGAGAGAGAGAGTCGGAGGGGAGAGCGAAGAGGCAGTGTGTGTGCGTATGTACGTGTGCATTCCTCGCTCGGTGGGCCCGCCCGCTCGCTATTGGACGGCGGGCCTGGCATGGCATATGACGTCTGCTTGTCATGTGACGTAGCGGCCTGTGATTGGTCGCAGAGCCATCTGGTGGCTAGACTCAGTACTTCTCTCCTTCTCTCTCGTCAGAACATGGTATCGCGCGCTCGGCCCTACAAGTCCCTCACATTCTGTCCCACATCTAACCCCCTTTACTGCTGTGCCTCTCTCTGAACTCCTTCTTTCCAATACTTCTTATCTTTATTCAATTACCCATCCCTTCTGGTTCTCGCCTACGACTTCCATAGTTGGCCAGTCGTATTACCAGCGCCTGTTCTCACATATATGTTTTGCACTAGCTTTAGAGGTTATTAGAATCATAGTCATATGCATTCATATTGTTGGGTGCTTCTAATTATTTGGTTGTTCTTTATTACTATTTAATGCTAGACAGTGGAGGGTATCTTTGGTCGTTGTCTGTGTTATGTATATGGCAAGTCAGAGCCTGTACGACTTCGACGGAGCTAGGTAGCCTGTAGTACACCCTTGTGCATATTTTCCTTTGCGAGCTTAGCAGTATACAAGCGAAGGGCTTTTGCCTACTCTTGCTTGTATACTTGCTAACTCATTTTGTTGACCTTTGAGGAGCGCCAGGGTAAGACCAGATACTTGAGATCTGGACTTACCAAGAGAGCCTCCTAGTCACTTAACGTAAGATAAGGGAAATCTGTTCAGGGGAGACACTAGGCTGCGAGCATGCTTGAGCTCTGCCTAGGCTCCCTGTACCTTTATGCTGCTGCTAGACTTTATTAGTAAGAAAGACAGCATTTTGTTTATTAACTTTAACCGCGTATGCTTTAGCAATTATTCACATATTGTTTTAGCCTAGGTTGATGCATAGTGCACAACCCAGTATGGCTGTTACTTTGGCTAAGGAAGTACTGTTTTTGAGTTGCTGTTGTCAGTGCTGTCACAGAGTTGTTGCACTCTCTTGTTTCCATATACATGTATCCTACTTTTGGTGTGATTTCCCCTAGGAGGGAAGAGATTAGTTAGAGGCGTGCCCTGGCCTACATCAGACAAAGAGAGTACAAAGGAGTACAAACAAAGAGAGTGAGACAGAGAGAGAGAGAGTGTCGTGATAATATAACAATGTTACATATGTATCATATATATGAAAAAATAATATATACGGTAGGCCTACATCTGTTCCCCACAATCATATAATGCCAAGCATAAATATTCAATCTTTCATTGTTTGTATTACCGTAAGAAATTTACCGAACGCTTGCAAATAATACGCTATAAAATGAAAGGAAATTTCTTGTAGAGTGTAATTTTGAGGACGTAATGTGCTCTGAGAGAGAGCGGAGCGGTGATTAGGAGCATAAATTACCTCAAGACCGCTCGCCACACAGGGAATTATATAAGGAAATTACCGTATTTTAGGGTTTTTGCACTCGTGTTGCACGATCGTTGAATGACAACCAGTGATCGTTCGGGTGTCAGTGGAAAGCTCAATTTACGCCCTTTCAGGGATACATACTTGTATTACTCTCTGGGTCTTGTTTATGCATGAAAAAGAGCATGGAAACAACCCCATTTAGGGTTAAAAAAAACTCGCTGGGCGGCACAGTGAAATATACTCCACCAGCCGCTCGTAAGGTGATAAAATGCTTGCAATCACATTTTCAAGCAATTATAAAATGTAAATTGTACTTACCAACACCCACACCAGTATGTTCTTCGTCAGGAACGTCTCCAATTTGCTCAAGGGTCTGTCCAACATCAACCACAACATCCACCCCACACAAATTATGCTTGGGGTGAAAGCCTATGATCGGGTTATTTTCGTCTTCCGAGTCATCCACACTACCAAAACTCTCACCCAGACCTTCGACGGTTTCATCCAACAGCTTATTAGAAAGTTCTGAAGAGTTCAGCATGATATCTAGTTCCTGGGTGGTGAGCCGGGCGTGGTTAGTAGGGTGGCGCGACGCGCAAGGGATGGCGGCCACCGAATCGAACACGGGCAAATCTTGACCTTCCATTATGGCTGTTTGAGGGTTACTGAGTCACGGTCACGGAGTGGGGATGTGTGGGTGGGCCCTTGTAGTACACCGCCTGACCACCAAGTTTCACTTTCCACCTAAATTAGGGCGGGAATACGCCCACAGACTTAAGTCCGATCCCGCCATTTAGTCCAATTTTCTCGTATCGGACTTAAGTCCGACCCCGATCTGTAAGGGTTAAAGTATTTATGTTATTGCCACTCAAAAATATGTTTGTGTCTTCTGCAAATAAAATAGGTAAGAGGTCCGGGGAAGCATTCACAATATCATTGACATATATCAGGTATAATAGAGGACCAAGTACTGATCCTTGTGGTACCCCACATTTCACTGAACTTCTGGAGGAACAAACACCGTTATAGTATACATATTGTGATCTATTTACTAAATAGCTCTGTAACCAGTTGTTGTTCCCCAAGCTGCCTGGCCGAACAGCCCCAAAGCCCCGAGCAAGGCCAAGGCCATAACCGAGCGCCCCAACAGAACCCTCCCTGCCGACCACAATTAAGCCTGGGTGACCGAAGCCACTCCATGGCGGGTAGCTGAGGAGGGTGCGGAAACGCCCGGGAAATCAAAGCCCCACCCAGGGCCCTGTGCCCCTCAGCAATTATGAAGAGAAAGTTGAGGGACAAAGTAACCAGTTATAAGCAACTCCTCTAATACCATACGTTTGTAGTTTTTTATGTAATATAGAATGATTTACTGTATCAAAGGCTTTACTAAAATCAGATATACTCCAAGTACAAAGTTTCCTGTATCCAAAGCCCTTGATACTTTATCTATCAATACAGTCAGTGCCCAATCACCGCGGTCTGGCGGTGGTGGGAGGTGGACGTAGTTTTTGAGCTCCGACATATTATCATGTGCAAGATTAAATATAACGGAATATCGAGAACATACTGAGCGAGCGAGGAGAGGAAGGACTGGTGAAGTGCTAGGGGGAAAAATTGGTGTGGTGGAGGGGTGAGTTATATAATAACTTATATTGTAAAACGAGTAATTTAACAAGGGTCAGCTGGAGTGTACTGATTGTAAACAAACATGGCGGATGGAACGGCGGGAATCTCGGAGTCGGAAGAAAGGTTAGAGCGATTTCGTGGGTTTAGGAGTACAAATAGGAAGGTCAAAGAGATTATTAATGTTGTGAAGGATCTGGAAAAATGGAAGAGTGAAATGGAGAAATGGAAGGAGGACATTGGTGAGAAAATCAAGGTATTGTGCGAACTATGTGGTGCGTCGGGGGGGGGGGGGGGGGGGGGGGGGGGGGGGGGGGGCAGGGAATAGGCCTAGGCTTAGTGAAGGAAGCGAATGTGGGCCTATTTCGGAAGCTAATAAGAACCTAGAGATGGTATTAAAAAGGGTAGAGGAATTGGGAGCAGAGAATGTGGCATTAAAGGAGCAGCTGATGGAATACGAAGGACGATTCAAGGAGCAGCTGATGGAATACGAAGGACGATTCAAGGAAGTGAAGGAGTCAACTGCATGGACGGTGGTAGGTGAAGGAGTCAACTGCATGGACGGTGGTAGGTGAAGGAGTCAACTGCATGGACGGTGGTAGGTGAAGGAGTCAACTGCATGGACGGTGGTAGGTGAAGGAGTCAACTGCATGGACGGTGGTAGGTGAAGGAGTCAACTGCATGGACGGTGGTAGGTGAAGGAGTCAACTGCATGGACGGTGGTAGGTGAAGGAGTCAACTGCATGGACGGTGGTAGGTGAAGGAGTCAACTGCATGGACGGTGGTAGGTGAAGGAGTCAACTGCATGGACGGTGGTAGGTGAAGGAGTCAACTGCATGGACGGTGGTAGGTGAAGGAGTCAACTGCATGGACGGTGGTAGGTGAACAGAAAGTTAAGGATTCGGAGGAAATTGTGGAAGAACAAAAGGAGGAAATGAATAAGACAAAAAAAAGTTTTGAGAGTGCAGTCGTAGGTGTTATGAAGAACAAGGAGAGTGTTGTGAGGGAGGCCATGGACAGGGATAGAGGTATAATCATGCATGGAGATATAGAGGCTCATATGAATGATAATGGAGTGAGAAAAGTGAGAGATATGGAGAAACTGAAGGTCATGAAAGCTGTTGATGTAGATGGATGTGGATGGGATGGGCAGGTGGAGGAAGTCAGTAGGATAGGTAGATATAGAAGGGGGGAGATGAGACCTATAAGGGTACAGTTTAAAACCAGGGCAGTGGTAGAGACTGTGACAAATTTTAGTTGGAGACTAAACACAAGTGAAGAACTGAAACATATAAGATTAAAGAAGGATTTGAGCATAGAACAAAGACAAAAATAAAGGAACTACAGGAAAAGGCTGATGAGGAAAATGGAAAGTTGGGTGAGGAGGACAAGAAGAAGTTTTTCTGGAGAGTGAGGGACGGGAAATTGAGGAAGTGGTTTATAAGAATAGAAGGGAGAGGGAGAGCAGGGAGGGAAGAGAATGTGACAGAAGTTGTGGCAGAGGTGGAGAGCAGGGTGGAAGCGTCTCGGGGAGAGGCAGAAGAAGCTGCAGACCCAGTACCAGTAGTGTGAGGGGGGGGAGTAGGGCACGGACAGGAGGAGCGGGATGATGTAGCTGCTGAAGGAATGGTAGAAAGATTAAGGATTATGTTTAGTAATGTTGATGTGTTTACCCAGGACAAGAAAAGAGAACTGATATGTAGGTTGCAGGATGAAGAGGAAAAACCTGATGTCATAGCCTTACAAGAAGTAAGACCAAAACATGCTAGAATTGAAAGGGAACTGGTGGGAGTATAGTTTGGAGGGTTTTGAGTTGTACGAGAGGAATGCTATTAGGGCAGAGGTTGGAAGAGGACTGTTTATTTATGTAAGAAAAGAGCTCAAGGTAAATGAGGCGGATATGAGACAGCAGTATTGTGAGTATTTGTGTATTGAAGTAAAATGTACAAGAGGGTCAATTCTAATTGCCTCTATATATAGAAGCCCAAATAATAGTAGGGAAGAGGATGATAACCTACTGAAAGCAATGGAGGAAATAGATAATAGAGAGAACAAATATAATATTTTGATTGGTGATTTCAATTTGCCAAGGATCAACTGGGCAAATTGTACTACTCCAGCGGGACAGTGTAGCCTGGAAAACAAGTTTATAGAGAAAGTAAGAGATTGTTTTTTAACGCAACATATTACAGAGATGACAAGATATAGAGATGGGAAGCAGGGGAGTGTACTTGATTTAATTTTTAGCAATGAGGAGGATATAGTGGAACATGTCAATGTGGATAGCCCTATAGGTCGTAGTGACCATGCCTGTATAAGTTTTAGTTGCAATATTAAAACAGAGAGGGATGATAGAAGCAATAAAAAAATATACATGTATGACAGAGCAGATTATGAGCTGCTGAGGTGTCTGGACATTGACTGGGGGAATACTTGAACGGTGAAGACGCTGAAGGAATGTGGAGGAAGTTTAGAGTCAAACTGGAGGATGTTATATCCAAATGTGTACCAGTAAGGAAATATAAGGATAAAACAAAATTGAGGAAAAGAACGAACCCAGAATTACCAATGAAAAGAAAGCTGTGGACTTTGATAAGAAGAAAGAAACGATTGTGGGATAGATTAAAAGTGTTAAAAAAGAACAGGGGGTCTAGTATAGAAGCTAAATTAGTGGATTTAGAATGTAGACAGATAAACAATAAAATAAGGTGGGAGACAAGGAGGGGGGTAAAGGAAAGGGAGAGAGAGATTGCAAGAAACGTGAAGGATAATCCAAAAATATTCTGGAAGTACATTCAGGAAAAGTTAACGAGAAGAGTAGGGATCCCGGAGCTGGTAGGGGGGTTGGATGATGGGAGTAGAGCGGAGACAGATAAGGAGAAAGCAGAGGTGCTGGGGAAATACTTTGGGGGGGTACTAACAGTAGAGTCGGATGATGCAGTGCCAAATATTCCCATCAAACAGGCACAGGCACTAGAACTAATAGAATTTTCCCATGCTAGAATAAGAAGGGCTATAGAAAAAATGAACAGAAGTAAGTCCCCGGGACTGGATGGGATACACCCAAGAATCATAAAGGAAGGAGGTGAGATGTTAGTAGAGCCATTGAAAATGTTATTTGAGGTATCGTTTAATACAGGACAAATCCCGATGGACTGGAGAGAGGCGAACATAACAGGTATATTTAAGAAGGGAAAGAGAAATGACCCAGGAAATTATAGACCAGTCAGTTTGACAAGAGTTGTGTGTAAACTAATGGAAACGGTAATTAGAGAAGGAATAATGGAGCATATGAAATCAAACCAACTTTTCAGTGGGAGACAGTTCGGATTCTTGCCGGGGAGGTCGACGGTACTACAGCTAATTAAGGTGGTAGATGATTGGATGCAAATTCTAGAGGATGATGATGTAATAGACGTGGTATATTCTGATTTTATGAAGGCCTTCGATAAGGTCCCACATAAAACGTTAATAGAGAAAGTTAGAAGCTATAATATAGGGGAGAAATGTGTGAAATGGATAGAAGCCTTCCTGAAAGATTGGAGACAGAGGGTGCTGGTGAATGGAATAGGCTTGGGGTGGAGTGAAATTACAAGTGGGGTTCCTCAGGAATCTGTGTTGGGACCACTACTGTTAGTTATATTTATCAACGACTTACCTGAAGTTATAACTAATGGAAGTGAGGTATACCTGCATGCGGATGACACTAAGCTGTATAAAAGAGTGAGGAGTAAGGAAGATGTGGGTTTGCTTCAAGGAGATGTGGATGGCATGAAGGGATGGTCTGAGCATTGGTTAATGCCTTTTCATCCAAAAAAATACAAGTACATGCGGATTGGGACAAGCAAGATAGACAAGGTAGGATACAGTATGTATGAAGCGATGGAGGAAGTGAATGCATAAAAGGATATAGGAGTAGTGATAGACAATAAGTTAAATTTCTCAGAACATTTAGCGGAAAAGATAAACAAAGCCAATAGAATTGTAGGGCTGATAAAGAGGACATTTGTGTCACTTGACGAAGAAATCTTCAGGAATCTCTATACAGCGCTGGTTAGGCCGCACCTGGAATATGCAAACCAGGTGTGGGCTCCATATATGGTAAAGGATATAGAAGCAGTGGAGAAAGTGCAGAGGAGAGCTAGCAAGCTAGTACCAACGTTGAAGAACGCGGGCTATGAGCAGAGGTTGAGGACACTGGGGCTTCCGACACTGGCATATAGGAGAAAGAGAGGGGATATGATAGAGACTTTTAAGATAGTGTCAGGAAAGTATGATGAGGATGTGTGTGAAGGTACTTCTTGATGCGGGAGGGAACAAGAACGAGGGGACACTCAAAGAAAATTTACAAAGAAAGAAATAGGCTTGAGAAGGCAAAGAACTAATTTTGTGATAGAGTGGTAAATGAGTGGAACGCACTGCCCCAGTATGTAGTCGATTCCGAATCAATAAGGGAGTTTGAAAGTAATCTTGATAAAGCATGGGGAAGACAAGATTTGAAGTTTGATTATAAAGCAAAAATACAGAATAGTAAAAATGTTGCGTCTGCTACCGCCGCCGCCAACACCGTGAACGACCGCAGCAGTGCAAGTACTGGTACTGAGCTGGATACACAGGCCTAGTTTGCCTTTTTCCAGAGGATCTACTGTAAGAAACTGTAAGAAATGTCCCTGCCCCTTTTTTTTTTTTTTTTTTTTTTTTTTTTTTTTTTTATATTCCAACTTACTTCCTCTCGGGCATAGGCTGAGAGCCTTAACATTCACCGCTTTACAATGAACAGTGAAGCCCGTGAGGACTTGTTCCAGTCTAGGGAGTGAGACATGTGAAGCACGTAGAGTACAACAAGCACCTGCCATCTTGCCTTCACATGAGGCACGGTGCTCACTCATGGCCCGAAACGACCCAATCTCTGAAGCCACCTCGTTCCCGTGCTTCACTGTCTCACCCCCTACACTCGGACTCTCACACTTACACACACACAACGCCTAAATCCAAATTGATACTTGTAGAGTAATTTATGCTTATTTATAAATGACAATAATCTATTATATATAATGCGTTCTAATACTTTTGAAAATACAGATAGGACTGATACTGGACGATAATTGTTAAACATTATAACGTCATTACCTTTATATAGAGGCGTAACCCTTGCAATCTTTAGTTCATCAGGAAATACACCTTCACTTAATGACATATTTATTATGGATGTGAAGGCTTCGCTAAAAACTAAATATGTTTCCTTTATGATGAGAGCATTAATTCCATCCCAACCTGGACTTTTATTAGTTAATGACATGATAATATTCTTAATTTCGTTACAATCAGTAGGCTTTAAATTTTTTTAGTTAGGATTAGCATCAGGCATAAAATTAGAAAATTATCTATTACATAAAGGTATCGACTCATGAAGGTTAGATCCAATATTAACAAAATATTTGTTGAAACCATCCGCAATAACTCTATCATCCTGAACAATATTACCATCAATTAAAAACTTACTATTCTGTCTAGAAGCCCTTGTTTTGTTTATAATCTCCTTAACCCTTTGGCGCACGATGACTCGTTCAGAGTCATTAGGTATTTTTTTCCTAGGCGCACGATGACTCGTTAAGTCATTAAACTTAAAAATATTCGCCAAAAATTAAGTTTTAGTCTGACGCGCGTCATATTTGGCATAGATATTAAGTATTACGTCTAGTTCAATGGGTACAATTGGCAACCCCCTCAGTTTAACCGTTTACTCATGGCTGGCTGGGAAGGGAGCAGAGTACAGCTCAGTCTGTGTTTCGATACTTTCACGTTTATTCGTGTATCTCAGTAACTATTTGGTTTATAGTAATTCTGAAGTTACCAGTGGAATCCTCATGAAATTCCGCTTCCATATATGTATGCAAATCAAAAATGTTGCAGGCAAAATTTTGAGCTAGCGCGAGTTGGAGATAAGGTATTTACTTTTTTTTTTACAATTCATATTTTGGAGTGCCCCAATGTAGTTGTTTTGTATTTATTCTATGTTTTTATTTGCTTATCTTCAAGTTCAATCAATAACGAAGCCGATGGTACCTCATTAATCCAAATACAAGGATTTTTTGGTGGATAAAAACGTCACAGAAACAAACTATCGCCGGGCACAAAACTGGCTCTGAGTGAGCTGAGATATACTTTGGGAGTGGGAAAAACTTTGATTGGAAACTATGGGTGCGCCAAAGGGTTAATTAATTCCCATGACTTTTTAGCATTACCTATATTTTTCTTAAATAATGTATCGTAGTGTTCTATTTCTGCGTTACGTAAGAGTTTCTGCAACATTCTTTAATATTCTGCATATTTATATTTATTATATATTGTTGGTTTCTTTAATGATAGCACATATAATTTATTTTTTATTTTAATTGAATTTTTCAACCCTTAGGTGAGCCATGATTTTCTATTATTATATGTTACCTTTACTTTAATGGGCTGGTCTATCAGAGTGAGAACTGAGCGACCTCTGCCATACCCATAGCTAAGTCTGACTGTTCCTTTTACTTATATATTTTCTAGATCTCAAGTGACGGCGACTTTTCCGTGGATTGACCTCCCAATCTACCAAGATTGGAAGCCAAAGCGTCACATTTTTTCCTTTGCCCCTCAACTTTCTCTTCATAATTGCTGAGGGGCACAGGGCCCTGGGTGGGTCTTTGGTTTCCCGGGCGTTTCTGCACCCTCCTCAGCTCCCCGCCATGGAGTGGCTTCGGTCACCCAGGCTTTATTGTGGTCGGCAGGGAGGGTTCTGTGGGGGGCGCTCGGTTTTGGCCTTGACCTTGCTCGGGGCCTTGGGGCTGTTCGGCCAGGCAGCTTGGGGAACAACAACAACAACAACCTTTACTTTAACAACGGGAAAACATTCTTCAAAATGTGCTATGTTATGTATGGGAGGGAGAAGAAGAGAAGTAGTGGAGGAGGAGGTGGGGATCAGGAGGTCAGAAGTGTGGGAAGCCATGAAAAGAGTGAAGTTGTGGAAAGCACCAGGAACAGATGGAGTGTGTGGGGAAATGTTGAGGTATGGTGGTGAGATAGTGATCGAATGGGTATGGAAAATGTGCAAACTAGCATGGGAGAAGGGGAGTGCACCTGATGACTGGAAGACTGGCATAATAGTCCCCCTATAGAAGGGCAAAGGGAAAAGAGGAGTGTGTGGTAACCACCGAGGAATATGTCTTCTAAGCGTAGTAGGGAAGGTATACAGTAGGGTAGTGATCGAGAGAGTGAGAGTGACAACGGAGAAATGGATAGGCGACGAGCAGGGAGGTTTTAGGAAGGGAAGAGGATGTGTAGAATCAGATTTTTACCCTGAATTGTGTTGTGGAGAAATATCTGGAGAAGAAAAAAAAGGTGTATGTTGACTTTATGGACTTGGAGAAGGCCTATGACAGAGTGGATAGAGAAGGTTTGTGGAAAGTACTTAGAATATACGGAGTAGATGGCAAGTTGCTGAAAGCAGTGAAGAGCATGTATGAGGGTGCAAAGGCGGCAGTATGTGTGGAGAGTGAGCAGAGCGAGTTCTTTGACCTGAATGTTGGTTTGCAACAGGGGTGTGTGATGTCCCCGTGGTTGTTTACTGTATATATGGATGGAGTCATGAAAGAAATACTATCAAGAGCAGTGGATGTTGGTGTATCGCTGAAAAGGGAGGAATTGAGTGGAAGCTACCTATACTGCTGTTTGCAGATGATACAGTTCTGATGAGTGATAATGAATGGGAGTTGCAGGGTCTGGTAAATGAGTTTGGAACAGTGTGCGAAAAACGGAATTTGAAGGTAAATGCGGGGAAGAGCAAGGTTCTTCGAAAGGGGTGAAGTCACAGAGTGTGAGGTGAAGCTGAACGGTCAGGCTATGGAGATCGTCAACTCTTTTAAGTATCTGGGCAGTGTGTTGAGTAAAGATGAGATTATGGATGAAGAAGTGCGGGAGAGGGTACAACAGGGGAAGAGGGTTGTAGGAACGCTGAAAGTAGTAACAAGAAATAGGGTGGTCAGTATGGAAGTGAAGAAGTTCTTGCATGACAGTGTGGTAATCCCGACACTGACTTACGGAAGCGAAGCATGGACGTTGGTTGAGAGACTCAAACCAAGAGTGAGAGCAGTGGCAATGAATTACTAAAGAAGTGCGTGCGGAGTTACATGGAGGGATAGACAGACTAATGAGGAAGTAAGAAGGAGGTTTGGTGTGGAGGTAGATGTGCTGGAAAGTGTGAAAAGGAACAACTTGAGATGGTTCGGCCATATGGAACGTATGGAAAGCGAGAGAAGGACTAAGAGGGTGTATGAGAGCGAGGTGGAGGGACAGAGAGGGAGAGGTAGACCGAACGAGAGGTGGAAGGATGGAGTGAGGAAGTCTATGAACGAAGGCGGTGCAGGTTGGGGGGAGGGGCGTCGACTGACTGGGGACAGAGGTGCATGGGGGCGGTTCATTCGTGGCCACCCCTTCGGGGATCACGGCATCAGGCAATAGATAGATAGATAGACCTTTACTTTAACAACGGGAAAACATTCTTCAAAATGTGCTAAGTACTTTGAGTGAAATAATGAAAAAGATTCTTGACAAGTTTTACTTACAGTAACATTCCCCCAATCTATTAAAGATAATTTCCCCTTAAATTTGCATATGTTTTGTTCATTATATTGGCGTGTTTCTGAAAATACAGGGGTTATTATTTTTTGTTTGGTAGAATTTATGCAGAATATGGGAAAGTGATCAGAAATATCGACATATAATATTCCATTAGTCATTTCATTACTCTGAAGATCATTACATAGTATGTTATCTATAAGTGTTGCTGAGTTACACATTACTCGTGTTGGTTTATTTATTAGTGGCATAAATGAATAGAACACAGTTTCTATAAAATCTTCTGTTAGATTATGCCTCGGAGTATTTAATAAATTAAAATTATAATCCCCCATTAAATATACACATTTATATTCATGATTAAGTTTATCCAGAATACCATTAAAATAATGCAGAAAATTCTCTATATTGGAATCAGGTCTGTATATAACACCTACAGCAATGTTTTTGTCATAAGTAACACAATTTTTGTCTATCTCTTTGAACAACAACTCAACATGATCACTGATTACACTTAAATCACCTCTTGTACTGTATTGTATTTAATTGTTTAATAATAAAAAATGATACTCCCCCACCACGTTTCACTCTCCTATTATTATGTTCATGTTCATATGTACAGTATTTAAGTTGTATCTGTTAACGTTAAATTCATTAAACCAAGTTTCGGTAATGCCAATTACATCAAAATCAGGTCCTGATGTGGCGGCGTCTACGCCGTGGGGCCACCTCCCGAGGCTGCCGACCCTCCACGGCCGAAGACAAAATCAACGTACCGGATGCCGGCCGCGGGGAGCAGTTTCGGGAGCCAAACCGTCACAACCATCCCCTGCCTCCTCCCTGGGGGCACGGGTCCTTGGAGCGCTTCGGTCGCGCCGGGAATTTCCACACCTCTCACACCACACACACACATCACACAGTTTTTCCTACACCGAGAAATGACTCTCCGGCTGTCATTTCTCGAAGACTTCTTCTAGCCGGAGACATTGAGAGCAACCCAGGACCCACGTACACATACATATGTCCAACTTGCTCAAAACCCATCACTTCGAGTCGCCATACTAAGGGTTCAGTTCTCAGCAATTCATGCGGGAACTGGACCCACTTCACCTGCACAAGACTTGCCTCCAAGAAACACTACACAAACACCTGGACCTGTTCCTCATGCCTCTCCCTCTCCCAGTCAAATCCCTCACCTAAAAACCGTCCACCTCTCCTCCCCAACCCCCCTAACCTTCCCATATCATCCACTCCCCCCCCTAAAACCCGTCCACCTCTCCTCCCTAACCTTCCCATACCATCCACATCCTCAACACACCACAACCCATCCTAATCCATTCCAACCCCCATCTCCTGCTCCCCAATCCCCACCCCCACCTCACCCATCCCAACCCCTCACCCCCCCCCCCCCCCCCCCACCGCATCCTCCTGCAGCAGCACCCAACATACATCGTGCACATAACATTAACATTCTGCAACTGAACATAGATGGCACCATTACAAAGAAACCCATACTGTCACACTTCATCATACAACACAACATACACATTGCCATCTACAAGAAACAAACTCCGCACAACACAAAAAACACCCACATTTCATAATTTCACCACCATCAGACAAGACCGGGCTGTCGGCGGGGGCGGTGGACTCATCACCCTGGTACACAAAGAAATATCATACATAGTAACCAGTGTGATAACACAACAGAAATACAGTCAATTAAAATACGCACTGGCAACAACTCCAACATAACCATCATAAACACATACATCCCTCCCCAAACATCCCCTACAGTACCAAATGAATACAGACCACACTTACAATCATCATCATCATCATCAAATCTGACGCCTCGCTTCCAGAGGAAGCGCCCCAAAAGGGATGGCCATGGCAGAAACTGCCTCCAGGCTCCCAGACATGCCCCGACTGACCCTCTCCACAGTGCCATTTCCACTAAGTGGATTATAACCATGAACACTGAAGGAGCAGATCCAGAGCAGTCCCTCACCCAGATGGCAGTTCCACCACTGTTTTGCTATTTTATTTACCCCAGTGGGGCCCTGGCTGGAAGCATACCAAGCACAGGAATTTTCTGGAAATAGGAACCAGTGGTCCACTGCTCCAGAGGCTGATTGCACCACCAAAGACACTTACAACACATCACAAACACCCCACACACCCCACACATCATCCTGGGTGGTGACTTCAACGCCAAGACGTCGGCCTGGTTTGTCGACAACCCCGACACAGACAGAGGGCTGGTACTACAAAACCAAACCGATAACCTCATCATCCTTAACGACATCCATCAACATACCCATATTCCTCACCAAGCCCTCTATAACCCATCATCTCCAGACATCACCTTTTGCTCCCCAGAACTAGCCCCACAACATCCTGGAGGGTGGTCAGAACCTTAGGCTCTGACCACCTCCCGATCATTATCACCACCAAAACCAGACTCACCCCAGCTAGCCACAAACACACATACACCAATTATAAAAGAGCTAACTGGAAGCATTCACAAATGAGACAGAACAACACTTCACAACTCTAAACAGTACACCCATCACTAACATCAACAATGCTGTACACATACTCAATAAAACTATCCAAAACGCTGACAAGAAACACATTCCAAGAGGTAACAGAAAAAGACACAACCCCAACTTCACACCAGAAATTCAAAACCTCATCAGACAACGCGACATACTGAAACACTCCCCAGCAACCCACACACAAGACATCACACAACAAATTCAAGCACTCAACACCCAAACTAACAACAAAATACAAGAACAACAAAAACTAAATTGGAATAACTTCCTACAAACACTTGATCACAAAATAAACCCCAAAAAACTCTACAAAACACTAAACAGCATCACACTTTCCAACAGCAACACAACACAATCACATGCTGCAATCACAACAACAGACTCTACTCCTTCATGTAAACAACAAGCAAACACTCTCATCAATCACTTTTCACATGTCAGCCACCTAAAACCTCACAAAGACGACCGACGTGTCATCTGACGTAAGAGACAATTCCCCCTGACTATACACCCTTCACCAATCACCAGACAAAGCATATCATCAACAATCTCAAGCACTCACCCACCTGTGGCCTAGACAACATAAGCAACATACACCTCAGACACCTGGGACCACAAGGCATACAAGCACTCACTAACATATCAAACTACAGCTATTCACACAACACAACACCAGACATTTGGAACCATGGTATCATCATCACATTCCCCAAACCCAACAAAGACCCCACGCTACCCTCCTCGCACCGCCCCATCACACTCCTTTGCTCCCCCTCCAAAGTCATGGAACGCCTAGTATTACAACTAATTACAGGGCGGGTGCCCGACCCCGAAAGGGGTTGAAATAGGGGAGCTATCCCCCCGCCAAGCGCGGCTTTCTAGGGCCTTTCCTAGCTGATGCTGAGAGGATTGGGTTCTAGTCATGTGGTGATGGGCTGGTCTATCAGAGTGAGAACTGAGCGATCTCTGCCATACCCATAGCTTACTCTGACTGTTTCTTTAACTTATATATTTTCTAGATCTCAAGTGACGGCGTCTTTTCCGTGGATTGACCTCCCAATCTACCAAGATTGGAAGCCAAAGCGTCTCATTTTTCCCCTGCCCCTCAACTTTCTCTTCATAATTGCTGAGGGGCATAGGGCCCTGGGTGGGGCTTTGGTTTCCCGGGCGTTTCCGCACCCTCCTCAGCTCCCCGCTATGGAGTGGCTTCGGTCACCCAGGCTATATTGTGGTCGGCAGGGAGGGTTCTGTGGGGGCGCTCGGTTATGGCCTTGGAATTGCTCGGGGCCTTGGGGCTGTTCGGCCAGGCAGCTTGGGGAACAACAACAACTAATTACACCTGACCTACCCCTAGCTCCAACACAACATGGCTTTAGGCCACTGCACTCCACAAACACTCTTCTCACAGACCTTACACAAAGAGCTTTCGACGGCATCAACTCAGCTAGACCACCACACAGATCACTATTAGCCACACTCGACATTAGTAAAGCCTTCGATGCCATCCCCCGCCACAACCTAACAAACAAAATCTACAACACAAACATGCACAACAACACAAAAAGGTGGCTGGCCAACTTCCTAGCAGGCAGATGTGCACACGTATCTTTTGCCGGTCAGTCATCTAAAATCAGAAACTTTCCAAACGGAGTCCCACAAGGATCCGTCCTATCGCCCACACTCTTCAATCTGTACATGCACGATATAACTACACCCAATACGCCCCAAATAAACTTAGCCTCCTATGCAGATGACATAACACTCACATGCACACACCATGACCCAAAAAGAGCAACAGATCTCCTTCAACCCTATCTCAACACACTACATGGCTGGTGCACTACAAACAGACTTAATCTAGCCCCAGCCAAATCCACCGCAACCCTGCTCATAAGTTGGACAGGAGAACACGAATACATCCCTCAACTCACCATAAACAACACACCCCTAACACATACACACACACCCAAAATCCTAGGAGTAACATATGATACTCATATGACATTCAAACAGCACACCACAAACATTAAAAAGAAACTGACACCCAGACTTAATACCCTCAGGTCACTTGCTCACACAAAATTTGGACACAACAAAGAAACTACCACCACAGTATATAAACAATACATAAGATCAGTGATGGAATACGCAAGCCCAGCCTGGGCTTCTAACCTAGCTGAAACACATCATAAGACCTTACAGACTATTCAAAACAAAGCCCTGAAGATCATTACAGGCTGCACAGCTACTGCACCCACAGATCACCTACATCAAGAAACCAAAATCCTCAAAGTCAAAGACCATCTGGACATGAGAGGCACTCAATTCCTGGCAGCAGCCTCCACGAACCAAGACCACCCACTAAACTACATGGCAACACACCCACAGACACCAAGAAATATCAAAACAACACCCAGCACAACGGTATCACACACAATTATTGTCCTCTCTCCCTCCCTGCCCACCCCGAACCAACTTCCAGAAGCACATCCATACTCATATCTCTCGCCGGTCCATCCACTCACTCACAGACAACACGCAGCTGCAAGCACGGCCTCCCGAAATCCATCCTTCCGAATCCTCCCTTCCTCGCGAGGACAGAGTCCACCTGGCCAGGCTGAGATGCGGACACCATCCAGCTCTCCTGAGCTATCAGAAGAGACTGGATGACTCCGTTGTCGACGCCTGCCCGGGATGTAACACAGCACCCCATACCATTAAACACATCATAGAAGACTGCATTTCACACAACCACTTACGCCAACAACACAATCTACACTCAATGAGAGCTCTGTGGGAAAGCCCAATCGTGGCCATGGCCTTTCTCAGGGACTCGGGGCTGTTCGGCCAGGCAGCTTAGGGAACAACAACAACAACAACAACATCAAAATGAATATCAAGGTTGTTTTAAGGTGAAGTGGAAGTCCTATCATGGTCAAGAGTGGCAACAGCTCTCTAAAGGCGGGGGAGGCGATAGCCCAGTGGATAGCATGGTGGAATGCAGACCAAATGGACCTCAGATGAGTCCACGCCAAATGTCAGGATTTTTCTGAGGTGATCTGAGCATTCCTGCTGTTCTACAAATATCCTGGCTACACCGACACGTCATGAAAATACCCCCTATATCATCACCAATTCATAGCAAAGAAGATGCCCGACCATATTCGAAGATGCTGTGGACGACCATATAGCATATAGCTGCCCTTCAAATCAAGTGAGGTGTATAAATAAGGTGTCGTAATCTAGTGTGGCAGAAAGGAAGCAACCAACACCTTGCATCTCCAGTGTGATCATCTAGTGCAACACTTGTGAAGCACCCAACACCTCAAAGCTTCACTCGATAATCTTGGGGCCTCGCAGTAGTTAAGGGCTACAGATAACCTACAGTCCCGAGGTTGAGACAAAAACACATTGTAACTTACTAGTACTGTACTGTATACTGTATAGTCATCGGTGTCCGTGGCAATGAAGACGCCGATGCTGCGGCTAAGGATGCTATTTTAATGATCCCTTGCCAGCCCCACCTTCCGTTAGGTGATTGGCTGTCCTTACTCAAGCCTTCTATTCTTTACACGTGGCAATCTCATAGGGATGCTCTACCCTGCAATAATAAACTCTGTGCGATCAAACCTTCTGTCCGTCCTTGGCCCTCGTCTTCCAGGTCTCACAGGTGTGAGGAAGTTTTACTAACTAGGCTTAGGATAGGCCATTCCCGGCTGACTCACGGTTATTTAATGTCCACTCCCCGCACTCCGCCCCCTACTTGCTCCTCCTGTCATTTCCCTCTCACTGTTCGCCACGTCTTTGACTGCCCAAATACTGCCCGTCTGAGTACGGCTTGTTTTGGTACTACAGTAAACTTCCGTTAATCCGAAGGGCAGCGGACCGGCCCTCGTTCGGATTAGTGGATTTTTCGGATTATCGAACTTTACCCCTATGAACCTGTGGCCTGACGAAAACATTGAGGCATTAGGCCACCCAAATGACACAATGGTGCACACATATTGGCTCATATGTTCATGAAATCACTTCAAAAGTTTACCATTGTCATTGTAGCCTATTACCTAATTCAAAACATTCAATGGTCAAAGGAATCTGCTGATATAAACGTAAACACCATATGTCCGCATCGTCTTCTTCTTCTTCTTCCGTCTACTAGCGAGTTTGTCTTGCTCTTGAAGATCAGATCAGATGTGGTTCGGGAAGTAATGCCTTAACAACGGCACTTCCCTGAGAGGTTCTTGTAATTTTCCTTTTGTGACGTGCTCTGTTATATTATATTGTATTGAAAGCACCCTTGTCTTGTTGTCTTGAAAGCACCCTTGGGACGCTCCGATCACTGAACTATAAATAGTAGCGTATCGGAACGTCCAAAGGTGCGTTTTCAAGCTCAAGACTGAATGCGCTTGCAGAAAATGCGGTGCAAGCCAGTAGCGCATCGGAGCGTCCCAAGGATGCGTTCAAGAGCAAAACAAACTCTCTAGCAGACGATGTGGTGTTTACGTTTATATCAGTAGCTTCCTTTGACCATTAATCTGAATGTTTTGAAGTAGGTAATAGGCTACAATGACAATGGTAAACTTTTAAAGTGAATTCATGAACATATGATATGTGTGTGCTCCATTATGTGTCATTTGAGTGGACTAATGCCTCAAAAAGGGGACTTTGGGACTTCTTGAAATTCGGACCATCGGGTGAATTCGGATTTGGCCTCAAATTGAAAAATTCGGACTATTGGGAGATTTGAATCATCGGTCGTCGGATTAAAGGACTTTTACTGTAAATCATTCGCTGACCTTTTATCCGATTCTCCGTCCTTTTCCATCCCCCCCATCGTCCGTTTATTGCGTCACCTTAAGCTCCTTTCAGTAATCTGATCTAATCCTTCGGGCCAGACCTATGAGAGTTCCGTATGGAGCTCAGTGGTCTGGTTAATCTGCTCTACATAACTAACTAACTAACTGTATAGTCTATTTATATTCAGCTGACAGTGTATTGTCCTGTACAGTACTTATCTTTAGTACTGTACTGTACTCAGCTAATACAATTATATTTTTGTAAAACATGTTCTTAATAATTATGAAAACTTGGTATAAATATGATGCAGAGACATGTAGGTTCATTTATCCATTAAGTATCAAGAAATCAGTTGAAATGGGATTGAATTTTATGCCTAGCAAAACACAATATTTGGGCCCAAGTTCATACTTGCTGGATTTGAGGTTGTGGTGGCAGCGAGGAAGACTGGATCGGGTGGAGGAGACTTGGTTGAGGTGGAGGGTAGTCAGGGGAGGATGATGTGGAGGAAGAGGAGGATGTATTAACTTGCTTGGCTTTCCCACCTCTCCCATCCTCAACCTGTGAAGAAAAAGGGATTATTACAAACTCACATAAAATAGAGTGGAGCAGCACTAATCTAAAAAAAAATCCATCATTCGTTTTTTTGGGGGGGGGGATTTCTGATTATTCCAGGTATTTTCATTATTTTGAAGTAGGTACAGTAGGTGGTACCCATCATTCACTCACTTGTATACAATGCTGCACTGCAAACCAGTGCAGCTCTGCAAAAAGGTGACAGCCACTATGAGCTTCCAGCAATTACACTGGCAACTGTTTGACTTCACAGAGTGGTATCCATATTAGGTGCAAGTATGAGCATACTACCTATACAGTGGCCCCATAAAGGACCATTGTTAACAACACTGTCCTAAAGTATCTACAGCTATTACGGTGGTGCAGAGGCCCGAGGCTTCCAAATAACTGCTGTTTAGTTGTTGGTGATTGCCCTCTCTTATACCGCTACCAAGAGTGCCACCTCTGGGTGACCAAAGCTATCACGTTTATGCATGTCTGTCATGTATGCATGTATCTAAGCCTTTTAAATAAATTAATTATTTTTTCATGGATAATGAGCAGATAGGCTACTCTGCAAACATGTACTCCTCGCCTGTTTAACTTCAGAGGTAGGCTAGACAACTGCCTGGATAATGAATTGACCATGCAATGATTACATTTATGGCTATAATTGTACTAAAAATCAGAAAGTTAATTAATAACTTTAACTCTAATGCATACATACACTAATTGCGTCCTAAGGAAGGGTGTCCCTAAATGTGCACAGACGCAATTTGCATCCTAGAGAGTCCTACAAACTTTAGAAATTTGGTTATAAAAAACTTATAATGCAATTTGGGTCAAAATTGAGCTACGAGTAGCTAAGTATGTTGAGCGTAAAATAAAACTATTTGCAACCCTGTGTGAGGAATCGTCATGCTGTGATCACAGCTGGTGTGAGTCGGGTCCTCCACCTCCCCCATTCATGTCCTTCATTTTACCATTTGAAACATTCTTAGTCTTCCTCCCACTAACTTCCTTTACAATCTAGTGTACTGTATATGATTTCCGATAATTCGGAAACTGTTCACTAATTTTCCCACATTCATTATCTGCCTTCCTTTTAGCATCTTGTAGCATCCTCTTCATTCTTGTTCTTATATTCTTGTTTTCTTGCATCTCTAGTTTCCCTAGGTACTACTTTTAAGCAAATCTCTTTTCTATCGCCAGAATAAGATGCGGCTGGGGAAAGTTTAGAGAACTTTTGTCACTTCTCACAAGGAGAAGACTCCCTCTCCCCTTGAAGGGAAAGGTGTACACTTCATGCGTTAGAAGTGCAATGACATATGCTTCAGAAACGTGGCCTGTCAAAGCGGATGATACCAACAGAATGGAACGCAATGAGATGAGAATGGTGAGATGGATGTGTGGTGCCAAACTGCAAGATAGGATATCTAGTGTAGAGCTAAGGAGAAGGTTAGGTATCAAGAGTATCAGTGATGAGATGCGTACTAGCAGGCTTGGGTGGTTTGGACATGGGGATGAGTTTGAATAAACAAAACTGGGTGAAAAGATGCAAGTCCATGAATGTGGAGTGAGCTGCACCAAGGGGCGGACCAAAAAATACGTGGGATCGGACTTTGCAGTCTGATCTTAAATCAAAGAACTTGACAAGTGCGCCAGCTCTTAACAGGGCTGCCTGGAGCGCCGCCATTAGGACGTGAGACCAGAACCGCGCTTCGTGTGGAGCACTCGGTCTTTAAATTTGTGTATGTATGTATTTCACAATTTCCTCTATCGCTTTACCAAACCATGTGTTGTGTCACTAGTCTTTTCCACATTTTAACAATTCCCTTGTCACATACTTTTCAGCTTTTTTCAGCATGAATCCTCTTGTACCTTTTCATAGCTACTTCTTCTACAGAGTTTCCTACATCTATTATAACATCTCGAAGATAAATTATAGTCAAAATGAAAGCTAAAATTGTCAGATTCAATTATTCCATACTAGCGTTCTTTACTCCGAAACTGTGGTTCTGATACATCCACCGCTAATTTGCTTGGTGACTGCTTTAGCTGACGGTAAATTGATATGTCCTTATTTTGATTAATCAGTTATAAAAATTTGGTAGCCAAATAGGTTGTTAGGTTGTTTAGTATGTAAACTTTGTATTGATATGTTGGAGAAACCTAATAATTTCATATTTTCCAATTACAGTAAGTACAGTATTGTACAGTGAGGGCTGGTCCTATCCAGAGTGAGGTTAATAATAATAATAATAATATTTATTCAGTTAGCAATTTACAGAGTTGGTACCACATAGTATGTTACAAATATGACATGTACCAGCTTTGCATAATTCCAACTAAGGATAGCCCAATAAGACCGTTAGGCGTATTTCCATTGGGGTCCTTGTGGGATTACGTTAGCTGGGGAAAAGGGGAGGATAAAAGAAATAGATACTTTAGAGAAAGTATTTCTAGAGGGTTATTTTAACCCCTAAAGATCGGGGTCGGACTTAAGTCCGATACGAGAAAATTGGACTAAATGGCGGGATCGGACTTAAGTCCGTGGGCGTATTCCCGCCCTAATTTAGGTGGAAAGCGAAACTTGGTGGTCAGGCGGTGTACTACAAGGGCCCACCCACACATCCCCACTGCGTGACCATGACTAAGTGACCCTCAAGCAGCCATAATGGAAGGTCAAGATTTGCCCGTGTTCGATTCGGTGGCCGCCATCCCTAGTGCGTCGCGCCACCCTACTAACCACGCCCGGCTTACCACCCAGGAACTAGATATCATGCTGAACTCTTCAGAACTTTCTAATAAGCTGTTGGATGAAACCGTCGAAGGTCTGGGTGAGAGTTTTGGTAGTGTGGATGACTCGAAAGACGAAAATAACCCGATCATAGGCTTTCACCCCAAGCATAATTTGCGTGGGGTGGATGTTGTGGTTGATATTGGACAGACCCTTGAGCAAATTGGAGACGTTCCTGATGAAGAACATACTGGTGTGGGTGTTGTTAAGTACAATTTACACCACAACTACCACCACAGTATATAAACAATACATAAGATCAGTGATGGAATACGCAAGCCCAGCCTGGGCTTCTAACCTAGCTGAAACACATCATAAGACCTTACAGACTATTCAAAACAAAGCCCTGAAGATCATTACAGGCTGCACAGCTACTTCACCCACAGATCACCTACATCAAGAAACCAAAATCCTCAAAGTCAAAGACCATCTGGACATGAGAGGCACTCAATTCCTGGCAGCAGCCTCCACGAACCAAGACCACCCACTAAACTACATGGCAACACACCCACAGACACCAAGAAATATCAAAACAACACCCAGCACACGGTATCACACACAATTATTGTCCTCTCTCCCTCCCTGCCCACCCCGAACCAACTTCCAGAAGCACATCCATACTCATATCTCTCACCGATCCATCCACTCACTCACAGACAGCACGCAGCTGCATGCACGACCTCCCGAAATCCATCCTTCCGAATCCTCCCTTCCTCGCGAGGACAGAGTCCACCTGGCCAGGCTGAGATGCGGACACCATCCAGCTCTCCTGAGCTATCAGAAGAGACTGGATGACTCTGTTGTCGACGCCTGCCCGGGATGTAACACAGCATCCCATACCATTAAACACATCATAGAAGACTGCATTTCACACAACCACTTACGCCAACAACACAATATACACTCAATGAGAGCTATGTGGGAAAGCCCGATCGTGGCCATGGCCTTTCTCAGGGACTCGGGGCTGTTCGGCCAGGCAGCTTAGGGAACAACAACAACAACAATTTACATTTTATAATTGCTTGAAAATGTGATTGCAAGTATTTTATCACCTTACGAGCGGCTGGTGGAGTATATTTCACTGTGCCGCCCAGCGGGGTTTATTTTTACCCTAAATGGAGTTGTTTCCGTGCTCTTTTTCATGCATAAACAAGACCCAGAGCGTAATACAAGTATGTATCCCTGAAAGGGCGTAAATTGAGCTTTCCAATGACACCCGAACCATCCTTCTACGATCACTGGTTGTCTTTCAACGATTGTGCAACACGAGTGCAAAAACCCTAAAATACGGTAATTTCCTTATATAATTCCCTGTGTGGCGAGCGGTCTTGAGGTAATTTATGCTCCTAATCACCGCTCCGCTCTCTCTCAGAGCACATTACGTCCTCAAAATTGCACTCTACAAGAAATTTCCTTTGCATTTTATAGCGTATTATTTGCAGGCGTTCGGTAAATTTCTTACGGTAATACAAACAACGAAAGATTGAATATTTGTGCTTGGCATTATATGATTGTGGGGAACAGATGTAGGCCTACCGTATATATTATTTTTTCATATATATGATACATATGTAACATTGTTATATTATCACGACACTCTCTCTCTCTGTCTCACTCTCTTTGTTTGTACTCCTTTGTACTCTCTTTGTCTGATGTAGGCCAGGGCACGCCCCTAACTAATCTTCTCTTCCCTCTCAGGGGAAATCACACCTAGCAGATGTTGTTGTTGTTGTTGTTGTTCCCCAAGCTGCCTGGCCGAGCAGCCCCAAGGTCCTGAGCAAGGCCAAGGCCATAACCGAGCGCCCCCACAGAACCCTCCCAGCTTACCACTAATAATGCCCAGGTGACCGAAGCCACTCAAAGGCGGGGAGCTGAGGAGGGTGCGGAAACGCCCAGGAAACAAAAAGCCCCACCCAAGGCCCTGTGCCCCTCAGCAATTATAAAGGGAAAGTTGAGGGGCAAAGGAAAAATGTGACGCTTTGGCTCCCAATCTGCCAGGGTTGGCAGTAGGGAGGTCAATCCACGGAAAAGACGCCGTCACTTGAGATCTAGAAAATATATAAGTAAAAGGAACAGTCAGAGTAAGCTATGGGTATGGCAGAGAACGCTCAACTCTCATTCTGATAGACCAGCCCATCACCTAGCAGATGTTCTTGACCTCCTCTCTCTCTCTGTCTGTCTCTTCCTCTCTGGGTCTACCTATACTGCATGTGACATTGAAATTGCTTGAGAGTTTGATTGCAAGCATTTTATAGCGTATTATTTGCAGGCGTTCGGTAAATTTCTCCCGATAACCAGGGTGTATGGTACATTTCTCACGATAATACAAGCAACAACGAAGCTTGGCGAAGATTGTGGTCTACAATATACCTTTTATAATTGCATGTGACCTTGTAATTGCTTGAAAGTTTGATTGCAAGCATTTTATAGCGTATTATTTTCAGGCGTTCAGTAAATTTGATAAATATATCAAAATAAGTCCTGTGGGACTATGAAATAGCTATTATTGGATAAGGAAAATATTTTGTTCATCCCTCCACTGGAACATCAACAACAATGTCAACAACGTATCGCCGTCGGCAATCGTAAGATTCAGAGTCGTAAAGATTCCAGGACGAGCTCAATAGAAAATGAATGAATGAAATGAATGAGTGTGAAGTACTGCCAATACGTATAGCGACTTCCGCTAGATCTAGAGACCTTTACTTCGATCTAGCAGCAATGACTTACATTAGCGGTTTTGTTTTGAAATTTCAGAACAATTTCGAAGTGATATTATAATTATGGATTTTGCCAATTCATATTTCTAGTGGTATTTATCATGTCTTACATCTAACAATATATGCTAGCGGATTTAACTTCAATTGGTAACCCTCCCTCTCGAGTCGGCTCCAAGAAAACGATAATGGTGGCACTTTAGTAAACAGGTGATAAACAAAACCGCATGCGTATCGGTTTGGTGTTTCAGTATTATGGTAAGTTGGCTACCTACTATTGTTTATACGATATAGTAAGTAATGATAAGTAAATTATTATATATTATATAAAACAAAAACAAAATTCCTGCAAAGCACAGACAGAGAGAGAGAGAGAGAGAGAGAGAGAGAGAGAGAGAGAGAGAGAGAGAGAGAGAGAGAGAGAGAGAGAGAATGCAGAAACTGAACTGAAGAAAGAGTGAAAAAGATATAATACAGAAATATTACAAGCAAATAAATGAAATAGAGGGATTAGTTAGAGAAAATAATAATGAGAAATACATAATACGGATGAGGAAGAGGGAAAGCCAGCGAGCCAGAGAGAGAGAGACAGGAGGAGTGAGAGAGATTAGAGAAAATAGAGAGATTGCAAGCATTTTATAGCGTATTATTTGCAGGCGTTCAGTAAATTTCTTACTGTAATACAAACAATGAAAGATTGAATATTTGTACTTGGCATTATATGATTGTGGGGAACAGATGTAGGCCTACCGTATATATTATTTTTTCATATATATGATACATATGTAACATTGTTATATTATCACGACACTCTCTCTCTCTCGTCTCTTCCTCTCTGGGTCTACCCATACATTAATAATTGCATGTGACCTTGAAATTGCTTGAAAGTTTGATTGCAAGCATTTTATAGCGTATTATTTGCAGGCGTTCAGTAAATTTCTTACGGTAATACAAACAACCAAACAACGAAAGATTGAATATTTGTGCTGCACATCCCTCATACGAAATACCATTCCCACCGTATAGAGAGAATACAGAAACTGAACTGAAGAAAGAGTGAAAAAGATATAATAATATAGAAATATTACAAGCAAATAAATGAAATAGAGGGATTAGTTAGAGAAAATAATAATGAGAATTACATAAACGGATGAGGAAGAGAGAGAGAGAGAGACAGAGTGCGCGAGAGAGGGAAAGCGAGCGAGCCAGAGAGAGAGACAGACAGACAGGAGTGAGAGAGAGAGAGAGAGAGAGAGAGAGAGAGAGAGAGAGAGAGAGAGAGAGAGAGAGAGAGAGAGAGAGAGAGAGAGAGAGAGAGAGAGAGAGAGAGAGAGAGAGAGAGAGAGAGAGAGAGAGAGAGAGAGAGAAAGAAAGAAAGAAAGAGAGAATACAGAGAATACAGAAATAAGGAGAAATAAGAGAAAAATAAGACCGATTACCGAAGGAATAGTAGACGCGCGAGAGGCCGAAATCAGGCCAAAGCGAACGCAACCGAACACGCCCGGGAAATAGACCAAAAAGTACCTCCTCTTCCTCACCTCTTCCCACCCTCCACACTCGCTCATAACATCCATAATAGACTTATATGGGGAGACGAAGAGTTGCTCTTTCCAAAAATGATCGTTTCGTTCGCATTGGAGCCATAGTAACGGCGCTAGGGCGAGTGAAATTGAGCGAATATTTCGGGATTATGCCCGCTGAGCGGTACAGTGTAAAATACCTTACCACCCGCTAAATAAGGGTTAAGATACCTTACATCCTATGGTAAATATCAGTAATCCATAATCAGTAATCATTTCAGTTTGGTTTGCCTATCTCTTAATAAAAATAATAATATTATTAGTAGGTTTAGGGATATTTCTTCGAGAGGCCGGTCTATATGATCTGTGCCCCATGAATATTCTTTCCTCTCACTTAAACAGTAGGCTACCATAGTGCAGTTGGGAATATGAACATGATTAGATTAATATCCAGTATTCGAGAATGGATAATAAGTCGTAGGCGTGTGCATAAACCTTTAACCGTCCTGGTGGTGTAATGGTTAAGGTGGCAAAAATATGTGTGTGATAACCCGGGTTCGAATCCCGGTGGATCATATATACTTTAATTAATTTCATTGGGGGTGTGGTGGTGAGATTAATAAAAATAATATTATGTCATATTTAGTAGTAGACATAAGCTTGGTGCTCCCTTCTCGCAGCTGTCCGGTTCAGGTGTTCCTTCAGGCAACGTCTGAAGGAATACAGTGTTCTCTTTTCACGGACTGACTGGGGTAGGTCGTTCCAGTCTTTGATGGCAGTGAAGAAGAATGTTTGCTTACCCTGTCCTTGGATTCTCGGGACCTTAAAATTAAACATCCTGTTTCTTGTAGTGATGTACACCCTATGTGGTGGATTGTGTTCTTTTATTTAATAATTTTCATTTTAGTAAGCGTTATTTCCACATAGCGATTTTGATAATTTAATTTGACTTTATATTGTCCTTGTCCCAATTTAGGTTTGTTTAGTTTGCAAGTTTTACATTTTAAATTATGTCCACTCCTCTCATTTGCTTTAACAAAATCACTCTTAAGATACTCTGGAGCTCTGTCATAGAAAATGTTGAAGGCATTAGTGAGCCTGATTTGTTTGGCCCTGTCAGAGACATTGAGCATACCTAGTGACTGAAGTTGTTCCTGGCCAACATGTGATCTGGGTCCTAAGTTCAGTATGAACCTAACCATTTTATTTTGAGTGAGGTTTTTGAGGTTTGGCATCCTCTACCCAACCTTAGCCGTTTCTGTTTGTCTCTTTTACTGTCCTACTTCTCCTTCCGGGGGCAGGAGGCTAGGAATCCTCCTCCCCATATGAAATTTTTCTACTCAACGAGACAAAGAAAGGGGTGAGGGAACGTGAAAGTGGGTCCCGGACCCTAAGAATTGAAACTTTAAAGGTTTCTGTTCAGGCTCTGTCTTAAATTGGCCGCTCCCAGCAATGGGGTATGTGCCTGAGTATATACATACATACATACATACAGTATTGAGAAATACCGGTAAACCATAGTGTAAGTATTGTAATAGTCAATGGCCCAAATCCCAATAAAATTAATGAAAGCAAGTGATTCTCTATAAACAGGTTTGGATGGTTTGGGTATATGGAGGAGATGGATGATACAAATTGGGTGAAAGATGCAAGTCTGTGGTGGGAGCGGCATCAGGGGTAGACCTAAAAAGACATGGGATCAGGTCATATGATCTGATCTTGAAACAATATGCCTGACAAGTGGAGCAACCCTTACGGTAACCCCTTCAGCACCATGACTTACAGTTTCTTACAGTAGATCCTCTGGAAAAAGGCAAACTAGGCCTGTGTATCCAGCTCAGTGCCAGTACTTGCACTACTGCGGTCGTTCACGGTGTTGGTGGCGGCAGTAGCAGACGCAACATTTTTACTATTCTGTATTTTTGCTTTATAATCAAACTTCAAATCATGTCTTCCCCATGCTTTATCAAGATTACTTTCAAACTTCCATATTGATTCGGAATCGACTACATACTGGGGCAGTGCGTTCCACTCATTTACCACTCTATCACAAAATGAGTTCTTTGCCTTTTCAAGCCTATTTCTTTCTTTGTAAATTTTCTTGGAGTGTCCTCTCGTTCTTGTTCCCTCCCGTATCAAGAAGATACCTTCACACACATCCTCATCATACATTCCTGACACTATCTTAAAAGTCTCTATCATAACCCCTCTCTTTCTCCTATATGCCAGTGTCGGAAGCCCCAGTGTCCTCAACCTCTGCTCATAGCCCGCGTTCTTCAACGTTGGTACTAGCTTGCTAGCTCTCCTCTGCACTTTCTCCACTGCTTCTGTATCCTTTACCATATATGGAGCCCACACCTGGTTCGCATATTCCAGGTGCGGCCTAACCAGCGCTGATTCCTGAAGATTTCTTCGTCAAGTGACACAAATGTCCTCCTTATCAGCCCTACAATTCTATTGGCTTTGTTTATCTTTTCCGCTAAATGTTCTGAGAAATTTAACTTATTGTCTATCACTACTCCTATATCCTTTTCTGCATTAACTTCCTCCATCGCTTCGTACATACTGTATCCTACCTTGTCTATCTTGCTTGTCCCAATCTGCATGTACTTGCGTTTTTTTGGATGAAAAGGCATTAACCAATGTTCAGGCCATCCCTTCATGCCCTCCAGATCTCCTTGAAGCAAACCCACATCTTCCTTACTCCTCACTCTTTTATACAGATTAGTGTCATCCGCATACAGGTATATCTCACTTCCATTAGTTATAACTTCAGGTAAGTCGTTGATAAATAAAACGAACAGTAGTGGTCCCAACACAGATCCCTGAGGAACCCCACTTGTAATTTCCCTCCACCCCGAGCCTATTCCATTCACCAGTACAGTACCCTCTGTCTCCGATCTTTCAGGAAGGCTTCTATCCATTTCACACATTTCTCCCCTATATTATAGCTTCTAACTTTCTCTATCAACCTTTTATGTGGGACCTTATCGAAGGCCTTCATAAAATCAGAATATACCACGTCTATAACATCAGCATCCTCCAGAATTTGCATCCAATCATCTACCACCTTAATTAGCTGTAATACCGTCGACCTCCCCGGCAAGAATCCGAACAGTCTCCCACTGAAAAGTTGGTTTGATTTCATATGCTCCATTATTCCTTCTCTAATTACTGTTTCCATTAGTTTACACACAACACTTGTCAAACTGACTGGTCTATAATTTCCTGGGTCATTTCTCTTTCCCTTCTTAAAAATAGCTGTTATGTTCGCCTCTCTCCAGTCCATCGGGATTTGTCCTGTATTAAAAGATACCTCAAATAAAAAATTTAACGGCTCTACTAACATCTCACCTCCTTCCTTTATGATGTATCCCACCCAGTCCCGGGGACTTACTTCTGTTCATTTTTTCTATAGCCCTTCTTATTCTAGCATGGGAGAACTCTATTAGTTCTAGTGCCGGTGCCTGTAATTTTAACTTTGATTCTGGTTACCATTAGATGATTTTATGCAGTTTAAGAAGGACCTATGTTACAAAGAGGTATAATTGAGATTGTATTTACCCATTTGAGTCGTAAAGGTCCATTATACACTAAAGAAAATTGTCTAATAGTAACCAGAATATGATGAAAATGATGTAATGGTGGTGAAGGGGTTAATAGGGCTGCCTGGAATGTTGCCAGTAGGATGCGAGACTGAAACACACCTAGTGTGGACAACTTGGTTTTTAAAATTATGTATGCATAACTCTTTGATTGCGAAAGATCCTTCCTAAGCAATATTTAACACCTTATTGGCGGGCTAGACGGTCTATTTATATGTACCGCCCAGCGGGGTGTTTTTAGCCAAAATAGGGCTGTTTACGTGATCATTTTCATGCCTAAATAAGACCCAGAGCGTAAAACAAGTATCTATCCCTGAAAGGGCATAAACAGAGCTTTCCAATGACACCACAACGATCCTTTTATGACCGCTAGTTTTCTTGCAACAACCGCGCAACACGAGTGCAAAAAGCATGTAATTCGGTACTTTCCCCATACAATTCAGTATGTAGCGAGTGAGAGAGGGAGGGAGGAGGTGGGATTCGTGTCAGTAGGTTCGCCGCGGTGGTCTGGAGCAGTCATACGCTCGCTACTCTCCTGCCACCACTTGTCTCTCTCTCTCAGCAACATTACGTGCTGAAAATGCCACACGATCTATGTCGCGCGGCGCCAGATAGTCCAAATTTATTATACTCGACTTATGTTGTGGGCCGCTAGTTAGGGGTTAATTTAAAAAGTTAACCCCTTCAGTACTGGTGAAGTTTTTTTTGTTTTATTTCAGCTGCATTTGTACGATTTTATGAAGCATAGGAAGGATAGGTGGTAGCTAAAAAGGATCAATTGAGATAGTCTATAGCCTTTTCATGGGTAAACGTCCTTCCTAAGCTGAATAAAATCGTCTAATAGTGGTCAGAATATAATGAAAAGGAAGTTACCGGTAATGAATGGGGCTAAAGTAGAAAAACTGAATTACCATACTGTACCTTGATCTTGCAGCTGTGCCCTCGTGTTGTTCAATAACTGGTACCCGCAGTCTTTGTTGTTGCTGGCTTTCCACTCCCTCCTCTTTGAAGGAACTGCTACATCAGCCTGCCAAACAAATAACTGTTCAAAAGTAATCCTAAGGCAAAATTCTTTCTTTTTGGTTATTATTATTGTTTTAATTTAAAATGTAAAACTTGCAAACTAAACAAACCAAAACTGGGACGATACAAGATAAAGGTAAAATAACTTATCAAAATTGCTATGTGGAAATAACGCTTACCAAATTAAACAAAAATTTATGAAATAAAAGAACACAATCCACCACATAGGGTGTACATTACTACATGAGCAAGTTAATCTGTTTCCCAAGCAAACTAATCGCTGACATAACAACGCACTATTGTCACATTCAAGGAATTAGTCAATTTGGGAAGTCTAGGACGTTCTGGTAAATTTTACTAAACTCTACATGAATAAAGAAACTAAAATTATTGTCAAAATGTTCTATTAAAATCAAATTTGCAACTTGACAAGACATTAACAATAGTACAACATTTATTCTAAGTTCCAACTCTACCTCCGGATATAGGCTAACAGCCTATAGATTCAATTGCTCAAAACTGAACTCAGGAAGTCTTATTCCAGATGGCGAGTGAGACATTGAGACCGTTTGAGTGTTGCAACCGGCTTGATCAACGGCTTACCTTCGTCGACCTATGAAGCCAGGTTGTCCCCTCATGGCCAGTTGCAACCCTAACTTCTCAAAGCTACATTGCCACTGTCTCGCTGCCTCATCTTACAATCTTAGACACCTCTCTCTCTCTCTCTCAAACACCTCCTATTGAGCTGTTTACTAACTAGGAACTGCTCCCATAGCATATTTTGAACATGGGAATATGCACACAAAGCGAATTGATTGGAAACAGCGATGATATTTTTATGGCGTGACGGTGGGCTTTGTGATGTACAGCACAAATTCCATCTCAATACCTTCCCATTGACACATTGGTACAGTATTTAAATACTAGACCTAACGATTACCAGTCCAGTAGCAAGACCACTATACCACACCTTTATCCACATTGGCAGTGATGTATGTATGTACAGTATATACTCTGGCAGTTAGAGGTGCATGGGGGCGGTTCGTTCGTGGCCACCCCTTTGGGGATCACAGAGTCAGGCAATAGATAGAAAGATAGATAGTTTTCCATTTGTTTTCCTTTTTCTTTTTTATGGGGGTGGCCGACTCGAGACAGACTGGCAGTGATAAAATTGTTAAAACAATTTCACAAAAAATGTCCTTCTCATATTCATGGCCAGCTGTAGACGAGTTCTAGTATGGGGCTAATAGGCTCTAGTTAAATTAATTACTTATGCCTAATACCCTTATCTCTTCTAAGGATGTACTTTCTGCCCTCTCTGGGCTTAATTATAATGTCGTCATCAAAACAAGTACTGTACAGCAATACCAAAAAAGCGTATGGATCAGATGGTGTTCCTCTTGTTGTACTAAAAAACTGTTGGGTAAGAGGTATCCTCACCAGGATTCGAACCCATTCACTCCAGGTATATTTGGGAGAGTCGGGCACCGTAACCACTCGGCCATGAGCGGATATAATCGTATATCACTTAAACGAGTTGGCGGGGGCGAAGCGTAAAAATAGTCATGGTCGAAGTCTAATAAACTCACCGCGTGTTCGAAGGCATAGTCCTCCACGAGACTAAAAACTTGGTTCTTCAAATAAGAACTAAGGTTGCTTTCCTTATATCCGCTCATGGCCGAGTGGTTACGGTGCCCGACTCTCCCAAATATACCTGGAGTGAGTGGGTTCGAATCCTGGTGAGGATACCTCTTACCCAACCTGTCGTACATAATCGTACATAATTGATATTTGTCATTTCAGAGAGGTTCCATAATAGTATCAGGACGATTAAAAATCGTATATCACTTAACTGAGTTGGCGGGGGGGGGGGGGGGAGCGTAAAAATAGCCATGGTCGAAGTCTAATAAACTCACCGCGTGTTAGAAGGCATAGTCCTCCACGAGACTAAAAACCTGGTTCTTCAAATAAGAACTAAGGTTGCTTTCCTTATATCCGCTCATGGCCGAGTGGTTACGGTGCCCGACTCTCCCAAATATACCTGGAGTGAGTGGGTTCGAATCCTGGTGAGGATACCTCTTACCCAACCTGTCGTACATAATCGTACATAATTGATAAAAAACTGTTCTTCCGTGCTGACTCCCTGCCTAAGCTAACTCTTTCGTCTCAGTTATTCCTCCAAAGTCTTCCATTCTTGCTGGAAGTTTGATAATTTATGTGTAATCTAGAAAGAGGGATAACACTTATACAACATAAAGCAAGTAGCACAGTATATGCCACAGGCTATTAGAAACACATGGAGACTGGCAAGGACAAGTGATAGAAACTTAGAATTACAGTTTCTGAGCCAAATCCTCTGTAAATTCTAGCTGAGGCCTAGGCTATTGCCGATACGGGACCCGTGTTGATATTAATAATAATAAGCATGTTACTTATTTCTCATAAGCGCCAATTTTTCCGAAGAATTCACTAGCGCTCGGAAAGAGAAAGAAAAAAGAACAAAATCAATGCATCAAAAGAAGGCTTATATACAACACACATTTAACAATCACTAGCAGTGGCAGAACAGCCTAAACTCTATAGCCATCTGTCATGACACCTCTCTCAAGATCATAGCTTCTCTCAAAGAGAAAAGTCTTAAGTTGTCTCTTGCAGCATTCAACAGAACTCAGTTGTCTCATGGACAGCGGCAACCTGTTATACAACCTCGGAGCCATGTAGGAGAATGACCTCTCAAAGAAAGAAGACTGCTGGAAAGCCCTTGGTTCATCAAGACGAAAAGGGTCATTGTCATGACGCACAACTACACCATGGTGTGCCGGTGGGTGCCTGAGCAGCTCCGCAAGGTACCTAGGCTCACCAAATTTGAGAACCTTAAAAGTCACCAAACACAACTTAAATTCTATTCTTGCTCTTACTGGCAGCCAGTGCAGTTCTATGTGAAGAGATGTAGTAGGAGTTCTAGGTGGAACACCAAAAATGAGTCTCGCGGCCCTGTTAAGAACAGACTGAACTTTCTTTAATATAATTTGGAAGACCCACCAACAGGGCATTGCAATAATCAACACGAGAGAAGACCAATGAGTGAACCCACGTCAGGAGGCAACGTCTGGTTATAAACGGCTTCACCAAATAGAGATTTCTGATGTGCAAGTAACAACTTTTAACTATCTGGTTTACATGCTCTTTGAAATCTAATCGGGAGTTCACATATACACCCAGATTTCGAACAGAGTTGGCCGGTCGCAGCTGAGATCCACCCACATTGATGGAGAGGGCACCTACTATATCATCAGCTCTTCTATTTCCTCGGATGATGAGAATATCAGTTTTACCATCATTTAGTTTAAGTTTTCTCGCTCTCATCCACTTCTTGATATCAGACATCAACAATTCCATCTTACTCCGTATATCAACTATATTTGTGTCATCTGTCATCTGCATAAAAGTGAAAGGTGACATTATGTGCACGAAGCAGAAGAGATATAAATTATAAATAGGATAGGACCTAAAACTGATCCCTGCCACCATACTGCAGGGGTGTCGAGTCCGAGACCATTTGATTTACCATCACACTCTGGGATCTACCTGACAAGTACGACCCAAGAAGCAAGAGAGCGGAGTCACGCACACCACAATCATAAAGATCACCCAACAACAACTCGTGATCCACTGTGTCAAAGGCCGCAGAGAGATCAAGCAAGACCAATAGTGAGGCCACACCATTGCAAATGTTCTCAACTAGATCATTAGTTCATTCTGTGGGGGCGCTCGTTTATGGCCTTGGCCTTACTCGGGGCCTTGGGGCTGTTCGGCCAGGCAGCTTGGGGAACAACAACAACAACTAGATCATTATGTACTCTAATCAATGCTGTTTCAGTTGAATGATGCTGTCGGTAAGCAGACTGAAAAATTGGGATAGTTTCATTCTGCTGAAGTAGTGGTTGTAATTGGTCAAGTATTGCACGCTCTAATATCTTTGATATGAAGGACAGGTTGGACACAGGACGATAGTTCAACATGTTCTCAACATCAAGTTCAGGTTTCTTTAGAGTAGGTCGGAGTAGTGCATGCTTTTCAGAATGTGGGAAGCTACCTTCAGAGAAGCACTTATTAATTATTTTGGAAATAAACTCAACTGTGTGATCATAGACTCTTGGTAGCTTGGAAACATTTATGGGATCCAACGGGCAAAATGTTTTATTGAGGTTTCTTATGTAGGACGAGATCATGTCCACCTCTACTGAGTGAAAGGATGAGAGGACATTACATACATACATACATAAAATTTTAAGACTGAGTGTTCCACACATAAGTGCAGTTTCAGTCTCTTGTCCTAATGGCGGCATTCCAGGCAACCCTGTTAAGGGCTGCTTCACTTGTCAAGTTCTTGGATTTGAGATCGGCGCGTATAGTCCGATCCCAGGTCTTCCTCGGTCCACCCCTTGGTGCAGCTCCCTCCACAATCACAGACCTGCATTTTTTCACCCAATTTTGTTCATACATTCTCTCCACATGTCCATACCATCCCAGTCTACTTGTACGCATCACCTCGCTAATACTCTTTATACCTAAACGTCTCCTCAGCTCAACATTTGTTATTCTATCCTGTAGCCTGGCCCCACACATCCATCTCACCATTCTCATCTCATTACGCTCCATTCTGTTGACATCCTCTACTTTAACGGCCCATGTTTCTGAGGCATACGTCATTGCACTTCTAACACATGAGGCATACACCTTTCCCTTAAGGGGGAGAGGCATTCTTTTCATGGTCAGGATTGGCATCAATTCTCTGAACTTCCCCCAGCCACACCTAATTCTAGCAACAGTGGCAGCCTCAGCCCCACCACCGGCAGAGATGGTATCTCCTAGGTAACAAAACTTGTTCACCAGCTCCAAAGACTCATTTCCAAAATTCACAGCCACAGGATCATCACTTAACACAAGCTCGCCTTTGCACACTACGCACTCAAATTTCTCTATTTCTGACTTATCCTTCGGCAGGGGCCCCTTTATTCTACTACAGCGCTTACTCCCATGGTGTACCCAACATCGACAGATGCTACATTGAATTGAGTTAATGCCCACTCCCTTTCCACACACTGCACATGGGTATGCACCGCTCTTTTCCACATTGCCTCGTCTCAAACTACAATGCATAACCTTGGTTTTGTTAATATTTACTCTTAAACCCTTGCTCGCCATGCCCTCTCTCCACTCTCTGAATTTGGCCTCAGCATCCTGCATACTGTCAGCTATTAGGACTAAATCGTCTGCATAAAACAGTTCCAACGGGAGTCCGCCTCAAAAAATTCTAGACAGCGCCTCCAAGACCATAATAAAGAGGAGGGGGCTTAACACTGAACCCTGATGGACTCCAACACGGACTGCGAACTCATCACTCAGTACACCCTTCACCCTCACCGAACTTCGCGAATCCTTATACATCTTCATTATCACACGCACCAGCCACTCTTCCACACCAAGTTTCCTCATAGCCCACTGTACAACATCTCTAGGTACCCTATCAAAGGCCTTCTCCAGGTCCACAAACACAAAGTAAAGATCCCTGCCTTTTAGTAAGTATCTTTCCTGTATCTGCCTGACTATGAAGATAGCATCGGTTGTACCACGTCCTGGCATAAAACCAAACTGCATATCATCAATAGAGATGCTTTGCCTGATCAAAGCCTCAAGGACTCTCTCACAGACCTTCATGATTTGGTCAAGCATTTTCAGGCCCCTATAATTTCCTCTATCTAGCGCATCCCCTTTTCCTTTGTATATATTTACTATTACACTTTTGAGCCAATCCTCTGGGATTTTCTCATCTTTAATAATGGTGTTTATCAACTCAGTGACTAAGTTTACACCAATCTCCCCTGAGGCTTTTATCATCTCAGCGACAATGTCGGAGCAACCTGGAGCTTTACCGTCCTTCATTTTATTGATTGCGTCGCTCACTACAGCTGGTGCTATCAAAGGAGGGGGCCCAAATATTGGTTTTTCGATACTAAGCTGTTCCTTATCCCATTCAAACTCTACATTTAGCAATCGTTCATAGTGTACCTTCCATGCTTCTCTGATTTCATTTTCTGCATACACAATCTTCCCATTATCATCTCTAACACACTGTTCACCTATAATATCCCTACTGTCATTTTTAACTCACCTAGCTAGGTTGAAGATCCCATTGGGATTGTCAGTGTTACACACTTGTTCGAGGACCAGGTCCATAATTCGAGGACCAGGTCCTTAATGCGATTTTTAGCATTGTAAATAACTCTTTTGGCAGTTCGTTTAGCTGCCTGGTATTCCATGCTTTGAAGCATCTCCTTTTCTCTTTCACAGCATGTTCTACCTCATCGTTCCACCACCAAGAGGTCTTATTCCTGGGGTGACCCTTTGTTTTCCCACAGACTTTGTCAGTGGCAGCGATAAGGCTATTATTAGGAATGTGTCGGGGTTGGAGTACAACTGAAAGTTCTTCACCAACAGAAGCATCATCCAGTTCCTGTCTTATGCGAGTTATCTTGCCAGCAAAAAATGCCACAAAGTTGGCAGCCAACTCGGCATCGGGTACAGAAGGTCTTAAGCTGACTCTTGTTTTCCAAGTAAACTGTTTACAATTGAAGCCAACCTCCTCTGGTCGTTACCACATGAGTCAACTTTTCCCTGATAATACACTTTCTTTTCATCTTTGATTGTGTGGACCACAGCTCTTCTGGCTGACAGATATTGCAACCATGTAGAGTCTGTTTTATTTTTCCGCCATTCACGTTCAGCTCTTCTACGCGCTCTTCTAAGAAATTTAACTCGAGTGCTATACCAGGGTGAATCATCTCGTACTATGATTTTCTTCTCTACTTCTGGACAGTGATGATCGAACACTAATTTAAGTGCATTTCCATGTACCTCCACCAGCTCATCTGAAGTAAGGTTGCAAGTATCAATACTTCCCAAGTACTGTTTTACTTCACTGCTAGCCAAATTTTGGTCTGTATTTTTATAATTTCTAAATCTGATTACTTTTTTATGTGTGAGTGGCTTAGGGAAATCAAAGCTGAAAGTAATCAAAGCATGATCAGAGGTATTAGGGTCAGCATTCTCAACATCAACATCCAGAACACCACCACAACCCACAGGAGAGAAAACCAAGTCAAGGGTGTGTCCTAAGATATGAGTTGGGTGGGACACATGGTTTACAAAATTGTTCTGATCAGTCAACTCAAGGAACTCAGGAGAGAATGGCTTCAGATGAGGGCTGTCAACCCAGTAATTAAAATCTCCACATATCAAAAGTCTTCCGGTTTTAGCAGAAAATTCCTCGAGAAACTGCCCAAACTCTTCCATAAAACCCCTATCTGTGCCACGATGGCCAGGTCTATAGACAACTGCCATTCTTAGAATTTGTTGATGGAGTTTTATTTCCACTTCCAACAGTTCATAATAAAGAGGGGCTGGGTTATGGCTTATTTGCAAGATATTCACCAGAGATGTGGAGTAGACAACTGCCACTCCACCACCCGGATGATCTCCCCTAGGCCTAGGAACATTTATTATGGAATGGGTTTTAGGCAATGCCACCTGGATAATATTCAGATCTGACTCGAACAACCAGGTCTCAGTGAGACATAATACATCGAGGTTACGTTCATCCAAGATCTCGCAAATATGATCCATTTTGTTACGCAAGGAACGAACATTCAACAGACCCAGTTTCAACCGGCTCCCGTGTGCATTTTTCAGTTTTTTGAACCTACAAAATTGGTGTTTTCAATAACTTTATTTCTCTGAGCTGTCATTTGAGGACAATTTCTACTTGAGGCGAAATGATTTGGCGGCTCCGTAACTGATGTGGAGCTCATACAATTTATACATTTGGGGGAAGTCTTGTTGGTGCAGTCTTTTGAGTTATGAGTACCGGCACAGAAGTTGCATTTTGGATCCTCATTTTTCCGATAACACCTGTCACTGGTATGGCCAAAGCCCTGGCAATGGTAACATTGTGTTACCCAGAAGCGATCGTATGCACGACATCTCACAAGTCCAACATACACAGAATTGCCATCATCCACAATGGAAGAGCGTATTTCAGGTGACATTTTTACTACCGCAGTCTTTGTGTGTGCATCACTCTTTTGCTTGGTGAATAGCAAATTCATAGCTAAGCCATCGTCGACCAGGGACTTTATTCTTGGGTTCTTGTTGAGGATGCTGGGAATGATCTCATTATCCTCAGCGTCATTAGCAATGCCTACCAGAGTCATTTTTGGCATCATCTTCTTTGGTTCGGAGACACTGAAGGCACTGTCCACCCCAAACACTGATTGATGGCCCTTCCTGCGTCTTCTTTGGCTTTCTTGGATGGAAGTCGTACCACCAGTACACCTGAATCAGTTCTAGTTAACTTGTTAACCGGAACCGAAGCCAAAGCAGTCTCGATTGCCTTTGTATCTGGTGGGCTTACTGGCTCGGAGGATCGGTCTTTTGGCTTCACTACCAGGACCTGATGGTCCCAGACAGTTTTTTTCTTTCCACCATCTACCACCTCAGTGGTGCGTTTGGTCGGCTCCTTTTTGGTCTCTTCAAATGTTTGCTGAACTATCTTGGCAAACAAGGGAATGTCGGGGGCAGCAACTTTAGTCTCAAGGATATCCATTCTGTTACCAATACACTCTATCTCCACAGCCACCGCAGCAAGGGCACCCTTCACTTCGTTTACAATGGCAGTCTTCACTTCACCAACTAGGGCAGCCGTCAGGTCATCCTAGGTCTGCTGACTAATTGCTGCGTCCTTTGCAGCCAGGGGGGTGGTATCGCAAACAGTGCAGTGCCATTTAAATCCAGGTTTCTTCTTTGCAAGTACTCTGAGGTCCTCATCATCAACATTTATACAGTTAACGTGAAAATAGGTACCACACAAGTAGCAGCCCAGCGATTTGGCCTTGCCCACAACCTTCCCACAACTACAACTCTGCTTGCCTGCTGCCATTTCAGTGGAAGTAACCAATAATTAAAAACAGAAAACACCTGTATTTCGTATCTGATTAAAAATAAGAGAAAACCCTAGTTTAAAAAAAAAATGAAAATAACTACCTGGGACAGACCCCAGGTAGCGCCGTCCCCGTCAGTGCCACCACAATAGAAAAAAATGTAAATGGAAAAGAAAAAAGGGAAAGTGGTGTCTGCAAGGTCACCGCGGGCAGGTGGGGATCGACTTGGCTACCCTTTGGGGGTAGCCCAACCGAGATGCGTGGAAAGACCATGCACAGGATGGCAGATGTGTGTGGTGCAAAAACTTTAACCAATTTTGTACACTGTTTTGAGCTTATAGCAGTGACAATACAATTTCCACGGTACTCAGCAAGACCCTATTGGTTACGATACTGCCACTGCGCAAAGCTGAGTCCTATAGGTTTATTCTATCACATACTTCATTGCTATATAAAAATTATGTCATAACTGTTAGAAATGCATTATACTGTATGGGATATATTAACGCCCCACCTAAATAGCTCATTAGAGAGATATGGGGGCAATATCTGTCAATAATAATACTAGGTTAGGTTTGGGTTAAGGTTAATTAGATGATTTTTGCCATATAGGCTATAGACCTACTGTATCAATATTATTGGTCAAATAAACAAAAATTTAACCACCGCCGCCGCATCATTAAATTAAAGCAACGATTCGGTGATTCCAGAAATAAACTGAAATTCTACCCAATCCTCTAACCCCGAGATCCTTCCTCACGACCTCATCCCAGACCAAGGTCTTTCTCAGTCTAAAGATTCATCCAACCGCCCACTACCAACCGCACCTGAACATGTTTCACCCATTAATTATTAAGTGTTGTTTCCGCATAGCGATTTTGATTAGTTCTTTTGCATTTATCTTGTATCATCCCTGTTTTGGTTTGTTTATTTTGCAAGTTTTACATTATAATTAGGCCTAGATATCTGTGGTTTCACCTGGGCCAGTTGGACTATGGTCCATTCATTATAGGTAGGCAAGACATCGTAAACTCTAACCTCTGTAACTCAAAACGGACTAAAGCAAATGGGCTGTAAATTTCCACACCAATTCCTTGGCAGACCTTTCCCAAATGGTAGAAATATTAGTTTGATTACTCATCGTTTTAGATTTCTAGGAGTAGTTAAGAATTTTGGCCAACTTATAATGAACAGAGTAGAACTATTGAAGGCTACAACTCAGTCCCACGGGAAATAGGAAACCTGACAGGCATTACACCAGACAACTTCAAGAACAAACTAGATAAGTGGCTGGCTACAGTTCCTGACCAGCCTCCAACACCAGGATACACCAGCACCAGCACCAATTCCCTCCAGTCAGTGGTCCACAACATGAGAGGGGAGGAGCTGCCTGGGATCAGCGGATGTCCATGTTAGCTGTGTCCATCAAGACAAGATTCAACTAAGGTGAACTAAGGTGATTAATTCTAATTATTTACTGTACCTGTCATTCCCTGTATCCACCTCCACTCCTGTAGCAGTCTCTCTCCCAGCCAGGGGTCGGCAGGGGATCTTTGGCTTCTCTCCCGCTGCTGGTCAAAGAACTTCTTGTGGCCCCACTTGTTATCAGGCGTCGGTGGGGAGCGGTCTCGGTTCCTCTGGCCAATGCAGACCATATTGGGAGAATCTGCAAAGCAATTCTATGATAATGCTCCGTCTCCAATGACTATATTCAAATGATGCTCTAGCACTCTACAATTTAATGAAAGGAAGAGGTTAAATGAGGAGGATACAAAGTGTTTGGCCAGCGAAGGAGAAAAGTAAAGGAAGAAGCGCTGCACTAGAATATAGGGACCTCTACCAAGGTAGAATTCCGAGATTGAGAAATTTGTATGCATAGTACAGTATGCAAAGGTGAGTTTGTGTTTAATGACTGGCTCGAGAGTGTTAACTTTGGCAATGAGTCACTGAAGATGGTGGATAAGTTTCGCTACATGGGTGATACCATCTCTGCCGGTGGTGGGGCCGAGACCGCCACTATCACCAGAATAAGATGCGGCTGGGGAAACTTTAGAGAACTTTTGCCACTACTCACCATGAGAAGACTCCCTCTCCCCTGAAGGGAAAGGTGTACGGTACGCTTCATGCGTTAGAAGCGCAATGACCTATGCTTCAGAAACGTGGCCTGTCAAAGTGGATGATATCAACAGAATGGAACACAATGATATGAGGATGGTGAGATAGATGTATGGGGCCAAACTGCAAGATAGGATATCAAGTGAAGAGCTAAGGAGGTTAGGTATCAAGAGTATCAGTCATGAGATGCGTACAGTCATGGATGGTTTGGACATGTGGAGAGGATGGATGAATTAAGCTGGGTGAAAAGATGCAAGTCCATTAATGTGGAGGGAGCTGCACCAAGGGATGAACCAAGAAAGACGTGGGATCGGACCTTGCGGTCTGACTTAAAATCAAAGAATCTGACAAGTGAGGCAGTTCTTAACATGGTTGCCTGGAACGCCGCCATTAGGACGTGAGACCGGAACCGCGCTTCGTGTGGAGCACTCGGTCTTTAACCCTTAACCTCTGAAGTGCGCATGGGGGTAATTGGAAACGTCCCCCTGTGCTGACGTATTTGAGGTGTTTCCGTCACTAAAATATTCATTGTGCCATTAATAGCATTAATACTTATCCATATGCGCCTATTATGGGTTGATTATAAAGGTATTAACCTGAAACAACAATAAAACGAGTGAAAACAGCGTTTGGATGGTCAAAATCGGAGATATAGCCCGCGAGTTGTATAATGTATGGGTGAGGCAATCTGCTTTCCCGCCAATTTCCCCCAAGGCCACTGAGACACAGTCGATCGATACTCTGTCTCTCTCTCTTGCACTCGCTTGCTATCAGTGATGACCACACCCTCCAATCGGATTTCTAATGTTAGCACGAAAATATACCTCAGAATAAGGGAATAACAGGGAAAATAGGTGATAACTGAAGGAGAGGAGGAAAGTGGGGAAGGAGGGGAGGTAGAGGACTGAGATTTTGCATGGCCCAGGGGCCAAAAAAAAAAAAAATACAAAAAATAAATTTTTTTTTTTTTTTTTTTTTCGATGTCAAAAGTTGATTTTTTTTTTCTCTGACTCTTAAGAGTCTCCCCGCAGTGCGCCGGGGGAACTCTTAAGAGTCTCCCCGCAGCTCCCGGGTTAACTAGCGGCGCGCGACATGTCGAGTTAAAGAAACTGGCAAAAAACGGGTGAAAAATGGGTGAAAATCGAGTGAAAATGGGTGGAACAGTAATGAACCATACGTCCGACATCTGTGGCCTCCCGGCCCACACTTACTCCAGTTCCCCCACCGCACGGGAGGATGACAGTGTGACCAATAGTTCGCGAAAAGTGAACAATGTAGCAAAATCCGCTAAACTTCCATCTTTGAGGTAACACTGTCAGGGCTCCACGAGTGCTACGTAGCTGTATGTGGTGTCATTGTGTAGCGATTTCCGCCTAGTTTTCGGCACAATAGTTCCTTTCATGCTGATGGTTGATATAGCAGTCAGAATGGCCTGAAAAGGCCCAAAACGGCCACAGACCCCCCGCTAGACAAGGGTTAAATGTGTGTACAGTATGTATGTATATATATACAGAATCATTAAAATAAGTTTGTGAAAAGGTAGCTCGGATTTTCCATTTTTGAAAGTAATAAAACAAAAAAAAATCTGATTATCTAAGGTGAGTGAACAGAGTACTGTATAGTAAAGTACTTTGAAAAATTCAAGGCCTAGGCTATTGCTGATATGGAACCTGTGTTGATATTTGTGAGTCCTATAGGTTTCTTCTATCATATACAATTAGGTAAATACAGTAGGGTCCCGCATAAAACGAGTCTCGATTAAAACGACCGACCTAAAATATTAATATTTAATTTTCGATCAGAACGAATGTGATCACATAAAACGAGTCCGCCGCCAAAGTCGGGCAAATCCGAGGAGTTTTCATATAGAGCGCCGAAATATCGTACAAAACGTACGAAATATCGTACGCTTTCATATAGAACGCCGAAATATCGTACAAACGTACGAAATATCGTACGCTCCTGACGGAAATTTACGCTTCCAGTGAACATTGACGATATTGGGCCACCAAAATGCTGTGTTCACATAAAACGCCCTCGTTTATCGACCATATACTCGTTTTATGTGAGACCCTACTGTACTGTACTTCATTGCTATACTGTATATGTCATTACCGTTGGAAGGGTATTGTACTGTAAGGGATAATAACGCCCCACCTAAATAGCTCATTAGAGGGGGGTATGGAGGCAACATATGCCAATAATACTAAGTTAGGTTTGGGTTAAGGTTAATTAGATGATTTTTGCCATATAGGCTATACTGAATCAATATTATTCAGGAAAAATGCATCAAATTAAACAAAAATGTAACCGCAGCCGCCCCATCATTAAATTATAGCGACGATTCAGCGATTCCGGCAATATAATAAAATTTTACACTAGTCCTCTAACCTTGAGATCCTTCCTCACCCCCCGGCCAACTCAAGACATCATTTCAGGACCAAGGTCTTTCTCAGTCTACCAACTCATCAAAACCACCCAGGAGAGGAGGGAGGAGAATAGAATTAGCAGGGGAGGTGGAACTGGGTCAGGGAAGGGATGGAGGAGGAGGTGAACCTTGGTAGGAGGCAGAGAGGGAAGAGAAACAAGGAGGTGGATTCAAATATACTGTGCTACTACACTAATATAGATGGAATAAACAGTAAAAAGATAGAGTTAGATGATATATTAAGAAAAGATCAACCACAGATAGTCTGTTTGACAGAGACAAAGCTGCACCAGGACTTTGACAGCAACATAGTGTTTAGTGAAGGATATAATATATGGAGATATGATAGGAAGGGTAAAAGGGGAGGTGGAGTGGCAAAATTAGTTAAGAACCCTATGACAGCAAAGCACGTGGAGTTAAATAATGACAATCATCATCGTCATCATCTCCGACGCCTTGCTTCCCCCTGGGAAACCCCCACTAGAGGATGGCCATGACAGAAACATCTCCAAGCTACTTTGTCAAGACATGCCTCCTTTGCCCGTGCCACAATGCCCCTTCCACTACGTGGAAGTTTTTCTTCAATATATTTTTCCACTTTCTTTTCCCATACCATAGGTGATCTTCCACTACTAGCGGTTCCACTCACCTGACTCCCATATATCTTTCTTGGCATTCTGTCTTCATCCATTCTCTGAACATGACCATACCACCTCAAAGTACTTCTCTTTATCCACTCAACCACACCACAATCAATGCCCAAAGCCTGCTCTTCCATTCCAAAGGACTCGTACACTTCCCTATTACTTGGCCCATCTAGCCTATTCATGCCAGCTGCCATTCTGAAAAAGCTCATCTCCACAGCTCTTAGTTTGAAGAGGTCCTCGTCACTTGCCGTCCATGTCTCGCTTCCATACGAGAGTGTTGGGAGCAGCACACTGTTTCTCAGTGACTTTTTGACTTCCTGGCTAACCATTCTTCCTTTGAGAATACTATCAAGTTCTCCAATCACTTTTCTCCCTTGCATTTTTCTCTCTTTTATCTCACTCTCCATTTTACCATATTTGCATAGTACAGCTCCCAAATACTTGAAACTTTCAACCTCTTCTAGTACTTAATTTTTCAATTTTATTTTACAACTTTTCTTGTGTTCTTTCTTGATTCTATATTTTTCCTTAAAATCTATAGTTTCATGCATTCTTCTCTCAAACACCATTACCTTACATTTCCCTACATTGACCTTTAACTTTCTCTTTTCACATACCCTGTCAAAGTCAGTGACCACTCTCTGAAGTTCTTCAGCATTTTCCGCCAACAGGACTGCATCGTCCGCATATAGGCATGTTAAAATCTTCCATGTTCTTCCCTCTGATTCCAGTCTAGCTCCCACACCCATTGATACAGCCCTACATTCCCTAATCACTCCATCCATGTATATATTGAACAACCAAGCTGACATGACACATCCCTGTCTTACACCTACATTGACCTTCCCCGAGACGTTATAGACTGCAGCACCGTTGATTCATTTAAATTCCGCCTAGACAATTATCTCGCATCAAACCCGCGACTGACTGCGTTTGTAAATGAATAACTTTATTTTATCCTCCCCTCAGTTACTAACCCATATGTCCCCTACTAACTTCCTAGTCCTGCCACATTAGTGGCAGGGCAGTAGTTCCCTTTCCAATGTTCCCTTACCCACTCTAAACCACTGTTTGGACACTTGATCCTCAGTGTTTTGGAGGACAAGCAGCCTAGAAGGGTCACTAGATATGTTGTTGCTTGATTTCCTTTGTACCTTTGTACTCCTTTGTACTTCAAAACTTTCACTTAACTTATCCCCTACCTTCACATTTGCCATTGCATTCCTATAAAAAGATTTTACTGCCATTAGCAACTTTCCTCCCACACCATATACTGTTAACACATCACACAGGCCCTCCCAGTCTACTTTGTCGTAGGCTTTTTCCAAATCCATGAATGCTGCATAGAGTTTTCTGTTTTTGGCCAGATACTTCTCTACCAACAATCGCATTGAGGCATTGAGTTCTCGCATTGAGAACTGTAAATAATGACAAGGCAGAAATAATGGCAGTTGAACTCAATGATATAGAAGGAAAAAAGCTAGACATAGCAGTAGCTTACATGCCACCAAAGACCAGAGCATGGAGGGAGTTGGAGTTTGAGGAGATGGTAGAGGATATGATTCAGTCGTTGAGAAGATTGCTTTTAAGGAAGAATCGATTGATCTTGGTAGGAGATTTCAACTGTAGTGAGGTTGATTGGGAATCGGGAGATGCAGGGCCAAATCAGAGATCTTGGGGAAGTCGGCTAGTGGAGTTGGTTACGGAAAATGTACTTGCACAACATGTGAAGGAAAATACAAGAATGAGGGTAATAACGAACCTTCTAAACTCGATCTGATTTTTACAAAAGATCCTCACGAAATTAGTGATATAAACTATCTATGTCCTGTAGGTAAAAGTGATCACCTATTACTAAAATGGAAGTTGACCTCGAGTAATGCCAATAGATTAGACAATAGCTACATAAATGACAGATTAAATTATAGTAAAGCTGATTATGTATCCTTGAAAAGATATTTAGAGGGAGTAGATTGGGATCTTATTTTTAAGAAACAGGACGTACAAGGTAAATATAGTAGATTCCTCGAAATTTATAGAGTAGGAACCAATCTGTTTGTCCCAAGATATAAAACTGGAAATTTTACTAAGCAGAAAGATTGGTTTAATTTGCAATGCAAAAGAGCTTTGGGTAGGCGTGATGCAGCTTGGGCTAGATTAACCCTCCAGCCCCGGCTACGCATTACATAAATATTCCCCGAAACCCGGGTGTTTTGGCCGAAAAACGTCTAGGCTAGGCTACCGTATCTTTGTTATTCTGACTGCTTCCCGCATTCCCGTGCATCCCCAAGCGTAGCTGTGTTATTAACCTGCAGAATGGTGTTAAGTAGAGCTCTCTAAATCAACTGGTTCAGTTGTGATGATGATTTCATTGGAGATAACTTTATGGCAACAACAGCCACTTTACACTACTTTTCGATACTTAACAACAACATACAGGCACACACGAACAAGCGACGCTCTCCTTCTTGTGGCCGGAGATGCGGGGCGTCGGTCCAGCCAGCTGTTGTTTACATGCGTCGGACCACCAAGCTCACAGGCTTTCAACCACTGGGCGTTAAAGAGCCCTTCCGGGCAGCTATGGTATGCTTTTTTATGGGCGTTAAAGAGCCCTTCCGGGGTGTAGGGGTTAAGAAGAAGGAACACTGAGAGTAATCGGAATAAATATAAACAGGAGAGGAATAGATATGTTAACATAATTAGGCAAGTTAAAATGAACTATGAGAAGAACATAGTAAATAAATGTGAAAGTGACCCTAGATTATTTTATAAATATATAAACAGTAAGTTGAAGGTAAAGAAACAAATTACTAAATTAAGAGTTGATGCTAGGACGTATGAAAATGTATCGGACATGTGTGAGGTAATGAATAACAAATTGGGGTCAGTTTTTACTAGAGAGGAAGGTTTTGACGAACCACAGGCGGGAGTACTGGAGAGTGGTCTTAGTAAGATTGAAATAACTAGAGATGAGCTGTTATCTGCGATGAGAGGACTTGAAGTAAGGAAAGCTATGGGACCGGATGAAGTGTCTGCCTGGGTTTTAAAGGAGTGTGCAGAGCAATTAGTGGAGCCAGTGAGGGACATAATTCAAGCTTCCTTAGATAAAGGACAGGTTCCTGTTGAATGGAAAAGAGCTAATATCATTCCGATATACAAGAATGGAAACCCTGAGGACCCTCTAAACTATAGACCAGTTTCACTTACTAGTATTGTATGCAAGATTTGTGAAAAGCTAATTAGGAAGAGATGGATGAAAATGTTGGAGAGAAAGAAAATAATAACCCCAAAGCAATTTGGATTCAGAGAAGGGACATCTTGTGTTACCAGTTTGCTATGTTATTACAGTAGGGTGATAGATGTACTCCAAGAAAGAGGCGGATGGGTGGACTGCGTCTACTTAGACCTTTCCAAAGCATTCGATAAGGTACCACATAAGAGATTGTTATCTAAGCTTGAGACGCTAGGATGTGTCAGGGGGAGTTTGCTGAAATGGATGGAGAGCTATTTAACAGATAGGGAAATGAGGACCAACATTAGAGGAACTTACTCATCGTGGCGGAAAGTTGAGAGTGGTGTGCCGCAGGGATCTGTGTTGGCACCTCTCATGTTCCTTATGTACGTGAATGACCTGCCGATAGGCATAAACTCTTACATTGTATTGAGTATTGTTCACATGTGTGGGGAGGTTCCTCTCACACTGCTCTCCTAGACAAAGTTGAAAGGAAGGCCTTTCGTATCATTAACTCCCGTCCACTCACCAACTCTCTGCAATCTCTCTCTCTCCGCCGCAATGTTGCCTCTCTCTCGCTATTCTATCGCTACTATAATAATCAGTGTTCCTCAGAGCTATCCCAGTGCATACCACCTCCTTTACGTAGGGCACGTGGTACCCGTCTTGCAACTCAATCCCACCCCTACTCTGTGCAACTCTCCAACCCAAGAGTGAAACGTTACTCTCAAACTTTCTTCTACTCAACAGCTGAGCTCTGGAACTCTCTCCCAGAATCAGTCTTTCCCTCTTCCTATGACTTAAATTGCTTCAAACTCCGTGTGTCCAGGCATTTTGGCTCGAACGTCCCTTGATTTTGGCCCTGTCACTCTTTCAACTATGGGGGAGGCACTCGCTATAGGCAGTTATGCCTTTTGCCTCCCTCAATCACATAGAAAAAAAAAACAAAAACAAAAAAAAAAACATGTCAATGTTTGCAGATGACGTAAAAATTATGAGACAAATAACAAATAAAAGTAGTTGTGAGGAGCTGCAAGGGGATTTAGATAAAATATACGAATGGAGCACCAAGTGGAAAATGAAATTTAATATAAGTAAATGTCATGTGTTAAATATGGGAAGAAGTGTGAATAGACCAAATTGGGAGTACAGGATGGGAGATAATAAAATTAGCAAGGCCGAAAAAGAAAAAGATTTAGGGTTGATTATACAAGATAATTTGTCGCCAGAGAAACATATTAACAAGCTCTTAAGCGGAATGTATGCAATGGCCGGGAATATGAAAGTTGCTCTGAACTATTTGGATGAGACCATGGTAGCGAAAATTATGAAGAGTATGATTAGACCAAGATTGGAGTATGCAGCAGTGGTGTGGTCCCCGCATCTAAAGAAGCATATTCACAAGTTAGAAAGAATCCAGAGAGCAGTCACTAGATTGGTTCCAAGTCTCAGAGAACTGCCATATGAAGGGAGGCTAGACAAATTAAATCTACCGAGTCTAAAAGAGAGGAGAGAGAGGGGAGACATGATAATGATGTACAAATGTACCCGGGGGCTGGAGAGGCTGGATAGGGAGGATATATTAATTATGGATACAGGAATAACTAGAGGCCACAGCTACAAAGTAAAAAGACCTACCTGCAAGAACGATATCAGGAAGTTTAGCTTCCCCTATAGATGTATTGACAAATGGAATGGGCTGGAGGAGGAGGTGGTAGGGGCAAGGAACATCCATATTTCAAGAAAAAATTGGATAAAAAGTAGACTGAGAGACGGGACAACACGAGCTTAGCTCAACTCCTGTAAACTACAATTAGGTAAATACAATTAGGTAAATACAGCAACAGATCTCCTCCAACCCTATCTCAACACACTACATGGCTGGTGCACTACAAACAGACTTAATCTAGCCCCAGCCAAATCCACCGCAACCCTGCTCACAAGCTGGACAGAACACGAATACATTCCTCGACTCACCATAAACAACACACCCCTAACACATACACACACACCCAAAATCCTAGGAGCAACATATGATACTCATATTGCATTCAAACAGCACACCACAAACACGAAAAAGAAACTGACACCCAGACTTAACGCCCTCAGGTCACTTGCTCACACAAAATTTGGACACAACAAAGAAACCACCACCACAGTTTATAAACAATACATAAGATCAGTGATGGAATACGCAAGTCCAGCCTGGGCTTTTAACCTATCTGAAACACATCACAAGACCTTACAGACTATTCAAAACAAAGCCCTAAAAATCATTACTGGCTGCACAGCTACTACACCCACAGATCACCTACATCAAGAAACCAAAATCCTCAAAGTCAAAGACCATCTGGACATGAGAGGCACCCAATTTTCTGGCAGCAGCCTCTACGAACCAACACCACCCACTACACTACATGGCAACACCCACAGACACCAAGAAATATCAAAACAACACCAGCACACGGTATCACACAAATACTGTCCTCTCTCCCTCCCTGCCCCCCCAAACCAACATCCAGAAGCACATCCATACTCATATCTCTCGCCGATCCATCCACTCACTCACAGACAACACGCAGCTGCAAGCACGATCTCCCGAAATCCATCCTTCCTCGCGAGGACAGAGTCCACCTGGCCAAGCTGAGATGTGGACACCATCCAGCTCTTCTGAGCTATCAGAAGAGACTGGATGACTCCGTCGTCGACACCTGCCGGGATGTAACACAGCACCCCACACCATCAAACACATCATAGAAGACTGCATTTCACACAACCACTTACGCCAACAACACAATCTACACTCAATGAGAGCTCTGTGGGAAAGCCCGATCGCGGCCATGGCCTTCCTCAGGGACTCGGGGCTGTTCGGCCAGGCAGCTTAGGGAACAACAACAACAACTTGTAGCCACACTTGCAGACAACACGTATTGTTATTGTTCAACTAAAGATCGGCGGCATTGTTTTCGTGTCAAATAAATGGCATTTCATAGTACTAATAGACTTAATTGGATAGGTTGTTTTATTACTTACCAGTAATGCTTAGAAGTGTTGAGTACTCATCACTAGGGAGTTACGAGGGTATAATCCTGCGTAGCGGGAGTAATTATATCTCAGGAATTTGGCCTCGTTACGGTATATATATTTTTTTTTTGTACTGTACTTGTACTGTACAGTATATCTATGAATGTTACGTCGGAGATGGTTAGAAGTGGAAAATATACTGAATAAATTAATGTTTACAGAGTATCTCTGGACTCACTTTCTACAATTTCCCAGATGATGGACGACGAGTGGTGGTGAGTTGAATTGTAAACTGATATTCTATTGGTCAATAAACTGGGTGTGACGTCACGAACGATGTTGGCATATGAATGGTTGTTGCGGGAGTACGTCACTGTACAGGTGTTTAGACGGTGACGTCACAAATTCTCGCGATATTTGAACGGCTGTAGAAATACACGTCAGTCCATATATTGAGCCTCTTTTGTTTCTCAATCCCTCTACGACGTCACATTGATTCATTTATTATTATAGTATTGTCCTTGGTGTTTATAAGATCTCGGAGTCGGCCATATTTGAAATATTGGAAGTGGTGTTCAATGAATAGTGAAGTGTTTTTGCTTTATGAAAACACCTACATCTTCTATTTAACGGGATTATGAACGGAGCTTCCAGCTGCATTGTTTTAATTTGGATGCAGACCATTATTCTCTGCTACACCAAGGGTAAGGGTTTTATACCGGTCATTATTTGGGTCCAAGCCTAGGCTACGTTTACCACGGAATCTTTAATGTATATCCTCAATACAGACTTATTTCCTTCACTTACCTCGTCAATAATAACCCATATAGGTGCAGAGGGCATGAATTATATCAAAGAAAAAGTGATGTTGAAACATTATCTGCAATTTAGCCATGTTGATCAACTCTTAGCCCACTTAATTTAATAGTGTGGTACAGATCTACAGTACCGGTATTTAGGAGGTGGTTTCCGTTTGTGGATTTGTTTTTTTTCACACGAGTACCGTATTATGACATAATTAGTGCACTGCAATTCGCATATTGATATTCAAACGGTAATTGAATGACCGAGGTTAGTCTGATTTATATTGACTAACCTCGGTGGGTTATTTTTTACCTCTACATACACATACATACATAAAATTTTAAGACTGAGTGTTCCACACATAAGTGCAGTTTCAGTCTCTTGTCCTAATGGTGGCATTCCAGGCAACCCTGTTAAGGGCTGCTTCACTTGTCAAGTTCTTGGATTTGAGATCGGCGCGTATAGTCCGATCCCAGGTCTTCCTCGGTCCACCCCTTGGTGCAGCTCCCTCCACAATCACAGACCTGCATTTTTTCACCCAATTTTGTTCATCCATTCTCTCCACATGTCCATACCATCCAAGTCTACTTGTACGCATCACCTCGCTAATACTCTTTTACTCTGAGGTTAGTCTAATATGTATTTGCTGACCATGAATCCTCCGAGGTTAGTCTAATATTTATTTGCTGACCATGAATCCTCCAAGGTTAGTATAATTTGTATTTTGTAGTTGCTAACAGCGGGGTGTGGGGGGCGGCAGCCCCACTACGGACACTAGGTTAGGTTAGGTAACTTAAGTTGGCTTGTTTGGTTAGGTTAATGACAATTTAAGAGCATAAGAACATTGAAAATCTAGTGTCTGTTTGGTAGGGGTTTAGTGTTAGCGGGCTGTTTATCATGAATCCTCCGAGGTTAGTCTAGACCTAATTATTATCCCTCGATTTATATAACCTAGTTAAAACACTTGGTTCAACCAGCGGGGGTGTGGGGGCGGCAGCCCCCAACCCTAATACTAGAATAGGTTAGGTAAGGTTGTTAGGTTAGGGTAATGTAAAAAAAAATAATATATATACTGTATATATTATTTGTTGACTAAGAATCATCAGAGGTTAGTCAAATTTGTATTTGCTGACCTTGAATCCTTCGAGGTTAGTCTGATATGTAGTTGCTAAAGTGGGGGTGTGGGGGCGGCAGCCCCCACTACGGACACTAGGTTAGGTTAGGTTTATGACAATTTTAGAGCATAAGAACATTGAAAATCGATAATTATAGAGAATAGTTACATACATAATTTATTAGGGACAATGAAGGTCTATGGAATCCTTATACTGTACTCATGTATAATCCACTGTGGTAGAATAATGTTGATCACATTTATAAAACACGATATTAATAGAAAAAAAACGCCCATTCTAATCAATCTCAGAGCTCTTTCGGACATCATCACTGTTTACAAACGCCTTCTTTAGGCAGTATTATCGATATTTACCCCCTGCTGGCAACATAGATGACGAATTCAATAATTCATGGGGGGATGAGGGGGGGCTTTGCCCCCTTCAACCCATCATGTATCCAACATTTGTATTATAACTAAGACCATGAAAACACTAATTTCTCAAAATCTGGAGGGAAAACATGAAAAATAAGGGTGCGAGCCTATTCCCTATAATTACCCTCGCAGTTACGCTAATTAAGTTCGCGTCTCATTTTACTGATACCGCTCACGAGTGTAGTGTGGTAGGGTCCAAATATATCACTTCATCTTGCGACGATACCGCTCTCGCAGATTGACCGTACCGTTCACGAGCCAAATACGGAGGAAGGGGGCTTGAATACTTAGTATTGATAAATAGAAACGCTTTCAATATCAATACGCAAATTACAAAGTGCACTAATGACATTATAATACACGTTGTGTGAAACATATTCACCGCTGATGTCAAATTAAGCGGGTGTAATGACACCATGTTGGCCGAGGGCTGGAATGAAGTCATCGCTGAGGCCCGCCTTGGCTGATGACGTCACGATAGTCAACAACCAATCACAGGTAAGGATACACAACGTCTTGGCTTTGTTGTTGTTGTTGTTGTTGTTTTTGTTGTTGTTGTTCCCTAAGCTGCCTGGCCGAACAGCCCCGAGTCCCTGAGAAAGGCCATGGCCACGATCGGGCTTTCCCACAGAGCTCTCATTGAGTGTAGATTGTGTTGTTGGGGTAAGTGGTTGTGTGAAATGCAGTCTTCTATGATGTGTTTAATGGTATGGGGTGCTGTGTTACATCCCGGGCAGGTGTCGACAACGGAGTCATCCAGTCTCTTCTGATAGCTCAGGAGAGCTGGATGGTGTCCGCATCTCAGCCTGGCCAGGTGGACTCTGTCCTCGCGAGGAAGGGAGGATTCGGAAGGATGGATTTCGGGAGGTCGTGCATGCAGCTGCGTGTTGTCTGTGAGTGAGTGGATGGATCGGTGAGAGATATGAGTATGGATGTGCTTCTGGAAGTTGGTTCGGGGTGGGCAGGGAGGGAGAGAGGACAATAATTGTGTGTGATACCGTGTGCTGGGTGTTGTTTTGATATTTCTTGGTGTCTGTGGGTGTGTTGCCATGTAGTTTAGTGGGTGGTCTTGGTTCGTGGAGGCTGCTGCCAGGAATTGAGTGCCTCTCATGTCCAGATGGTCTTTGACTTTGAGGATTTTGGTTTCTTGATGTAGGTGATCTGTGGGTGCAGTAGCTGTGCAGCCTTTAATGATCTTCAGGGCTTTGTTTGAATAGTCTGTAAGGTCTTATGATGTGTTTCAGCTAGGTTAGAAGCCCAGGCTGGGCTTGCGTATTCCATCACTGATCTTATGTATTGTTTATATACTGTGGTGGTAGTTTCTTTGTTGTGTCCAAATTTTGTGTGAGCAAGTGACCTGAGGGCGTTAAGTCTGGGTGTCAGTTTCTTTTTAATGTTTGTGGTGTGCTGTTTGAATGTCATATGAGTATCATATGTTACTCCTAGGATTTTGGGTGTGTGTGTATGTGTTAGGGGTGTGTTGTTTATGGTGAGTTGAGGGATGTATTCGTGTTCTCCTGTCCAACTTGTGAGCAGGGTTGCGGTGGATTTGGCTGGGGCTAGATTAAGTCTGTTTGTAGTGCACCAGCCATGTAGTGTGTTGAGATAGGGTTGAAGGAGATCTGTTGCTCTTTTTGGGTCATGGTGTGTGCATGTGAGTGTTATGTCATCTGCATAGGAGGCTAAGTTTATTTGGGGCGTATTGGGTGTAGTTATATCGTGCATGTACAGATTGAAGAGTGCGGGCGATAGGACGGATCCTTGTGGGACTCCGTTTGGAAAGTTTCTGATTTTAGATGACTGACGGCAAAAGATACGTGTGCACATCTGCCTGCTAGGAAGTTGGCCAGCCACCGTTTTGTGTTGTTGTGCATGTTTGTGTTGTAGATTTTGTTTGTTAGGTTGTGGCGGGGGATGGCATCGAAGGCTTTACTAATGTCGAGTGTGGCTAATAGTGATCTGTGTGGTGGTCTAGCTGAATTGATGCCGTCGAAAGCTCTTTGTGTAAGGTCTGTGAGAAGAGTGTTTGTGGAGTGCAGTGGCCTAAGCCATGTTGTGTTGGAGCTAGGGGTAGGTCAGGTGTAATTAGTTGTAATACTAGGCGTTCCATGACTTTGGAGGGGGAGCAAAGGAGTGTGATGGGGCGGTGCGAGGAGGGTAGCGTGGGGTCTTTGTTGGGTTTGGGGAATGTGATGATGATACCATGCTTCCAAATGTCTGGTATTGTGTGTGTGAATAGCTGTAGTTTGATATGTTAGTGAGTGCTTGTATGCCTTGTGGTCCCAGGTGTCTGAGGTGTATGTTGCTTATGTTGTCTAGGCCACAGGCGGGTGAGTGCTGAGATTGTTGATGATATGCTTTGTCTGGTGATTGGTGAAGGGTGTATAGTCAGGGTCTGTGGGGAATTGTCTCTTACGTCGGATGACACGTCGGTCGTCTTTGTGAGGTTTTAGGTGGCTGACATGTGAGAAGTGATTGATGAGAGTGTTTGCTTGTTGTTTACATGAAGGAGTAGAGTCTGCTGTTGTGATTGCAGCATGTGATTGTGTTGTGTTCCTGTTGGAAAGTGTGATGCTGTTTAGTGTTTTGAATAGTTTTTTGGGGTTTGTTTTGTGATCAAGTGTTTGTAGGAAGTTATTCCAATTTAGTTTTTGTTGTTCTTGTATTTTGTTGTTAGTTTGGGTGTTGAGTGCTTGAATTTGTTGTGTGATGTCTTGTGTGTGGGTGCTGGGGAGTGTTTCAGTATGTCGCGTTGTCTGATGAGGTTTTGAATTTCTGGTGTGAAGTTGGGGTTGTGTCTTTTTCTGTTACCTCTTGGAATGTGTTTCTTGTCAGCGTTTTGGATAGTTTTATTGAGTATGTGTACAGCATTGTTGATGTTAGTGATGGGTGTACTGTTTAGAGTTGTGAAGTGTTGTTCTGTCTCATTTGTGAATGCTTCCAGTTAGCTCTTTATAATTGGTGTATGTGTGTTTGTGGCTAGCTGGGGTGAGTCTGGTTTTGGTGGTGATAATGATCGGGAGGTGGTCAGAGCCTAAGGTTCTGACCACCCTCCAGGATGTTGTGGGGGCGAGTTCTGAGTTCTTGGCTTTGTTAATCAACATGGCGAATCTAGTTAATCGCCGTGTTTCAACCCCTCTCTTTCCCTGATATATTTCATACCCTCCCCACCTATCGGGATTAGTATTGTTGAGGTAAGTTAAGAAAATAACTAAGAGATATTAGGATATAAATCAAGATCCTTAGGTAAATGGGAAAATAAAATACGGTTACTCCCGCTACAGCGGGGCTGTTCGGCCAGGCAGCTTAGGGAACAACAACAACAACAACATAGGATCTTACCGTTACGAGTACTGTACTAGGCTATGAGGTCCGAAAATCAAGTGGAATTAGCGAATGTGACCACCGATCAGAGCACTGGTAGACGGAAAATGGCTCCGTCAGCCGTCTTTATTATTTCGGACCATTGGGATTTTCGGACTATCCGTGTTCGGATTACAGGACTTTTACTGTAGTTATTTACTGTACCTTTGTCTTCACTGTAGCCACCTCCACTCCTGTAGCAGTCTCTCTCAGCCCGGGGTCGGCGGGGATCTTTGGCTTCTCTCCCGCTGCTGGTCAAAGAACTTCTTCTGGCCCCACTTGTTGCTGGGAGCAATGGAGGAAATTAGAGAAAACAAATATAAGATTTTGATAGGAGATTTCAATTTCCCAAGGATCAACTGGGCAAATTGTACTAATCCAGCAGGACAGTGTAGCCTGGAAAACAAGTTTATAGAGAAAGTGAGAGATTGTTTTTTAATGCAACATATTACAGAGATGACAAGATATAGAGATGGGAAGCAGGGGAGTGTACTTGATTTAATTTTTAGCAATGAGGAGGATATAGTGGAACATGTCAATGTGGATAGCCCTATAGGTCGTAGTGACCATGCCTGTATAAGTTTTAGTTGCAATATTAAAACAGAGAGGGATAATAGAAGCAATACAAATATACATATATGACAGAGCAGATTATGAGCTGCTGAGACGGTGTTTGGACATTGACTGGGGGGAATACTAGAACGGTGAAGATGCTGAAGGAATGTGGAGGAAGATTAGAGTCAAACTGGAGGATGCTATATCCAAATGTGTACCAGTAAGGGAATATAAGGATAAAAACAAAATTGAGGAAAAGAATGAACCCCAGAATTACCAATGAAAAGAAAGCTGTGGACTGTGAAAAGAAGAAAGAAACAATTGTGGGATACATTAAAAGTGTTAAAAAAGAACAGGGGGTCTAGTATAGAAGCTAAAGTAGTGGATTTGGAATGTAGACAAATAAACAATAAAATAAGGTGGGAGACAAGGAAAGGGGAGAGAGAGATTGCAAGAAACGTGAAGGATAATCCAAAAATATTTGGAAGTACATTCAGGAAAAGTTAACAAGAAGAGTAGGGATCCCAGAGCTGGTAGGGGGGTTGGATGATGGGAGTAGAGCGGAGACTGATAAGGAGAAAGCAGAGGTGCTGGGGAAATACTTTGGGGGGGTACTAACAGTGGAGTCGGATGATGCAGTGCCTACTATTCCCATCAAACAGGCACAGGCACTAGAACTAATAGAGTTTTCCCATGCTAGAATAAGAAGGACTATAGAAAAAATGAACAGAAGTAAGTCCCGGGACCGGATGGGATACACCCAAGAATCATAAAGGAAGGAGGTGAGATGTTAGTAGAGCCATTGAAAATGTTATTTGAGGTATCGTTTAATACAGGACAAATCCCGATGGACTGGAGAGAGGCGAACATAACAGCTATATTCAAGAAGGGAAAGAGAAAATACTGCGAAATGACCCAGGAAATTATAGACCAGTCAGTTTGACAAGTGTTGTGTGTAAACTAATGGAAACGGTAATTAGAGAAGGAATAATGGAGCATATGAAATCAAACCAACTTTTCAGTGGGAGACAGTTCGGATTCTTGCCGGGGAGGTCGACGGTACTACAGTTTATTAAGGTGGTAGATGATTGGATGCAAATTCTAGAGGATGATGATGTAATAGACGTGGTATATTGCGATTTTATGAAGGCCTTCGATAAGGTCCCACATAAAAGGTTAGTAGAGAAAGTTAGAAGCTATAATATAGGGGAGAAATGTGTGAAATGGATAGAAGCCTTCCTGAAACATCGGAGACAGAGGGTACTGGTGAATCGAATAGGCTCGGGGAGGAGGGAAATTACAAGTGGGGTACCTCAGGGATCTGTGTTGGGACCACTACTGTTCGTTATATTTATCAACGACTTACCTGAAGTTATAACTAATGGAAGTGAGGTATCCCTGTATGCGGATGACACTAAGCTGTATAGAAGAGTGAGGAGTAAGGAAGATGTGGGTTTGCTTCAAGATGTGGAGGGCATGAAGGGATGGTCTGAGCATTGGTTAATGCCTTTTCATCCAAAAAAATGCAAGTACTGTACATGCGGATTGGGACAAGCAAGATAGACAAGGTAGGATACAGTATGTATGAAGCGATGGAGGAAGTGAATGCAGAAAAGGATATAGGAGTAGTGATAGACAATAAGTTAAATTTCTCAGAACATTTAGCGGAAGATAAACACAGCCAATAGAATTGTAGGGCTGATAAGGAGGACATTTGTGTCATTTGACGAAGAAATATTCAGGAATCTCTATACAGCGCTGGTTAGGCCGCACCTGGAATATGCGAACCAGGTGTGGGCTCCATATACTGTATGGTAAAGGATATAGAAGCAGTGGAGAAAGTGTGGAGGAGAGCTAGCAAGCTAGTACCAACGTTGAAGAACGCAGGCTATGAGCAGAGGTTGAGGACACTGGGGCTTCCGACACTGGCATATAGGAGAAAGAGAGGGGATATGATAGAGACTTTTAAGATAGTGTCAGGAAAGTATGATGAGGATGTGTGTGAAGGTATCTTCTTGATGTGGGAGGGAACAAGAATGAGAGGACACTCTAAGAAAATTGACAAAGAAAGAAATAGGCTTGAGAAGGCAAAGAACTCATTTTGTGATAGAATGGTAAATGAGTGGAAAGCACTGCCCCAGTATGTAGTCGATTCCGAATCAAGAAGAGAGTTTGAAAGTAATCTTGATAAAGCAGGGGAAGACAAGATTTGAAGTTTGATTATAAAGCAAAAATACAGAATAGTAAAAAATTTGCGTCTGCTACCGCCGCCGCCAACACCGTGAACGACCACAGCAGTGCAAGTACTGGTACTGAGCTGGATACACAGGCCTAGTTTGCCTTTTTCCAGAGGATCTACTGTAAGAAACTGTAAGTTATCAGGCGTCGGTGGGCACTGGGGAGCGGTCTCGGTTCCTCTGGCCAATGCAGACCATATTGGGAGAATCTGCAAAGTAATTCTATGATAATACTCCGTCTTCAATTACTATATTCAAATGTTGCTCTAGCACTCTACAATTCAAAGAAAGGAAGAGGCTTAACGGGGAGGACACAAAAGGTGATTAAGCATTTCTTTCCCTTCGCTGGGCCGAAAATGGATGAAATAACTTTAAAAAATTACGCTATCTTTGGAAGTAGGAGGGCTAATCCGTGTACTTTCTATAAACAAAATTCACTCCCATACTATTTGTTTGGTAGGTAAGATCCTGTGTAGCGGGTAGAACTGTTTTCAGATGCCTATTTACTAAGAAACATTGAACAAAATCTTTAACTTAACCTAACCAAAACCTAACCTAGTATATTAGTGGACTATTTATGAATGCAAAATGTAAAAATATATTGTAACATTACCAAATTATCGAGACATAGGCCTAAATACAGGTCTACCCGCTTAGCACAGGATTATACCGCATTCCGCCACCTCTGACCCCCTTACGAAAATCTACGGTTACTCACTCCACCCCAACTGGATTTCTACCGTTTTACCCAACCAGCTGGGGTGTGGGGGTGGCAGCCCCCACCCATAACATTAGGATAGGTTAGGTAAAGTTGTTAGGTTAGGCTAATGTCTCTGAAACATTGTAAAATCTGTGTCACATCTAGATTGACAGACTTTTGTCAGAAGGGGCGGAATGCCCTTATAATCCATTTCCGCGGTAAATCTACAGTTATACTACCCCTCCCCCCTTCAAAACACGCCTTTTAGCGTGTTTTTGGATGGTTCAGCAGACGTGGAAACTGAAAAAACACGTATTTTGATACAAATTTATCACCAACCAGATACGAGTTTTCAGGTAGGGCTAATTTTTGTTTTTTTATTTTTATTTGATATACAATGTTGTTTAATACCGAGGACCGTCGCATTTTAGTATTTTAACATTAGCCTAACTAACCGAAAAACTAACTGTCTCTGCGACGGTCTAACCCAGCTCACGTTCCTGTTTAACGCCTTACGAGCGGGCACCGTCAGTAACTTCTACTACCCGCCAAGCGGGTGGTTTTACCCTAAACGACCTTGATTCCGTGCTCTTTTTCATGCATAAACAAGAGCCAGAGCGTAATACAATTATGTACCCCTGAAAGGGCGATAATTGAGCTTTCCAATGACACCAGAACCATCCTCTACGACCACGCGTTCTCTTGCAACGATCGTGCAAGACGAAGGAAATATTCCTAAAATACGGTAATTTCCTTACATAGCCTAATTCCCTGTGTAGCGAGGCAGAGGAATGTGGGTAGAGGCGGGCGGCGGGGCCCAGTGCTGCGCGCGGGGCCGTGCGAACGGTCAGAGCCGACCTACGCTCCTCCCACCGTTCGTCTCTCTCTCAGAGCCAATTTGCTCAAAATTGCACCACCGCCTAAAGTCGGTCCCCGCCACATAGGCCTAGTCCTTCTTCTCTAGACCGACTTAAGTCGGGGTCCCGCCAAACAAGGGTTAAGGGTGCGCGACGGTCTAAACACAGCTCACGTTCCCTTTTAAGGGTTCGCAAAGGTTTTTGATACTTCAATGTAGGCCTAGGCCTATCTATTTCAAGTCAAATATACATTTCCGCGCATCATCAAACCATACTAAGTCTAGCCTACTACAGTACTAATAATATTAACCAATTAGGGACAAACTGGATTTTAGGTCACGTATGGGATATATGCCTAGGCTAATGTTTTAAATGTATACTATAGCTTTGTCATAGAGTGTAGTCACCGCAATATATGTCTTTACCGCTGCATATTAAATTATTTTTCCTTAGACTTTGTGGGTTAAATAAGGGTGCTTTGCGCAGTGGCAGTATCGTAACCAATGAGGTTTAGAGGTCCTGTCATCTGCGTATAAGTACGGTATTGGTTAAAGTCTTGCTAAAACGCACCTCTGTAGCTTACCGTGACTAGTTACGGTAAGTAAGTCCTACCCCGCCTTCTCGAGGTAGCCTCGTTATTACACCGTCCTTATTTTAATCCTCCCTTTTAAATTTCTAACATTTTATTTTTGCTTGACGGTGGAACTAAAGGGGAGGGCGGGTGTGCTATTTTCTTCAGCAGCACACTTTGTTTTTTAATTTTAAATCCTCTTTTAATTTCCACTATAAAAATTATCCCCCTTGTAACTATATTTCTGTTGTCCCCTGTATATTTTTGTTCTCCCTATCTCTTTTTTTCATTTTTACCATGTGTTGTATGTTTTTTTACTGATCGTTGGTATCAGTTTTTAGTTTTCTTTTAGTATATTTTGACAATCCGGCCGCCCTGTTTGGAGGCATTATGTCCAGGCCCCAAGTCCTATGGGAAACAACTGTGCTCGGGTATGCTGCCGGCCAGGACCCCTCGGGGGGTGGAGGAACAAAGCAGAAAAGTGGTGGAAACGTCGTTTCGGGTGAAGGAAAGCGTGCTCCGTGTCTGTGCCTTCAATGCCAATGGCATAAATTATTTAGCAAGAGAGAGTGTCTGATGCGAGAGCTTAAAGATGGATGTGGTGGATGTTGTGTGGGTAGGTGAGACGCACCTGTTGGTTCTGGAGTGTGGTGAGAGAGTGAGCATGATTTGTGGGGTGGGGAAGGATGGGTTGTCTGGTCTGGATTGGATGCAGGTATAAACGTAAGAAAAAGGAAGGCCGTGTGGTAGCAGTAATTTTGTCAGAAAAGGTTGCAGCAAGTGTGTGAAAAAACTAGGATGCGTGGACTCAAGAATTGTATGGTTGTGAGTGCAAGATTGGGATAGATAGGTATACTTTTAGGGTGTGTCTATGCACCAGTCAACCAAGAAACTGGAAGATGCGGAAGAAAATAGAAAATTTTGGAATAAAGTCAATAAATGTATAAGAGAAAGGCAAGAGTGTACACAAGTTGTTGTTGTTGTTGCTGTTCCTCAGGCTGTCTGGCAGCCCCAAGGCCCGAGCAAGGCCAAGGCCCTTGCGCGCACAGAAATCCCTGCCAACCACAATAAAGCCTGGGTGACCGAAGCCAATCCATGGCGGGGAGCTGAGGAGGTGCGGAAACGCGACGGGAAACCAAAGCCCCACCCAGGGCCCTGTGCCCCTCAGCAATTATGAAGAGAAAGTTGAGGGGCAAAGGAAAGATGTGACGCTTTGGCTTCCATCTTGGTAGATTAGGAGTTCAATCCACGCAAGAGAGATCACTTGAGATCTAGAAAATATATAAGTAAAAGGAACAGTCAGAGTAAGCTATGGGTATGGCAGAGATCGCTCAGTTCTCACTCTGATAGACCAGCCCATCACCACAGTGTACACAAGTAATATTAGTAGGTGACATGAATGGTAGAGTTGGAAACGAGGAGATAGAAGGTATAGTGGGTAAATGGGGTGTGGAGGGTAGGAATATGAATGGTGACTTCCTTTTAGAAGTATGTGCGGAGAGAGAGATGTTTCTGGCCAACACATTTTTTGAACATCGTCACATTCATAGATATACATGGCACAGAGGTGAAGGTGAGCAGGAACAGAAATCTCTAATTGACTACGCCCATGATGGACTCCGGACTAAAAGGAAGCAATTTTAGATTCAAAAGCTGTAAGAGGTATGCTGACGGGATCAGGACCACTATACAGTGCTGACAAAAGTGAGGATGAAGGAAAGAGTGGAAATATGAGAGGAAAGAGAGAAAACTGACAGTAGAGGAGAATAAATGTGAGAAATTAAATGAAGAATGTAATGCAACAAAATACAGGGACATCTGAAAGAGACTATAAAGGACATGGATGTTATGATAGATCTGGGGAAATACTGTAGACGAAGTATGGAAAGGTACAAGAGACTCCATGATTAAAGCAGCTGAGAAAGTATGTGGGAAGAAAACCTTTAAAATGTCGAAGAAGAAAGGTACCGCATGGTTTAGTAAAGAGATAGAAGAAATAGTGAAAGAAGAAAAGAGTTCAGAAAAAGAGTATGCTGCAAAAGAATATACCTAGAGAAACTAGAGATGCGAGGAAAGAAGAATATAAAAATTTTAAACAAACGATGTGAAGAGGGCGATACAAGACGCTAAAAGGAAGACAGATGAGGACATATGGGAGAAAGAGTAGTGAACAGTTTCTGAATGACATGAAAGCATACTACAGAGCTGTGAAAGAAGCCAGAGGGAAGAAGACTGAGAGTGTCTCAGGTGGTAGGATGAGGGACATGAATGGGGAAGTGGTTAGAGGGTTGATGGTGTGGTGAAAGTATGGAAAGATTCATTTTAGTAGCTTAGCTGTAAAGAGTAGGGGGAAGGCAAAGATCTCATCCATAGGAATGGAGAGAGGTAGAATAAACAGGGTAGTTGAAAGCCAGATAAGCAGAGAAGAAGTAAAAGAAAGCAATCAATAGACTTAAAATGGGCAAAGCTGCTGGAGTAGATAAACATCCCAGGTGAAATGCTGAGATATGGAGGAGAAGAAGCTGTTGACATAATGCATAGGTTATGTAAATTAGCATGGGAAAAGGAAAGTGTACCAGAGGACTGGAGGAAAGCAGTGATAGTACCCTTGTACAAAGGGACGGGTAGTAAAGAAGAGTGTAAGAATTATAGGGGAATTAGCTTGCTTAGCATACCTGGAAAGGTACACGCAAGAGTAGTAACACAGAGGCTACAGAAGATAACGGATGACAAAATAGGCGAGGAACAGGGAGGTTTCAGAAAGGGAAGGGGTTGCGTTGACCAGATAGCCTCAATGCGATTGTTGGTAGAGAAGTATCTGGCCAAAAACAGAAAACTCTATGCAGCATTCATGGATTTGGAAAAAGCCTACGACAAAGTAGACTGGGAGGGCCTGTGGGATGTGTTAACAGTATATGGTGTGGGAGGAAAGTTGCTAATGGCAGTAAAATCTTTTTAAAGGAATGCAATGGCAAATGTGAAGGTAGGGGATAAGTTAAGTGAAAGTTTTGAGGTCAATGTAGGTGTAAGACAGGGATGTGTCATGTCAGCTTGGTTGTTCAATATATACATGGATGGAGTGATTAGGGAATGTAGGGCTGTTCAATGGGTGTGGGAGCTAGACTGGAATCAGAGGGAAGAACATGGAAGATTTTAACATGCCTATATGCGGACGATGCAGTCCTGTTGGCGGAAAATGCTGAAGAACTTCAGAGAGTGGTCACTGACTTTGACAGGGTATGTGAAAAGAGAAAGTTAAAAGTCAATGTAGGGAAATGTAAGGTAATGGTGTTTGAGAGAAGAATGCATGAAACTATAGATTTTAAGGAAAAATATAGAATCAAGAAAGAACACAAGAAAAGTTGTAAAATAAAATTGAAAAATGAAGTACTAGAAGAGGTTGAAAGTTTCAAGTATTTGGGAGCTGTACTATGCAAATATGGTAAAATAGAGAGTGAGATAAAAAGAGAGAAATTGCAAGGGAGAAAAGTGATTGGAGAACTTGATAGTATTTTCAAAGGAAGAATGGTTAGCCAGGAAGTCAAAAAGTCACTGAGAAAACAGTGTGCTACTCCCAACACTCCTGTATGGAAGCGAGACATGGACGGCAAGTGACGAGGACCTCTTCAAACTAAGAACTGTGGAGATGAGCTTTTTCAGAATGGCAGCTGGCATGAATAGGCTAGATGGGCCAAGTAATAGGGAAGTGTACGAGTCCTTTGGAATGGAAGAGCAGGCTTTGGGCATTGATTGTGGTGTGGTTGAGTGGATAAAGAGAAGTACTTTGAGGTGGTATGGTCATGTTCAGAGAATGGATGAAGACAGAATGCCAAGAAAGATATATGGGAGTCAGGTGAGTGGAACTGCTAGTAGTGGAAGACCACCTATGGTATGGGAAAAGAAAGTGAAAAATATATTGAAGAAAAAACTTCCACGTAGTGGAAGGGGCATTGTGGCACGGGCAAAGGAGGCATGTCTTCAACAAAGTAGCTTGGAGATGTTTCTGTCATGGCCATCCTCTAGTGAGGGTTTCCCAGGGGGAAGCAAGGCGTCGGAGATGATGATGATGAAATAAGGGTGGAAGGAAAAAATGGCGGCCATCTTGGATCAGCTGAGAAACTAATATTTTTAACTTTTTTACCGTATTTTTAGTATTTTGTCATATTCTATATCAATGCTAACCTGCGGGGGTCTGGGGGCGGCAGCCCCCAGGTTATGTTAGGTTGTTAGGTTAGGGTAATGACAAAATATGGTTTTAGGAGGCATGTTTTAATATTGCAAAACAATGGGTTCATATGAATTTGCAGAAGGAAAAAACACCTTAAAACACACTAATCAATGAAGGAACTGATGAGAAAAGGGATAACTCACCTGGTAGGGCCGCCAATTGGTAGCGCATGACAGGCCAAGGATTAGGCAGCCCAGGAGATAGCATGACACGCCAGTCAGAAGCAAACATTTGAATGTACTGGGGATGCTTGACAATGGGGTGACGGTAGTGTGTGTCGGACCAATAATATGATGGGGTAGTTTATCAGGGGTTGAGATGTTGCTAAAAAATGGGAAGGGGGATTTTATGGGTTGAAGAGTGAGTAGTGGAGGTGTTGGGTCAATTTAGATTGAATTGAGCAAGGGAGAGGGAAATTAAACTATTTCAGCTGGTAGGGAGTTCCACTGATGGATTATACGACAGGAGAAAAACCCTTTTCTTGCTTCGGTTTCTGTGTGGGGAACAAAGATCTTGTATTTATAACCTCTTCCTCCTTGGTGGGGGTGACATAGTGAACAGGTCATGGGGTTTAATGGGCGAGAGATTATGGAATATTTTGTAATTGAATAAGGTCGGTCCTCAACAATCTGCCTTAATTGAAAACAGGTTTAAGGTAGAGAGACGATCATGATAAGTGAGACTCGAGTGGTTGGTTACTTGTTTCGACCATCGACGTTGAACAGACTCTAGAAGAATAAGATCGCCTTGAAATCCAGTATTCCAAACAGGAGAAGCAAAGTCAAGCAAGGGTCTGATGTCGGAGATGAGGAGGAAGATCATAAAGGAAGGTGACCGGCATATGGTAGATTTAGTAGGTTTGTAGCTAGCCTACTCCTCCAGCTTTAGCCACAGTTTCTCAAATGTGTGAAGGGAATCTTAATTTAGTGTCTATGGTAACCCCTAGGTCTTTGTGTGAAGATACGTACTTACTTAAAACATTTCCATCTAGAGGATAGATAGCATTGTTTTGTAGCGCGAGTCCACGCTTAAATCGGAGATGGACACACTTGTTGGGTGTGACCTTTAGACCCCAAGAGGAGGGCGGGTAAGATGCTAGAATATTGATATTTTGTTGGAGGTCTTGAGAGCTTGATTGTGGTGACTTGCTTGGATGCTGGATGTAGAGTTTGAGGTCGTCAGCAAACAACTTGTAGGTAACAGGTGAGGACGGGGCTCCAAGGTAATTAACAAATAGGAGAAACAGTGGTCCAAGGACTGAACCCTGTGGAAACACCACTTGTAACAGGTAGGGCTCTGCTGTGGATGCCACTGATGGACACACTCATCGTTCGGCTGGTAAGGAAACTCTTAATCCACAAAAAAACAAATTACCTTACCTTAGTGCTAGTAAAGAGGCAAGAGTCAAAGCTCATAAGGGGTGCCTCTTCTCATTTTCCTTTCAGTCTCAAACTGGTCATATCTATTTTTAAACATATTTATACTTGTGCTGCTAACTACCTTTCAGTGAGACTGTTCCATTTATTCACGATTCTCGATTTAAAAAACTTATTCCGTTTGGTGGTTCTGTGACGGGGCTTCAACAACTTCATGCTGTGTCCTCTGGTCTCCATATGTTGTTCTCTGGGAGCTAGCTGCAGATAGTCTTCCTCACCGATCTTGTCAAAACCTTTTAGGATCTTGAAAGTTTCTATCATGTCTCCCCTTATCCTTCGTTCCTCCAGAGTAGTGAGACCCAGCTGGGCTAGTCTCTGTTCGTATGTTAACCCCGCCAGCTCTGGAACTATTCTTGTGGCTCTTCGCTGTACCTTTTCTAATTTCTTGATGTCTCCCTTGGTGTATGAAGACCACGCCTTAATACAGTAATCAAGAAGAGGTCGGACCAAGGACTTGTATAAAGTCAGTATAATTTCAGAGTCTAGGCAGGTCATGGTTTTCTTAATAAGTCCCAAGATTGAATTGGCACTCGCTGCAGCTTTCGCGACTTGCCTTGAGGGGTTTAAATTTTTGGCGATGATTACCCCAAGATCCTTTTCCTCTTCAGTTTCCTCCAAAGCTGTCGGTCCCAGTTGGTATTCATTGCCTGGGTTACTCCTTACGATGTGCATGACCCATTGCACTTTTCTTTATTAAATTGCAGTAGCAATTTCTGGCTCCATTGGTTTAGTATGTTCAAATCCTGTTGCAGAACCATTCCGTCATCGGCGCTCTTTATCCTCCTGTAGATTTTTGCATCATCTGCAAAGAGCTTGCCACTTGACCGAGTGTCCTCAAGCAGGTCATTGATAAATGCAAGAAAGAGAACTGGACCTAAGACGCTGCCCTGTGGGACCCCACTCCATACCTGTAGCCATTCTGAGTGATTGCCCCTGATGCTTTCTGTTGTTCAAGAAGCTTTGTATCCACTGAGAGATTTTTCCCACCACTCCAAGAGCTTCCAATTTTGCTAGCAGTCGACGGTGAGGAACAGTGTCAAATGCCTTTCTACAGTCAAGGTATACCACGGTCCACACTATCCCCATTATCCACAGCATTCTCTAAGTCCTCTAGGTACTCTAATAGTTGGGTCAGGCAAGACTTCCCAGCTCAAAACCCATGCTGCCAGCTCTTGAGTAGATGGTTGCTTTCCAGGTGGTCAACTATGTATTTTCTCAGCAGCTTCTCCATGATCTTCCAGGGGACTGATGTAAGGCTAACGGGTCGATAGTTCAAAGGAGTGGTCCTGTCTCCTTTCTTGAAAATGGGGCAGACATTAGCTTTGGTGCAGTCTTCAGGCAACTCCCCTGTATCGAGTGATGTCCGGTAGATCCTCCATAACGGGTACGCTACAGAATCCACACACTCCTTCAGTACCGTAGGGTGAACTCCATCTGGTCCAGGTGCGGATTCTGCTTGAAGAGTTCCAATCATTGTCTTCACGTCCTGGACAGTGAAGTTGCACTCCCGTAGTCCTTCTCCTTGGAATATGTTGTCGATGGGTGGTATGTTCCCTGCGCCGAGATGCCGATGGAGGACAGCTTGGTCAGTAGGGTCTAGGCTATAGACCTAGGCCTAATACAAAAAACACGTACGTGACCTAAAATCCAATTTGACCCTAATTAGGCCTAGTACCAACAGAATAACGACAAAATAGGGGTAGTATAACTGTAGATTTATAATTTGTTTAGGCTAGCTTGTATAGGCTAAGTGCAATTATAGAATTTTACCGTCATATCAATAAATGTGGGCCAATTTATAAGGTAGAGCAGAAGCCGAAGTATAAATCCATTTATTTGCCACCAATTATTTTGACATATTTGAAGACAGATATGGAATCTATATGCTCTAAGCATTATATTAAAATTAGTTTCAACCCTCGGCAAAAAAAACCTACATAAATCCCAAATATACTGTGATGGTATACTAATAATGGATTTGTTTGTCGTAACAGGGTTTTCAATGCGTCCTATAGGGACGGCACCGATTGCGTACCCCCCCCCCCGACTACACCATTTAGATTTGATAAGCGCAGAGATCTTCCACCAAAACATCCCCTACTATACCTGTCGGATATATAGGCTATCCAACGTATTATTTCTCAATGGTTAAGATACAGGAACCGCAACTGAAAGAGGTAGCAACTATTTGTACATGGTAGTTTTGGGTTCCTATCATCATATGCATCATTTCTAGTTAGACTTTTTATCTCGGGGGAAAAAAACCCCGAAATCTTGGGATTTTTCCTTTTTTTTCTTGGGCTTTGTTTATGCGTCATTAACCTAACCAAAAAACAACTAACCTAACCTAGCATAATCTATTTGCGCTCCCCACCCTCCATACCCATTTAGGTTAGGTCGGTTAGGTTTAAATACAAAATCCAACTCCCCCGAAAAAAAGAAAAACCCCAAGATTTTTTTTTCCCGCCCCGGGGATACCATAAAAGTAGGCTAGGCCTATTATTTACTGCCCATATAAATAGATAAGTGAAGCATATGATGATAGGACACCAAAAAACTACCAATGAAAGTTGCTAACTATATGGTTGCGTCTCCTGTTATGCCTCTCATTTTACCATATATTTCCCTCCCTTTTCCTTTAGGTTTTTATTCCTTTTTTTCCCCTTCCCCTTCCACTGTTTGTTACCCCCTCTTTCCCTCCCCATTTATTCCCTCCCTTTCATTGTTTCCCGCCCTCCCCAACTTCTGCTCTGTTTCTATGCAGCACACTACACAAGGTCCCAAACTAACCTTTACGCCGTCAAGATGTGTATCACCGCCAGATCAACGCAAAGAATTAAGTCCAACACCACCAAACCAAACACAACGCCAACATGTGCTTTTACATTATATGCGTAGGGTATACTTGATGTCACATGTATAATATATGCCAAAAATCCCCCCCGTACCTGTCTTTCCTACCCCACTTATGCTGTCCTAACCTAGAAGTCGTCACCCCACAAACATTTGGTTGTCCTTCTAAAGAAATCAAATATCGCTACGCGTGACGTACATCGTCCTTTCTGCTTCGAGTATCTATTCCGCCTTTTTATCCCAACAAATCCTAGAACCGGGGGCGTGCCCACTACTGGGACACAGGTTCGGTTACCAGTGACAAACCACAAACGAACAAAACAACCAGCAATGCAAACAGACCAACAAGAAACCCGGGCATCCGGGCTTGCTACCACACACAAAAACTAGACCAACTCGCAGACCTTATGACTCTGATAACTCATAACTGTTAAGACTCGAAACGCCAACTGTCCATGTGACTCGCCTGCAAAAATATGTATTTGTAGTATATTACCAACTTCATGTTCTCATACTATTAATTGAGTTTGTTAACCATCGTTCGTAATATACGTTAGGTAACATACATTGAATATATGAAAAACATCGAGATACGAGGCAAAGATTTTGATAGCGTCAAAACATAAGGGTAATAGGGACAAGGATTGAATGGAATCACGCTCTCGAAAAACGCACGTTTAGCCACTGCGTGATTTTCGAAGATAATGAGAAGGCAAAAAGAATTAGCACAACAAAATGCAGAACTTGAAGAGTGCGCTGGTTATAATTGGAAGAGTGGGAGGTTGCAACCAGCAGTTGTCAGTAAAATATTATAATTGTGAATACAAAAATAATTGAAAACATCTTGAAGCACACATTTTTTTTGAGATAGGCCTAGAAGAAAATATTTATGGTGTAAGAAAAATCATTAATAAGTAAGGTTTAATAGCACACACACAAGTATGTGGGGGGCTTTACTATGGCAGAGAGCAGTCGATCAATACCAGGGATCCAAGACGAACCCCAGCGTCACCTGTCAAAGACCCCTGCACGGTTTGGGACACGGACTGTCAACGAAGGGCAGGAGGAACTGCAGTGCCGACAACTGCGATATAAATAGGCAACAGCGTATTTGTGACACAGGTAAAAACATTTTCAATTTTTCATGCTAGGCTACTATGGTTACAATAGGCTACATTTTCAATATTTGTAACCCTACATTAAGTCTACCATTTTTTTTATCTTTTTCTTATTATTATTTTTTTATTTCAAGAATGACCCCGTGGAGATAGAAAACTGAAGAGGAGGTGAAGTTACCTCAACAGATGCCATCCTTACAAATAAACCGACATTGAAGGGTGGCACAGACGAGGCTGAACAGCAAGGCACCCGGAAGAGGGAAACCTTACACAAGTTTATATATTGGTTCCTTTCCTGCACAGTGCAGCTGCAATAGTTTTCCCCTCCAAGACCCACGTCGAGAGGTCTCTATGGAAAAAACGGTAACCTGACGGTTTCGACCGATCAACGATGTCAGTAAGTTTTATTTTGTTTTTTGTAATTTTTCCTTCAGATGAATAGGCTAGTGTTGTTTTATACCGAAGAGGAGCGGAAAATAGCGATTACACAGTATCCAACAATCATAAAACACGCCCCCACTAGTGGGGAGGGCTATGAGTAACTTCAGGGAAAATGAGGAGTTAAAAGCGTTAAAAATTACAATAATATAGCAATTTTGTTTGTTTGTGATCTTAACAACTTGGCTGGCGGGTTTTTCCCAAATTGCAAACCCATTTAAAAACCATTTGTGATTTGTGAATACCCGATTGTCCAACTTTGACGAATAGCTGGCTCTGGGTGGATTTCACGGGGGGGGATGTGTGTGTTGGGGGTATGGTTCCCAATTATCTTAGAGAAATATAGTCAAACTTTGGGAAAACATTAGCCTAATTCCTTCAACACATTACCTAAATGGTGATGGGATGGTTTATCAGAGTGAGAACTTGAGCAATCTCTGCCATTACCCATAGCTTACTCTGGCTGTTCCTTTTACTAGATATTTTCTAGATCTCAAGTGACGGCGTCTCTAACGGTGGATTGAACTCCCAATCTAACAAGATTGGAAGCCAAAGAGTCAACAATTTTCCGCTTGCCCCTTAAACTTTCTCTTCATAATTGCTGAGGGACACAGGGCCCAGGTGGGGGCTTGGTTGCACGGGGCGGTTTCGCCCCCCTCAATCAGGTCCCCGCCATGGAGTGGCTTCGGTCACCCCGGCTGTTATTGTGTGTGGTCGGCTGGAGGAGGGTTCTGCTGGGGGGTAGGTTATGTCCTTGGCCTTTCTCGGGGCCTTGGGGCTGTTCGGCCAGGGCAGCTTGGGAGAAAAACAAGCAAACAACAACAACCTTACCTAACCTATCCTAGTATTATGGTGTGGGGGCGGCTGACCCCAACACCCGAGGTTGGGTTAGCCTAGACTAGTTTTTTTTTGTTTTTAATGGTCTAGGCTATTAGCCTAACCTAAACAACATTACCTAACCTAACCTAGTATATGGGTGGGGGATGGGGCGCCCCACACCCTCGCTGGTTGGGTTAGTTTTTTTTTTTATGTGCTATTAGGCGAACTTAACAACCTATACCTAAACCAACCTAGTATAGGGGTGGGGGCAAGCCGACCCCCTACACCCCCGCTGGTTGGGGTACTGGCTGAAAAAATTATTGTTTTACAGTATGAATAGGCACCGGTATATGAATTTTAGAGTTTTTGTTTTTTTTCTCCCTTATAATACATTTCAGCTCTTAATGACATATATAGCAATGATGGAGTATATGCTCTACCGGGGAATATTAGGCCTAAAAAGGTCGATGGGCTAAGACTGGCGGTCCAAAACATCAGTATAACCGAAAAAAAATGAGCAAGCGTCGACGGAAAATTCTATAAGTATCTGGACCCAGCGAACGTCTAGAATGTGGAGACAGTTTGCCGAATGGGATATATCAGCCTGTCAACTTCTGCGACAAGCGAGCCATGTGAATGGACCCATACTATGATTTTCTTTTAAAACTCACTGACCATATAGGCCCTACTATGATTTTAAAATTCGTACATGTAGGATAGGCCTAAAAATTGTGTAAATAGACTAAAGTCCTGTATCTCGAGTTTTTCCTTAATAGCCTATTATCTCGAAAATCAGCGCAGTGTCTTAACAGGTTTCGGACCATTCTAAAACCATTCAGTGCACTCAAGCGGGTCGCTTGGGTTAGTGACTAGCGTCTCGGACTTCCACCAGAAGGCCCGGGTGCGCGGGCCACGATAGGAGCATTAAAGATTTTTCACAAAGCACTGAGTTGTTACCATTTTTTCCCCCTTCATGAAGCAAAGGGTAGGCGATAGTAGTACAGGACCCCAATGGAAATAAGCCTAATCGGCCTTATTGAGCTAACCTTAGCTAGAGTAAAAAAGCATGCGCTCAGGGTGCCCAAAGCAGGAAATATCAAGTTCTGGATCATTTATTCTAAGCTTACAAGTATCAAGATTGCGCGGAGTTCGCGGGGGGTGCAGGCCCCCTGCGTATAACAGGGGGGCCGGGGCGATTTCCTTGTATTCTGAAGCGCAAGTATGCACGAATACAAGGACAAAATTTCATTGTAGAAGTATACTGAGAATAAAAAAATTGATTGTGGAAGTATAGGCTACTGAGCAATAGACTATCCTTCAATCCTTCTTCTTATAGTAGGTAATACTACATGAAAATACACCAAACTTTAGTTTTGAAAACAATACTCATGTAATTTATTAGTACGGTAATGCCACCGGTACTGTAGTTAGCTAACGCAACATTATTATAGCATCATTGATTAGTTTAGTAAAACTATTACATGTGTTAATAAAGAAAACATAATATCATGGTCTGACATTGTTATTTCAGAACGCAGGCAATTTATCCCTCTTTCCCTGATTTACAAGTCTAGATGAGATCTTGGTTGTCCTTCAGCAACAGTAGTTCAACCGAGTCAACTGAAAGAAAAAATATATATATAATCTTTAAAGTAATGTACTGTACTATTCTGTTCCTATTAAACTACAGCAGGAAGCATTCATTACAAAACATTTTTGGGCTGACCTAGAGGGTAAAAATTATTGTAGATTACAATTTTGTTAATAAGTAAGGGTATATTGTATGAGCTATTTTTTTTTTTTGTTTTTTTTTTTTTTTTGTCTCTGTGATTGAGGGGGGGCAAAAGGCATAACTGCCTAGAGCGAGGGGCCTCCCCAATAGTTGAAACAGTGACCCCCCCCCACCAGGCCAAACAAAATCAAGGGACGTTCGAGCCAAAATGCCTGGACACACGGAGTGTGAAGCAATTTAAGTCATAAGGAGAGGGAATGACTGATTCTGGGAGAGAGTTCCAGAGCTCAGATATTGAGTAGAAGAAAGTTTGAGCGGAATGTTTCACTCTTGGGTTGGAGAGTTGCACAGAGTAGGGGTGGGATTGAGTTGCAAGCAGGGGTACCACGTGCCCTACGTAAAGGAGGTGGTATGCACTGGGATAGCTCTGAGGAACACTGAGTATGTATAGTAGCGATCGAATAGCGAGGAGAGATGCAACAGGCGGCGGCGTGTGGAGAGAGAGATTGCATGGGACTTGGTTCAAGCGATTTAAGAATATTGGGAAATCAAATATTGTCAAAATAGTTGAGCAAAATGCTTCCTTCTGTCACGAAGGCGTGATGAACACTCGGTCCAAGAATTATCTAACACCCCTACCATGATAATCTAGTGTGTACACGCATGGTTTAGTATCAGGTTGTAGTTGGTAGGTTGTAAGGTAGTAGGTCTTCTTAGGTACTGTAGTATAGGTAGATAGTAGTAGTATAGAGGGATATAGCTACAGGGTATGATATGCAAACCCCTACCCCAAGCTGTACACACCAGATTATCAGGCGTAGGGGCTGACACGATACTCTTTGGACCGCGTGTACCTATATGAACCCATATATCAACAATTACCCAGTTACCCCGTAATATATTCCCCCGCACGATATATGAAAATATACCTATGCTAGAGCGAAAAGTACCGCACACGGACCCTAACTAATCATATTTTCCACAACTGTAATTTTCA